>CM052094.1:18627173-18650315 GCA_028453745.1 Agapostemon virescens
CATGTAGCACCGTCTTGTTGAAACCACATATTGGCCACATTTGTTGTTTGACAATCACATGTGGGTTCTCCGAACCCCAAACACGACAATTTTGGCGATTAACAAAGCCATCAAGGTGAAAATGTGGTTCGTCGCTTAGGATGATTTTGCTCGAAAAAATCAGCATCCACTTGTTGATGTTCAATAATTCATTCCACGAACTCTCTTCGCTGTTCAACTGTTTTATATAATGCTGTTGCATTTTTGAATAGTGTCTCGTAATCATCATTCAAGAGCAAACGTTTAAAATGGCAAAGAGGTACCCATTGAACGAATTTATTCTAACATTTCACATTATAAAATTGTTATACAGTTGGATAAACACATTGGCGTTATTTGCATCGATCCCTTGCTATATTATATTGACTCAGGCTCTTGTTGAAGATTTTAAATATAAATATCTTGCCTCTCTTTTTAGACGAAATCAAATGTCGTCCGTTTGCAATCAGTATTTAACACATTGAATGCGCAGCCATTTTGCTTGGCTTTCGCGTCACATTTTATTTACCTTTAACACTTGGCAATTGTATATTCTTTTATACGTTTTATATAAATCGCACACTGTATTGATACTTGTATATGTGTGTAAATGAGACAGCCATGCACCAACCAAAAGCGGTGCACTATATAACGACGGTGTACACTATGTATCTTTTTCAACGCTCTTTTGTTAGTCTGTCCAGAATGAAGGTTCCAACTGTATTCCCCGAAGTAGCAGTCACAGTACGAACGCATCTTTCCTGTGTCACAGTTGATTCATTAGCTGTCATCAACGTTACTAGGTGTATAAAGATATAAACATGATATTTTATTTTATTGTGATAAATTAGACAATTTTTAGTTCTTACGATGGGTGATTGCAAAAAACAAGAAAGTAAAGCGACAAGAAAAAGCATTTCGCTGGAAATTAAAATGCAGGTGTTAAGACGATTAGATGCAGGCCAACGGCAATATCGGCACTGCATTAAATTTGACGACTTCAACAATACGGACAATTTAAAAAAATAAAGTTAAAATCGTGTCATCAGCAACTACAACCACAACGACTTCTGCAACAAAAATTACCCGTTCTAGAAGCAATGTGATTGAGGAAATGGAAAAACGACTTTCCATCTGGATTGACGATGAAGTTGAACGCAATATGCCATTCAGTTAAGTAATTATAATGGAAAAAGCGAGAACAATTTTTAACTATATTCAGAATGAAAAAGGCGACACCAGTGAAAATTTTGCCGAAAGTCGAGGATGGTTTCATCGATTTAAAAATAGAAACAATCTTCATAACATACAGATTACTGGAGAAGCGGCAAGTGGAGCATTTCCAGCGACATTAAAAGCAATCAGTGAACGAGGGAATTATCCTCCTGAATTAGTTTTCAATTTTGATGAAACGGGCCTTTTTGGAAGAGAATACCAAAACGTACATTTTTGTCCCGCGAAGGAAAGCGAGCACCAGGATTTAAAGCTTGCAAAAGATCGTTTAACACTTCTACTGGGTGGTAACGCTAATGGAGACTTTACAGCAAAACCACTGTTTGTTGTTTTACGAATAAAAATCGACATTAGCAATAAATAAGTCTGTACTCAATGTATTAAAAAGTATTTAACAACAAATGTTACAAAATATATGAAACAGAAAAAGAACTGATAAATTTCCATATTTTCTGTTCTTTTTCTCTGATCCCCATTACATATTTACATATGTACGTGTTAAGTTGTCTCGTTTAACGCTGTTTCGTTTAGCGCTGGAACTTATTAGAACGTATCCTCCGCGTTAAGCGGGGTCTTACTGTAGTTTGAGGCGGAAGAATGCAGCGGTTTTCTAATTCGTTGTATTATAGAAATGATGGAAGAAGCGTGCTTGAAGGAGTGTGCCTGAAGTAGCGTACCTGAACGAGTGGGAAATGGTCAATGAGGGATTATCGTGATTTATTGCAGGGTTGTGTGATTTCCGTTTCTTCGAGTGCGTAGCACGCGGTGTCCGTTCGTCGGGGTAAAACTGGCCGCGTGCGACTTGTGTCGAATGGTCGGCTCCTTCGGAACGGAATTTCGTAATTTCTTGCCTGCTTTTCGTATATGCGTTATAAATCACCGAGGATAGGACGAGGCACGTTACAATCTTCGGTATTGCCGTCGCAACAAAGGTTGATTAGTATCTCGAATCGTTGCATCATCGGCGTTCACGTTTTCGCCCGAACTGGTCGCGTCGCATCGGCGCGACCCCGTAAAAGCACGAAGCGAAAGAATCGAAGCAACGAGACGCGGCAGACGCCTCTAGACGCGGGGCATGGCCGTGCGCTGAATTTATCGTGCATCTATTTAAGAAGCTACGCTGCTCCCCGCGTAATCTCGCGAGAAGATGACGCACGGGAATGACGTGGAGGTCGATGCCATCCGAGCGAATCGCATCATGCTCGGTAAATGATTCAGCGTTAATGGTCAGAAGCGATGCGTCTCCGTACTCGGCAATAATCACGTGCGACGCGAGAGTACGCTTCCACCAATAAAAGATCACGAATAAATCGTGCTGCAGAGCAGACGAGAAAAACAATATCCGCCGCGCGAGCGTCGAACTGTTCATAATACGACGTTCGATAATCGTATATCGTTTACCGTTTCCACTGGGAATTAATTAATGACGCACGAGAAATTGCGATGAGTTTATTGGAATACTCGAGGATCCGAGATCGTTGCATAGCTAACACAGTCTCGTAATTGATGGAACAAGATTCAAATCGAAATCACTTCCTGTTTATAAATGGACCGAACGATTTCGCTTTTTTTCTGGGAACGGAAATCGTCAGATATATTATATAATGACGTTCAGATGTACAGTGGCTGACGAAATTATTCGGACATTCGTTCAATCTAAAGAATTTTTTTAAAATCGAATCAAACCAATTGACTTTTCTGGAGCTACTAGAAATATTGATTTAATTGGTAGAAATTGCATGGAAGAATAAGAAAGACATTTTGTAGAACGCTCTCGTACACCTACAATTTTTACCTGTCGGCACCCGCGGCCGAGCCTACGTTACCGCCGGCCGGGAAAACCCGCGCTCCCACTACCCCCGACGTGCCAAACAAAGGGCAAAAATAGCGAACCACCATTGGCCGACACTTGGTCACCAAACTTGTATATAAGCAGCTCCTGTATCGACATATGTACATCAGATCCGATCGGTCGGCTCACACTGACGCTTGTACATACACGAATACGCAGAAATAAACTTTCACCCAAAAGTACAAGTTGGTCGGGTCTCATTTCAACAACATAAAGCTCCTTCCCATTAATTTGCGCTGGAGCTAGTACGTGCTCTTACAAAGCATCGTACTTGAGCGACCGACTCCCCGAATTGCGGGACGGACGCCTCAACAATATCGATAAATTAAAATGTGACCTGAAAGTTACACAGGGGCCCATAGAGGGTTAATATCACTCGATGCACGCCGAGAGACAGAGCAACAAGCAGCATCGGTGTTGCCTTCGTATACATCGGTTATCATAAAACAGTGAAGCGAATATAGCATACTAAGCCGAAGCTGTAAGTTTCTTCCTGATGGGGCACACGTCCTTTCATCCAATATTGCCCGCGTCACATGAATTTCAATCAATGGAAACTGGTAATACCATATCGTCGAATTGATGGAAAGATTTATCACGAATATCGAACCCGACATTTGAACGAAATCACGCATGCGAGTAGAATATTACCAATATATCGATTACAAAATCAAATATACGGTTTTATCGCGTTTTATGTAGAGCGTCTTCCCGCGAGAACGTGTGGATATCGACCGATAGGTATTGAAAGCCGTAAGTTCATGGTGGCACGCCGACACGTTACTGCGTGCACGAACGTAGTGATTATCACGTTCAAAAGAAAAATACTGGAATGGTAAATGGAAATGAATAGCCGAGTGGTTCTTATAATGTGAATCATAGCGCGTTGAATCAACATTTGATTCGAAAAACTCTGTAATTACGTTGCAAACGCTGGAATATCGGAACAAAAAACCGAGAGGATACTCCGGAAACCGATTTATGAAGCAATCTCCGATGCGTTTCTTCTACGCATATTAATCTGCTCTTTATTATACCCATGTATACGAATGTTCCAAACGTTTTCCTGCTCATGTTGCTGCTAAGTCGAAGCAATCAACGCTGCGTTTCGCAACTGCAAAATACATTTCATGTTAATAACAATTTAAAATTCGGTACGCCTTCGCGATGTTCCGATTGCACAAGAGATTTTAAGATATTTTCAGCTCTAGAAGGTTCTGTTTCAGCTAACTGTTCCGAGTGTACGGAAGTTTCTAAACGTTCCGAACGTACAATGTGCCCTGACTGGTCCAAAGCTCTGAATGAACCTCCATCGTCGTTCCGCCAGTCTCGTACTTCTTAATTATCAATTTATAAAATTACTCAACAAATATCTGCTACCTACAAGCTCCTAATTATAATGGTTCTGTTGTTTTAAATAGGCTCTTGCCTGCATATTACGAAGAAGGTTCAAAAACTGTCTGTTTTCAACCTCTTAGGCACTATGCGCCACTATAGTGGCTTTCGAGGATGCCATCTAAAAATTACAATTTAATTATGAAAAACCTCATTAAAAAATTATTAAAGTTAAAGTATTAGGTAAATCGGAAAGTTCCGTCCGTTTTTTTACAAAAAGTATAGCTTTATTCATGAAAGAAAATGAAAAAGTACGTTAATCAAAATATTGTCCATCGTTAGCGATGACTTTTTCCCATCTTTCGGGCAGCAAGCGAATTCCGCGTCGAAAGAATGATTCATCTTTGGAGGTTATCCAAGCGGAGATCCATTTTTCGAGATCTTCGTACGAATTAAATCGTTCTTCAGCAAGTGCGTGTGCCATCGACCGAAACAAGTGGTAGTCAGATGGGGCACAGTCTGGTGAATAAGCCGCATGTGGTAGCACTTCCCAGCGAAGTGCTTCTATCGTTTCCTTGACAATTTTTGAGACGCGAGGCCGAGCATTGTCATGCAGCAAAATCACCTTACGCTGTCTCGTTTCATATTGTGGTCGTTTTTCGTGCAATGCTCGACTCAAACGGATAATTTGTTGTCGGTAGAGATCTCCTGTGACTGTTTGACCAGTTTTTAGCAGTTCATAGTATACCACACCTTCCTGATCCCACCAAATGCAGAGTAAAGCCTTTTTCCGTGGATATTCCGCTTTGGCGTCGATGTTGAGGGTTGGCCAGGATCACAAATGGTTTTTCGACGTTTAGGATTGTCAAAATAAATCCATTTTTCATCCCCAGTGATGAGACGATGGAGAAACCCCTTTCTTTGTTGCCTAGCAAGCAAAATTTCGCAGATGGTTTTCCGCCTTTTAATGTCTCTTGGCTTGAGTTCATATGGGACCCACTTTCCTTCCTTATAGACCTTCCCTAAGGCTTTTAAACGGTCGGAAATGACAGATTGAGCACAATTTAACGCTTCTGCAATTTGTTTTTGCGTTTGACATGGATCTTCATCCACCAACGTCTGCAATTCTTCGTCTTCGAATACTCGTGGCCGTCCAGAACGCTCTTTGTCCTCCAAAGGAAAATGACCATTTTTAAAACGTCGAAACCACTCTCTACATGTTTTATCGGAAACAGCATTATCGCCATAAACGTCTATAATCATTCGATGAGCTTCAGCTGCCGTTTTATTCCAATTGAAACAAAAGACTAACACTTCGCGCAAATGACGCTTATTCGGCTCAAATTCCGACATCTTCAATGTAGAAAAAAACGAAGTTATTGATGCAAGCGTAAATTGTTGTGTACTGAGTTTTATTAACAGATGTTCAAACTAAAAAGTTAGCCTTACTTTAGAGGTTATAGTTACCCACAGTTCGAGCTACGGCGACTCGACGCTAGATGGACAGAACTTTCCGATTGACCTAATATATGCGTCATATCTTTAAGAAAAATTATAATTTTATTCTTTGTTCTTTGCTGTGGCGGTTGAGAGTAGACACACGAGCGCAATGGGTTAAACTCTGAGCAGCAAAAAAGACCGAACGACTGTAACTGTAAAAAGGAATCGCAATGCAAAGGGATATAAGGCGGAGATACCGTGAACTAGAGAAGGTGCGGTCGCGACGATAGTTATTCGAGTCACGCGCTCGTATTACAGATTTAAAAGTTTCCTGAGCCACAATTACATTTCCGATTCGATTCCACGTGTTAGGTTTCCTGGAGGCATGCGACGTTAACCGGATTCTTCCGGTACAGATCGACGATGGCTCTATAGTCGTAGGCGAATGTCCAATAGGTCTGTCGATCGCGTCTCAGAAGCACCGATCGACTTCCACGCGAAGACCCCTTGTACTTACGTAGCGACGACGATTAAGGTCAGCAGAGACTCGAGTTTTCGGCCTCTGTGCAGAACAATCCTCCGGCAGCAGTCGGCTCGACGGAGTTAGGAAAAAGCCGAGGTGGAAACGGCGGTTTCGACGGCGGTGGAAGATCGCGGACGGTCTCCCTTGAAAGTTAGCCCGGCTAGGGCGGTTACGCTTATAACGTTTCTCGCTGGTTAGGACAATGGGGAAAATTTTGTACCCGGCACGAACAAACGGCAGACGACGCGCAGCCCCTATTCTGAATGGTAATGAGACGCTCGAGGAAGGTTCTTCTTCTTTCTTTTTTCTGTCTAGTTTCTTCCGGAGTAGAGCCGAGAGAAATTTTTCGGACAAACGAGTGGAGCGCGAGCAGTGTTAGACCATCCAATTGAGTCGAGCGGGATTAATTCTTTCGTTACTGCAAGCGATTATGCTAGCTTTCCATAAAACGATCGTTAAACACTGCGTTATCGTTGTTAGAATACCCTGGATCATGCAGTTTCTTTGATAATTCTTCGAGACGTTGCGCTAGTTTCAAAGAAAGTTAACCTATACGTACTCTACTTCCTACGTTCGCCAATAGATGGACATACGGATAGGTACACGCCTTTTCTCGCCGGTACCTGATCCATTACCGATTTCTATACAGGGTGTTCCCGGCTTAACTCAACTTAACTTATATTTAAATTTAGAACCGTAAAACAATTTTTTTTCTCCAGATTACAAATGCTTTTTTCAAAAGATACTGATCAACTAACAATGCTAGCGGCTTTCTGATTTCATTAGATTCGTTTACAAGCATAATATTTCCTAGCAAAGGACTTTCACATTTTCTTTTCGTCGAATTAAATTCTCTTCTTCAGACGGGGAGAATGATTTATTAAGAAATTCCATTTCTTTCTCTGCACTAGCATTTCTGTGTAATCGCTTTCTTTTCTTGTGGCCAAACATTTTATAGGTGTACTGTATTATTTAGAAAAATATCGAATGGATAGAATAAAAAATTAAACACAAAATTAAATAAATAAACACTTACATATGCAGTAAAGATATAGGTTTGCACGAATCAGTGCACGATGCGAGAGCGTACGTACGAGATCAATGTAACTGAACAATATGAAGACAATTAACTGAAAAATATTGAAACAATTGCCGATACCTGGTTGCTATGTTCCTTAGAGTGTTAAATTCCATGTCGAATCAATTGGTCAAACAGTAAAAAGTTATTTTTACTGTTCGTATATATACTTTCGTATATATTGATGGATACACGTGGACGTATATTTACGTCTTTCGTATATATTGATAGACTTGTGAAAGCGTATATATACGCCTTTAGCAGTCAAAGGGTTAATACGTGTGCAAAACCTGAATGAAATAAAACAGAAAAAAGTGTTATAATAAAAAAAAAATGCAGAGGGCGTAAATTTACGTCTTTCGTATATATTGATGGATACACGAGGACGTATATTCACATCTTCCGTATATGTATATTGATAGACTTGTGAAAGCGTATATATACGCCTTTAGCAGTTAAATATTCTTGGAGGGGTGTAAAAAGTTTCAGAGATCTCTTCAATGTTTTGACATGTTCTTGCGGAAGATTAAGGACTCTTGAGGTACCCTTTGGGGTCTTCAAGTGCCTTCGAGAGATCTAAAGACTCTTCTTAGGGTTCCCTCCAGTGTTCTTATGTATCCTTATGGAGATCTATAATTTCTTGTAGGTTTCTTGACATCTCTTCGGAGCCCTTCAAAGTATAGGATGGATTTCCTATAAGTTGAAAGCTGTTTCGAGCCCTATAAAAACCCACTATGAATTTTTCGATGGAAAGTCGCAACTTTGAATTTTCGAGTCATCTTGACTCTCTTGAAAGCCTTTATACTTTTTTTTTTTTTGTCAAATCAATTGAATCAACTGTATCTACGAAACATCTTTGAGTTTTCAACTGTAATTTCATGAATATATTTTGAATGAGAATTGCTATCGGTTTTTTTTTAATTCGTCGAAGCTTTTAATTCAGTTTCTTCCCTAATTACGTTATAAACATCTCGGACAAAGTTCTAAACTTTTGAACAGCGTTCTACTTGCTTAGACTTCTAATAATTAGCCCATTTGTTCGTTGCTTCGCTCGATGGTTGTCGCTTAACCAATTCCAGCTTCTGTCCCTGTCAACTTTGTCCTCAGAAAATAATACGGCACTCGCTTTTGGATTCCGTCGCACAGAGTAATCTTACGATGAAAGTTTCTGGGGGAATTAGAGAACACCGGGACCACCGGCACCACCGCAACTTTCGGCACACACCCACTAGTCTTTTGAAAGTTAACTCTGCGGTCGTATTTATCGTGGTTCCAGCGGAGGTGAAACAACAAGAAGTTTGAGTCGAGTGATCTTGTAAGAAAATATTTAGTTAAAAATAGGGGTTGAAAAGGTTCCGAAAATAATGGTTTTAACACTTTGACTGCCATGTCACCCATATATGGGTGACAGAATTATTTCTCCATGTTTACAAATAAATTTATACATTAATACATTCGTTGCATTCAATTTAGTTGATATCTGAAGAATACAAAAAGGTTTATAGATAACTATGTGCCATACATTTACAGTTTTCAATCGCTGTTTCATTAGATAAATTAATTTGATTTTATGGAATTTTTGAGATCGTCAGTTTGGCAGTTAATGTATTAAACTGTTATATATCGGTTCTCTTATGTATAAGGTATACTGTTACTGTTGAACCGAAAAATAGCAATTATAGAACCGACATATCGATTCCTTTTCTGATCTAAACTGGTTCTACAACTGTTATTTTATGCAGAAGTCCTGAATAATTGACACATCGATTCTATAACTGTTATTTTTCGGTTCTGGCCTTTGGATATGCATTTCGGTTATATTTAAATTTTTTGACTTCGACATTGACAGAATATACTTTGCAAATAATGCAGAGTATTTCAAAGATGTTATCAAACCGCATGTACATTCAAACTTCAATGTAAAATATACACTTTTAATCTGTAAAAGAAATACAATGTATTTATCAACCCTTAGCGCTCCAGTGGCGCTTCTAAGGCGACACTGAAAATTTCTGTACTGTTCCTCAAAACAATTTTTATATAATTACGTGTACGTGCAAATAATAGTAATGAATCGTGAATAGAAATGTGTCGTGAACAATGGAATTATTCTAAGTGAAGAAATGTCTCGATGATGGAAAATAAAAATTGCTTGGTGTGCAAAGGGTTAAGTGAAATAAAAGTAGGACCAAAACATAGAACTCGAAAGTAACAGTTATAGGATCAATATAATATTGTATTTGAAGAATCGTAATCGAACCGATATTATAACTTTTTTCAACCCCTGATTCGAAATATCTAAATCGCGGAAGATTTAGCCTTTCTGAAACTTCAACAACAAGGTGTTGCATCTTGCGTCATTATTGTGTATTTCTTCAAATTTCTACATCAAAAGAAGAAAGACTTACAGATACATGTCTTGGAAAATTTATTATTGGCTACAGGAAATTACGAATTAATGGTAATCACGACACTAGCTTCCATTCTGGAAACGAAAGATTGAAAGTAGTGTTATAATCGTCGCAGCTGAAAGAGATTGTAATGGCAACTTTCTAGAAAGTGAAGCTTGAGTGTGTGTCGAGTGTCGTTTATTAACTTATGATTAGATATAGATACTACAAGTGACAGGAGTTATGCGAAGATAAGATAAGTTTGTTTCGTCTCAGGTCTTCTTTCTGAAGTGTGCTCATGTTATTTAAAAGAACTATCTTAATCTTGAAATCGACTGCATTATCGATATATAACAATTATCAAAATAATAATGAAATATTTAGTAGTTCCTACAACTTCAGTTACCTCTGATAAAAGTTCCTTTACACCCTTCGAGGACGGACGTTGTCATATTGGCGACATCAACACCGTATCAATCTTTTAAAGGGTTAAATTCTAAGGGAAAATAAAAATATATATTGATCTCATGTTAGTACAATGTTTAAATTATATTTTTTATAACTTTAAACAGAATTTATATTTTTTAAGAAAATATTTTCAAAAATCCCCGACCGGAAAGGGTTGATACTGGAAATATTGTCATAAGGAAGAGGCGTAGTACAAAATAGGCGTATAATTTTTTGGCGGCTACCAAAAAGGTGGCGTGGTATGAGGAGAAAAAACTAAGTGAGGTGTTTCGTCCTGGGCCTGCTAGAGGACCCGTCGGTATCTAACAGGCCCTGAGTTGGATTCTAAAATATTGGAAAGCGGCTAAGGGCGGTATATGTATGAGTCGGAGGCGGATCAGGTACTAGTGGAAAAGTCGTCCTGTTATCTATCCCTTGGCGAGCGTAGGAGGTAGAGCTGCTACAATGTAAATGCACGTGTAACACAAATCCAGATATAACATAAACACACGTTTAATACAAATTCAGGAATAATATAAATACACGTGTAGTACAAATCCAGGTATAATATTGTTGCACGTTTCGTGCTCTTCACGTGGCGAACGACGCGGCATCTCGTTCATTTAATAATAATTTATTTACAAATCAATAACTATCTAAAACAAAAGCACAATTTGGATAAATGTATTCGAATTCGCTGTCCAGTCTTTCGATCGTCTGTCGGCACAACATTTACGTGACAACCTCTATCTTCTACTATTTTCTTAAGGGTTGTTCGCCATGAAGTAATTTTCCATTATGGCGACTCCATATGGACAACCGCCGTAACATTGCCCTCCTCTGATACAAATCCAAGTGTAATAATAAATACATGTGTAACATCGAAATACACGCGTGTATTAAGAATTACGTGGGCTTAAGTTCACAGCCGTTAACTATTCGTGTACACGTGTAACAGGGATTTCTAGTTATGTTTCGAGCGTTTGTTCCGTCCGAATTGCCGCTGGTTCAAGGCAATAAGGCTCTAATTTAGGACAATAGATTAACGTATTTTGCATTCACAAATATACATCTATTGTGTGCGAGGGTTTAAAATTTCAAAAAGTTCTAACGTTCTAAAAGTTCAAAGTTCAAAGTTCAAAATACTCTTCGTTCTTTGTTCTTTTAATCGCATTCTTATCTGCTCGAATGCGACGAAACACCTTTAGTCGCGAATCGACTGGTCTCCTTCATGATTAAAGGCTTCATAGAAATTCCGGAGTATCCGCTTGCCGTAGTTTTCACAGCTGTGAATTCGCCTGTACGTCTCATCCTTTGATGCTCTCTCCGAAGTTAATCTACCAGTTGCATTTATATCAGTCAAGGCGAGAAAGAAGATGAAGGGGAGGCGAAGGTGACTGGTACGTGAGGTAGGTCAAACTCATGCCTTTACGTGGCATAGATTCTGTGCTATAGAATAAAAATGAGAAAGCCACGACCGAAGATCCTCCGGTTCCTCGATTTCATCTTTTTGGAGTTCTCAAAACCAGTCCATTGTACGAGACAGCGAATCAGCGAGTCAGCGTGAGAGAGAGAAATTTTTTATAGAAAATCATATCGCGGACTTGAAACAGGAATAGAAATTCTATAAATTTTTCAAATATTCCTGATATTCTAAATCTTCGTTATTTTATTTCTGTGATCCTTATTAAACTCTTAGGCACGGTTGAGTTTTTTTTATAACTAAATTATAATTCTTCTTAAAGATATGATGCATATACTTTAACTTTAACAATTTTGGAATGAGGTTTTTCATAACTGAATTGTAATTTTTCTAAAAGCATATTTTTCGAGATTACCATTTTTATTAGTATCAACTTCCGAAAAAATATACTTATAATCATAGAAATTGCAGTATCTATTATTCAATCACGTGTATTTGCAATATTATTCTTTACTTTCGTCGATTTTAATTTTAAACGAGATTATATTTTTCTGTCATACCACGATAGCTAAGTTAAAAATGAAATAATGAAATATATGTATACATAAGGTGGGTCGTTTAAAACAGATCAGCCGAATAATTCTATTGCTTTTCAAGCTACAGGAAAATGCATTAGATCTTACTTTGGTATCAAGGGACTCAGGATTTGATTTTATTAATTTTTTACGTAAAACATTTCGAAAGGAGGTTCTAGAATTTTAAGGCTAAATTTAAGAATTTCATTCCAATATTATAAAGACGTTCATCATGGTTTTATGGTTATAAAAATATTAACAATAGAAACCGTACAATTAGTAGCGAACAGAGAAATAAAAAACAGTGTGAGAACGAAGTTGTCGAGAAGAAGAGGAAAAGCATTAAAACATTAGTAATCGGTATATAATACCATAAAATGTTATAAAAGAGTAAAACACCGAGTTCCAGTTGTATTTTTCAACCCAGCGAGATGTGTCATAGCCAAAGATAATGCATATCAATTTTTTCGACGGAATATCGCAGAATATACATTTCCCAGGGACAGTGAAATATTAACGAAATATCTCTTCCCCGCTGTTAACAGTCGTCTCCTGACAACTATACCGAGAGTCTCACGGTTTCAAGATTATTTGTCGGTGATATTTATATCAGGCAGTGAAAGCAGCAGAGAAGGAGAGAACGAAAAATGCGAGAGCACTAACGCGGGAGGGTAGGTCGCGTACAGAAACAATGCGTATCTATCTGATGTGAAAGAAAAAAATACGACCTCAGATTGGAAGGCGTCGGTGTACAGTTTCCCTTTACTCTCGAATAGCGTCTAGAAATTTTTCTCCGTCGTCGTCGTAACTCGTGTATCTTCTTTCACTTCGTAATGCCGCACCTTTCTGTAGACGCTCGCAAGTGTTTTCCGACAACTATGAAGATTTCAAGGCCATTATCTCCGCGCCCGTATATCGGAGTCTGTGTCCAGATGGTTCCCCTTTTATTTCACTCGTCGATGGCAATTTTCGCATTGCTCTTCACTGAAATTTCCCCCGAGAAATAAAAGCGAGCCAAGATATCCGTCTTGTAGGTTCGCGCTCTGGTCATTCGCCACGCTTCGTTCGAAGGATAATACTTTTCTTCTTTCTATGCCCACTACACAATCGGGCGCAGATACATTTAACACTAAACCTACCGACATTTCATGTATACTTAACCCTTTGCACTCGAAGCAATTCTACTCCAAAATCGAAACAATATTTGTCTCTATAATAGTTCCATTGTAGATAGTTCATTTTCTTTCGTTCATATAAAATTAATTACTACGACTCGTACATAAAACATTAACATTCTTATTGATTCCTCAACTGCAAACCTAGTAACGTAAAAATTGTTTGAATAATAGTATGGCAAGTTTTAGTGTCGCCTTAGAGGCGACATTCGAGTGCAAAGGGTTAATCCTACCATGAGCGGTCAAATGACCGCTTCAAAAAAACATATGTATCTTAATACAGAAAGAGATTTTAGCCAATTGGATAGTAAACAAAATATTTTTCTGGTGCTACAATAAAAACACGCTCCCCACTTTTCTATTTAGAAAGTTTTATTTACCTTTATGCATTTTCAGCACATTTTTTTTACAAATTACAGCATTTTGTATTGCACATTTTCCACATACGTATTTTTTACATTTTATACAAATTTTGTTAGTCTTATTGACTTTACAATATCTTATTTGTTATAATCTGTAGCTGTGTTTATTATTGTTTTTGATGAACATTCTTTGCTTAGCTGTCTCTCCTTCTGATATTCGGTCCCAAGCTCTTCTGCCAATTGAAATAAAAATTCTTGCCTCGATATTTTTTCACCCGTCGTTTCTTTATATAAAATTCAAGCATTTATTCCGGCTCAATCTAAGATATTCAAAAATATCTGTAAAGACCATCTTTGACATTTAGGTTTTACACTATATTTTCTGGCCATTTGTTCGGTTACATCTACACCGAATTTTTTGCTATTGTAAAATCTAATTGTCTCTGGTATACGGGTGTCACTTTTTTCAATTTCAACGGATGAATGCATTGAACTAAGTATTAATACTTTTCTATTGGGTTTAGCTTTATAAATTGAAAGAATAAAATCATTCGATTTGTATAATATTGTTGAGAAGCGTGTCATACTATCCTTTGCCTTTCTCGCTAATTTTGGTAGCTCTCTTTTATTTCTGCGGATAGTTCCAACAAGCGTAGTTTTTTTTTGCTAGAAGTTTACTCGCTAATGACGCGCTTGTAAAAAAATTGTCAGCTGTTATATTTCTTCCATGGCCGCCCGTATATGGTTCTGCTAATTTCAAAGTTACAATTATTATTCTGCTGTATCATTATCAATATCGGAAACTTCTTGGTCATCTTCCGAACAATCCTCGTCGATATTATTTATTTTGTCTAATAAATTGATATTCTTCGAATGTCTTGACATTTTTGGGGATGAATATACAAATGATAAAGTAAAAACTAAAATATAAAAATATAAATCAAACGGGGCAAAAACATTGAGACCAGAAATAAAAAAAAAACAATTGTAAATCATACCACAAAATATTGTTGGCTCTGTTGATTTTGTCGAAACTATCACTTATACCACGTAATAATTTCTGTTATACACTGTGAAATTTTCATGCTCTCTATTCGGTTCGCAATACAAAAAACGCTATGCATTTGTTCCAATCGCACGTTTGTCTACACTGTAGATCCACAATTACATTGCAGACTCGTAAAACAATTTCAGGAGTGCGCTATCCGAAGAATATAGTCGTAAATAACATGAATTTTTCAAATGGTCAAATGACCGTTCGTGGTAGACTAGACATGCTATACATTTTTTTCGGAAAGTAAACAATAAAGAAAGTTGTGAATATTGAAAAATGGGTTGTATGTATATTATAGGAAAAGTCAATAAGCTACATGGTGATACAGTAACGTTGTATACGAGCAATTCTAAACGAAATTTCAAAAACGGTCATTTGACCGCGCAAGGTAGGTTTAGTGTTAATAAAAAAACGCGTTTGCATTCTGTGAAACGAGCACTTGCGAGCTGACGTTTTTCTCTGTTCAACGGTAAAATTATCGAGTAACAAATAAGATTGATGTACATCGCTTTGTATAAACGACAAGACTGCATTCATTCGGTTATCGTACAGTTTTTATCGTAATGTCTGCTTCGGTGAATCAATTCATTCGAAACTTCTCGTTGAAAATATTTATATTAGGTCTACCGGGAAGTTCTGTCCGTTTTTTTAAATAAAACACAAATTTTTATTACCGTCAATAATCTTTATTAAATAATGTAGTTGCCATTATTATTAATGATTTCTTGCCAGCGTGAGGGCAATTTGTATATCCAATTTTCGAGAAATGTTTTATCTTTTGATGCGAAAAATTGAACCAGTGCTTGTTCGATATCTTATTCATTTTTGAATTGTATGCCCCTCAATAAATTTTTTAAGGACAAAAGCAAGTGATAGTCGGAGGGTGCTAAGTCCGGGGAATATGGTGGACGCGACAGAACTTCCCAGCCTAGTTCTTCAATTTTTTGACGAGTCCCCAAAGCAGTATTAGGCCTGGCATTATCATAATGCAGTATGATGTTCTTTGCTTTTATTTTAGTTAATTTATTAAAATTAATTAATTAATTAATTAATTTAAAAAACTTTATGTTAGTTAATTTGCTACGTCAGTATGTATACATTAAGTGATAAAAGTAGAGAGGCACACATGCGCCAAATAAACATGTGCTTACGTGTCGAGACTTGTGCGATAGAAACGGTCAGAACTTTCCGGTAGACCTAATAGAATTTCAGGAATTTTTCACGAAGAAATTGGGGATCCTTCGGTTTTAACGGGTACGGCAGTCCAGTGTTCACGTTAAACCAACCACGGTCAGTCAATTGATCGTTGTCAAATTTTTTTATTTTGAAATATTCAATATACCATTGTTGTAATAAAAATCGTACAATATCCAAATAATTGAAATAATTTTTAGAAGATAACATATATACCAGTTACTTTGTGGCCCGGTAGGTTTAGTGTTAAAATTATTAGCAGAGGCAGATACGACAATAAAGAAATTTATGAAGGAATATCTCAAGTTCCATTATCAAAAATTTCGTATAACTTTCGCGAAAAATGCTAAAAATAAAATTACAGATGTTAATGATTGTTATACAAATTACGTTGCATGTACAGTCAACTTTGTGACGTTGAAAGACCCGAAATCGCACTAACAAAAATTTGATTTGCGAATAGATTGCTTGTTTCTTTGTCGAACGAATAAATAAGGCTTTTCTAACAGGCGCGCTCTCGATTTTCCGAGCAACCGTAGACTTATGTTACAAACGT
Source organism: Agapostemon virescens (assembly GCA_028453745.1). Classification (NCBI taxonomy): domain Eukaryota; kingdom Metazoa; phylum Arthropoda; class Insecta; order Hymenoptera; family Halictidae; genus Agapostemon; species Agapostemon virescens. The sequence continues at coordinate 18,643,829 of CM052094.1, forward strand.
TCCGGTTGACTTTCAATTCGTCGCCTTCAAGGCGCGTTCTTATTACATTGGGCATCGCCAGCTGCTCGAGCCTTTCCTTACAGCAACGAGTACGTGTACTCCTGAATATCGCAGGATTGTACTCGGGGGAAATACTCCTAGTAGCCAGATATTCCAGCAATATCTCGTATCTGGAAGGCTTTTCGGCTGGCGCTCGGCTGAATTGACGCCGTAATTGCAACGTTTCATCACTTTTTCACGTGCTCGCGGACGACTGAATGGGCTCGGGATAGGATTAGAGATGTAGCTAGGAAAGACGTCTCCTTAATAATTGAAAAGAAAAAAACGCCGCCGAGAAGAGCGGCATCAATCGAATCAAAAGCACGAGATGCAGGACTTTTCCCGACACTGTCTTCTTTAATTCATTAGCGGCCGCTTGGCCGTTTAATGCTGTTAATCTCGAGTCGTTTATAAGGCTCGATCAATAGCGGGCAAGTAGATGTGATTTAGGAATGCTGATAAACAAGAACGAGAGCGAACAGCCTTTTGGCACTATCGCGGCTCGTGAATCTTTTAGGATATGTCGTGGGGTCAGATTCTAGATCGCGATGCATTAAGAGCCGAACTCTTCGTATGACGTTCGCCGGCCCGGAATGCCCGCTTGTTCTGTGCACAGGTTCATTTATAGAGTTGAACATTACGTAATTGGTTCGCCGATGTAAGTTTGAAACAAATCTGAAATGATAAGGACGATTTGGGTCCGCGGGAACTCGATATTCAGGTTCGAGATTCGATTGATAGAAAAAGTTCGATGTCAAGCTAAAGCGATACTGGCGCTCGTTCCACTCAAAGTGGCATACATTTGGAATTTCATTTAAATTCGAATATTTCGTAGTTTCTAGTGACATTATATTATGTCAAATGATTATTAGGTATGTTGAAAATGGTAGGCTTTATACGCTTAACACTTTATCGACCGGCCACTATTTCAGAATTTTTGTAAGGCCCATGATCCATGACTGAAAACTTTTTAATGGCTCTTTCAACGCTGACAGCAATTTTTATTGCGAATCAACAATGCATATCCAATAACATTGTCTAATAATGTTCTTACAAATTGGAATGTAAAAATAGAATTTTATGCTTCATTTTGATACAGCGCGAATATTGAAAAGCCTAATAATAGGCTTCCGGTCGATAAAGTGTTAACATTGTATAGTAATTACAGTCGGTGTGGAAAGTATTCGTACTGCGACCAATTTCAAATAAAACTGTGTGCGTAAACTTCAGTTATAAATTTTAAGGAAAAAAAATGATTAATAAATATTCTTGGGTGTTTGTAGAAAACATTTTGTGAAAACTAAATTTTATTTTCTTCAAGATTAAAAAAAATATACATCCAGCATAGATAAACGTAAGAAATAGACGCACAGGAAGTATTCGTACGTCTCTCATTTCTTGTGCTTACTTGAGATATAAACACAATATTACCTTCTGAATGTGACGAATAACAAAAAAGATGATTAGTTTGTACAGAGTACTAGTAGAAGCAAGTTTGAAATTTGTAATATACTACAACATGGATCGCAAAAGGTGCGAAACGACGGAAGAAGAGCGAAAAATCATTATTCGATTACACAATCAATGTAAATCACTTAGTGAAATTTCTTCCATAGTGAATAGAGCAAGGTTTATTATTCGAAGTATAATTGACAGATTCGGAGAACGAAAAACTGTTTCAAATAAGAGAAGAAGTGGCCGTCCGCGTAAGATAAACGAGTACGATCGACGACTAATTATTCGTAAAGTGAAACAGGATCCACGTATAACTGCCGAACAAATTGCAACAGAACTTAAAAACAACAACGGCATAAGTGTGTCGGCTACTACTGTGCGTGACTATTTAAGAAGTAGCGAATATCATGGTCGAGTAGCACGAAAAAAGCATTTTGTAAACGAAACTAACCATAAGAAAAGATTAGAATTCGCTAAGCAACATATTAATACACCAATCGAACATTGGAATAAAGTAATTTTTACTGACGAAAGCAAATTCGACATATTTGGCTCTAAAAATAAATTTACAGTGTGGAGGAAGAAAAATACACAATTCAGAAAAGAAAATTTGTAACCGATGGTAAAACACGGCGGTGGATCTGTATTAGTTTGGGGTTGTATGAGTGCAAATGGAGTGGGGTCTCTACATTTTATTGACAGTATTATGAACCATACAGTTTATATTGATATTTTGAAAAACCATCTCCATTCTAGTCCAAATAAAATGGGTCTTAACACTAGAACGACGGAACGAGTCAAAATGACTCGTCACTTAATTCTTATTTGACAGTTGTTGAAATAACAAGAACATTCCCACGAAAACTTTTCGCATAAACTCTTTCATTAGAACATTTATTAACACATAAGTTCGAGAAGCTTTGAACAATTGCAACCTTGTCATTATTATAAAGCAGTGTATATTGGTATAGTTTAATGCTCCGTCGTTCTAGTGTTAAAGACAATTTCATATTCAGCCACGACAATGATCCATAGCACTCTGCACATAATACAAGGCAATGGGTATTATACAACACATAAAAAAACTTGAAAACGCCGCCTCAATCACTAGATATCAATCTCATTGAACATCTATGGGATTATCTTGAACAAAAAATACGTAATCATAATATTTTATCGAAAGAAAGTTTAAAAATCGCTTTATTAGAGGAGTTGAACAAAATAGCACCGGCTGTAACATCTAACTTGGTAAATTCCATGCCAAGAAGGCTCGAAGCTATTATAAAATCCAAAGGCAATTCTACAAATTATTAAAATATAAAAAATATATTGTATTATTATAGTTTATTTTTCATTATTCATAACTGTACGAATACTTTCTGTGTTGATGTCTGATGTACTTTCTGTATATTTTTGTTAATCTTGAAGAAAATAAAATTTAGTTTTCACAAAATCTTTTCTACAAATACCCAAGAATATTTATTAATAATTTTTTTCGCTTAAAATTTATAATTGAAGTTTACGCACACAGTTTTATTTGAAATTGGTCGCTGTACGAAATACTTTCCACACCGACTGTATGTAAATCTTGATTGCGAGTCAGCAAAACGCTACTTTTAACTGTGAAGCGTTTATAATCGGAGAATGTCAGCTAGTTTTTTTGCAAGAGTCAACTTGAAATGCACTGGCAGTGATAATAATTAACCGTGACCAATTAGATTATTGTTGTTTTGCTATCCTCGAGTTGCCACTATTAACCCGTTGGCCTACAACTTATTTAACAATAACAGTGACTAGACTTTGCATTCTCTTTCGCAGAAGGACAAAAAGAAAAAACAAATTTATAGTTACTGCGTGCTTAGCTATTCTCCGATGACCGTATACGATCAACGATTTAATGAAATATTATTTCTGTTTAAAGAATATTAAGGAAATACATGTTTGAACGATTCGGGTCCGAAATCTTGATTACGGGTTTGACTCATTGTTGTTAGCACCATTATTATAGTTTGACTTCGATTTTTCAAAAGACAATAACTACTACCTGTGTAACCAAATACTGTTTAATATTGTGCACAGTAATTGTTATGAAATCAACTTTGCGGTGGGTCGAACACGAAATTAAAAATGTGTTCGCATTAGAAACGCAATAAATTGGACACTTTTCGGAGTAGGTTCTTGAATCTTGTTAAAATTCGACGATTTTATAGTTTTTAGCGATATATGAGCGTATGTCGAATGGTTATTAGGTATCTTAGAAATAGTTCAATTTGTGCGTCTAAAATGATATTGTAATTATGAAAATCTTGATTGCGAATCTGCAAAACAGAATTTTTAACTGTGAAGCGTTTAAAATCGATGAATTCCAGCCAGTTTTTTGCAAGAGGATGCTTGAATTGCTTGGAATGCACCGACAGTGGTAATAATTAACCATGACCAATTAGATCACTGTTTCTGCTATCCTCGAGTTGCCACGATAAAATGATTACAGTGAGAGGAAGCAGTGTCAGCACCATTACTGCAGTTCGACTTCGGTTTTTTCAAAAGATAGTAACTTCTACCTGTGTAACCAAATACTGCTTAATATTATGCTCGCCAATTATTATGAAATTAACTTTCTCGTAAATCGATCACAAAATGAAAAATGTGTTTATATTAAAGACACAATAAATTGTACACTTTTTGGAGTAGGTTTTTGCATATTGTTAAAACTCGATAATTTTGTAGTTCTTAATCTCTTAAACACGATGCGCCACTATAATGGCTTCCGCGGATGTCATATTACGATGCGCCATTATAGTGGCTTTTGAGCACACTCAATTCTATTATTAATTATTACAGTAAATTATTAATGTTAAAATATATGCATCATATTTTTCTAGAAAAATTACAATTTACTTATGAAAAATCTCATTCCAAAATTATTCAAGTTAAAGTATATGCATCATATCTTTAAGAAGAATTATAATTTAGTTGTCAAAAACAGGTTGTCAAAGAGAGGTTAATGATACATGAACGTAAATCAAATGGTTTTTAGATATTTTAAAAATTCGTTTATTTCACAAGTCTACAAAGTAAATCGTGTTTTTCCATTAAATTGTAACATCTGGTTTTTCCGAATATCGAAGAAACTAAACCGACCGACCATAAGTATATAGGAAATAGTAGTTCAGAAGGATGTAATTTTCCAGAACGAGGCAGTCCCTTCCTTCCCTAGGAGAAAGCTTGGTTTCTAGATAATTACCAAGAATATTTTCCAAGATGACGTCACGGAGAAGATAATTTGATTCCTCCGCAGCAATTTCAGATCTCGCAGTAATAAGAGAGCGTATTCGTTAACGTTGCCCACTATTCAAACAAGCTAGTCAAAGTCGACGTCGCACTTACGGAGCGTACTCTTTGTCAGTGTCTTTGATTCTAATCGGCCATCTTCTTGATTAGAGCACATCGACCATCCAGATACGCTTTCTCAAAGAACGGAACCGTCGAGCTCTTCTTTTCTGGTCGCCGCGATTTTATTAAGCAACACCACGATGTTGACCCATCCGTTCGATACTCTTGCTCTCTAAGCGAATACGTTTCCAGCGAACAAAGGGACACCGGTGGGGATTACCTATATTCTTATCGCGATTTCTGGCCCGGTTCTTTGGTCGTATCGTTTAAACGCGGAAGAGAGCGTTTGGCTTTGTTAAGATTGACGCGAGGCGCGCGGCGGACCGAGAAAAAAAGGAAGGAAGAGCGCGGCGGCTGCCTCGCTTCGCCTCGCCTTGCCTTGCCTTTGCTTGCCTCGCCTCGCCTCGCCTCGCCTCGTCCCGCCGCGCCGCCATAGTGAATTTACACCACGCTATACAGAGATCGCAACAAAAGATCTCCTATTCAAGTTTCGGACCGCACAAAGAAGGTTTACTTTCTTCTGGCCGAATGAAAACGCCGGATAATTAAGTTCCAGCGATGGATGCGTGCTCCTCGAGAAGCAAACATTGTGTAACTCCACTGTGATCTCAACGTCCTAATGAATCGTGCATCACAGTTCAATGCACGTTATTCCTAGATGCACGGGGCCATAATAACTTTGCAAATGGATGGCATTTCGTACTGGGTCTTTTCGATCGGTTGAATTAAGGGTGGGGACATGAATTAAAAGGCTGAGAACAAACCGATTTTAAAGAATTCTTTTTGTTGAAAATACTAAACCAATCTTTTCGATGCTTTTAATAATTTCGTTTTAAATTATAGTGTAAAAGTAAATTTCTATGATTCATACTGTGCAGGGGACTCTAGGAAGCTTCAGGAAGAAATTTCAAAGTCGCGCCACGGCTGCAATTCGATTCCGATCGACCTGATAATTGCCATACACTATGACCGAGCGTCTAGAAACGTGTAGACAAAATTACAAAAGAATCGGAGACCTAAAGCTTTTCCCCAATTTTTCGCGATTTTAAGAATGGGGAGTATTCCTATATCTGGCAATATTGGGCAAATATTTGGCAAATCTTTGAAGTCGTGCCCCGGCCAAACTATTAGAGCTATCGTCATGGGACCAACGGCAAAATCTTCCTCAAACCTTCCTCTTTAAGAAGAGCCCTCATTTTTAGGCTAGCGTTTCAGGGGACTTCAAGACGCTTCATTTTATCAACCCCATTTTCCCCATTTTCGCGATTTCGAACGCCTCGAAATTTTCAATATCGTACCACGTCCACAATTTCATTCCGATCGTGCTGAAATTTAATATACACACTGCCTACGTGTCCAGTTACTTGTAGCCAGCGTTAGAAACGAATCGGAGAAACTAAGTTTTTCGACCGATATTTTACCCTCTCAGAAAATATCAGATTGGGGATTGCCGAATTTTCCCGATCTGCTCATTTTTCGTAATTCCATTCCAATTGACCTGAAAATTGCTATACACTCTGCCCACGCGTTTAGTAGCTTGTAGGAAAATTTACAAAAAAATCGGGGACCTAAAAATTTTTCCCCAAATTTTCACGATTTT
>CM052094.1:18674403-18700166 GCA_028453745.1 Agapostemon virescens
ATTTGTACGCGCTCCGTTAATATCGTTTCGCGTATCCTTCTCCTAGACGCGTCCACGTCGTACCTAATTACCGATAATTGCTCACTTCGCGTATTGCTCCCAATAATTAAATAATCGGCATCACTGGTTCCCGATTCGCTCTCGAAGTCAACCGAAGCGCGCGACCACGAATTTTGGTTGCTCTCTCGCGGTCCGAACGAACGCTCGTCCAGTGAACACTCGGGCTCATTTGTTTCGCGCCATGCTCACAGGAACGAACATAAAGGTCGCTGAATTTCGATTTCGCAGTTCTTTTTCGGTTTCCAATAAACGTACCAACAGAAGCTGACTGCAGACATAACGCTAAACCTAGCGAACATTGAAATTGCCTAGTATACGGTGGCTCGAAAAAATATTAGCACTCCAAGCGATTTTAATTCCAAAATCGAGATACTTTTTAATGTACAATAGTTCCATTGTGCATGGTTTATTTCCTTTCGTGCACAGAGAGTTTATTACTATTTTTACCGACTTTTTAACGACTTCTTAAACGCAAATGTAGTGACAGAAAAGCTGTTTCAAATAATAGTATGGCAATTTTTAGTATCTCCCCAGAGAAGCCATAGGAGCGTCAAGAGTTAAATCTAAAGAACTTTTTCAAAATTGAACCAAACTTTTTGATATTTCTGTAACAACTAGAAGCGTTGGTTCGCTAAATTATACGCAAGAATAAATAATAATTATTATTCGAAGTAGTCTACACTGAGACTCGTGCGAAAGCAAAATCTGAGCGAAATAAAAAGAAAATTGAAAGATAAAAGTGAAAAAGGCAAAAATAAGAATGTAGAATGGAGTGATGAAGTGGACAAGGATACTGGACAAGGATCTAACAATTATTTATTTCATTTACAAACACTACATGCGTTTATTAACGAGCACTATAAAATCTCTGGAACGTCCAAGCCTGAAATGATTTTATTAATTTGTGTTCTAGTTTTATTACAATATATGATTGAATAAAGAAATCTTTCGAATAGAGTCTTACGAAGATAATGATCTTGTAACTCTAATAATTATAAAATAAAAAATGTAAAATTGGTGATTTGCCCGGCTGCGGTAGGTTTAGTGTTAATATTGTTACGCGGACGGCTTCTTGATCGCGGAATTATCAAAACACTGTTAACCCTTTGCACTCGAAGCAATTCCACTCCAAAATCGAAACAATATTTTTATCTATAAAAGCTCCACTGTAGATAGTTAATTTCCTTTCGATCATACGAAATTAATTACTATGACTCGTACTTAGAATTTTAAATAATGGTATGGCAAGTTTTAGTGTCGCCTTAGAGGCGCCATTCGAGTGCAAAGGGTTAATACTAATATAATCTTTATTACAAGGGAAAGTAATATATAATACATCCAGTTATAACGAAGTCTAATCTCCGACTCTCCTGTATTCTTGTTACAACGTCGTTACCATAACGACGGTGTAACTCAGAACATTTCACGTATTACATCGATATCTAAATGGATATCGATAATCAACCTATATTCGTAACAATATACAGGGTGGAAATTATAAAGTGTTACAGTCGAATATCTTCGAAAATATTGATTATACGCAAAATTATTTCCGACGAAAGTTGTTCAATACTAAGGGAAACATCATGTGACGGAACTTTTATTTTTCCTGGTGGACACTCCAAGATGGGGTGAAGGTCAACTTTCTTTTTTTAAATGGAATGATATGTTATTTTATCCTCCGTCAAATAGTGCGTGTTAAGGCGAATTCAACAACCTATGACTCAAGGTCATTCAAGGTCAAACTTGCAAGGAAATGGAGAAAAGGTGTGATCGTTTTATTTGTACTTTAGTTCGTGCCTTCAAACATTCACACCGAAATATAACACGTGTCAATGTCCGGCATTGCTCAGGACAACATTATCAATCATTATCAGTGAAATGAACTACTGTGCTCTTCTGCAAGATAGTCAGTTTACTTTCGTTACCATTCCTGCTAAGATATCCTTCGCTGAACGATAGTACTTAAGTAAGTGGTGAAAATGGAAATGTATCAAGATTATTTTGATATGTTTACGGTGCTAGGAAAATGCAGGAAAAATTACAGAATGGCTGCTAATTTGTATGCACAAAACGATTACACCTTTTCTCCATTTCACTGCAAGTTTGACCTTGAATGACCTTGAGTCATAGGTCGTTGAATTCGTCTTAAAACGCACTATTTGATGGTGGATAAAAAATGTCTCATTTCATTTAAAAAAAGAAAGTTGACCTTCACCTCACCTTGTCTGAAAGATTTTTACGTATAATCAATATTTTCCGAGATATTCGACTGTAACGCTTTATAATTTCCACCCTGTATATATATGTATAGTATGTCTTTATTCTCCGACTTTTTTGGAACATCATTTTCAGAGAAACGATGGGAATCTACTTCTGTATAAATAATACTTGTTACAATTTGGTAACATACCGTTAGCGTTTATATAACTTCAAAGTTTCGTAGAGAAATTTTAAACATCCACAGACTCAAATATCGCCAGAATATTTTCTGATCAAACGATTAAAAGTAATCCGTATTTTGTGAAAGTCGTGCAAGTGACAGGATAAAATTTCCAAAATTGTCGAAACTACCGTGTCGCTTTTACACCTATGATACACCTCTTTATTTACAAATTAGTTTTAAATTTTAATAATTTATTCTGTTGACTAATAGTAATAATAAATATATATATATATATAAAGGTAATGAATTCGCACAAAAGAGAACTATGAGTACGCATGTAAATAGGAATTTTCAGTTATTTTCAAACGCTACTAGGAAACCCAAATCGTTGAGAGTCCTAGCACGAATACAACGAAATCACTAAATGTATTGATTTTCGCGACGCACAGTGGTCGTAATGCTCCATTTGCTTCACTATCTAGAATTTGTAAAGTTACTTGTTAGTTCTAGGGATTCTATTTATATTCCCAGGAGTGAATAAAGTTTTCTCATACAATTACTTCTTCTAATTAATTTACTTGCAGACAAGTACTATCGCACAAATATTTACGAACGTAGTACTGTATTATCGGTCGTCAATACATCGGCACCCAGTTAAAAATTATTTTGTATTTTTAATTTTATTTAAATATACATGTGCAGAGGGTAATTCATCACATATTGTCATCCTGATTTACGTTATTATTATCACGTGTAGCAAAAAATGTTTCAGATGAAGTTGAACGGTTTCGAAAGGGACATGTTATGACGATACTAGTTTGTTTTATATGTCGATTATATATTATTGCCTTCTAAAAAAACCGTCAAGTATTCGTTTTTAAAATAATAAATTAATAATAAAATAAAGTATTTCTTAACACTTTATTGACCGGCCATTATTTTAGAATTCTTCAAGGACCATGGTTCATGAATGAAAACTTTTTAATAGATCTCTCAACGTTGACGGCCATTTTTATTGCGAATCAACTGGGCAGTCTCAGTAACGTTGCTTAATAATTTAATTAAAAATTACAACTTTTTAAAAATTACACTATTATTGAAAGACCTATTAATAGACTTCCGGTCGGTAAAGTGTTAACACTAGAAATACCGAGTAATAAATTCGACCGATATACAGTAGCGCACGAAAGTATTCGGACACTCTTCAAACCTAAATAACTTTTTTAAGATTGGACCAAACGACTTGACTTTTTTTTAGCAACTAGCAGCATTGATTTACTAAATGATATGCAAAAATAATTTTGAAATAATTCTAACTGGTAGAAATTACGTGGGAAAGTAGAAAAGACATTTTTTAAAACATTTTTATTTCCACTCGTAATGAAAATTTAAAATATGCGTTTTTCAGAACTGTGTTAGTTATACATATGCTGAAAATCTCACCGAAATCGATTGACGCGGAAAAAAATGGCACGCGTAGAAAGATGTAAGAATTTCTGTAGTTTAAGCAAAAACTGATTAAGAATCGTGAAAAATTGCTATTTTCACCATTTTCGATGGCACGTAGCTCGTGTGTACGTCGATCGATTTTAATGAATTTTTCTACATCCGTACAACTATCATAAATCTTCCAGATGCGTCTTTAAAATTTTTAGTACGTGGCTCAAATAAAAAATATTTAAAAAGTTCCTTTTTCATTGGTTTGTAATTCACATCAATTCCAATATTTACAAAATTTATGTTGTATATCATTTATTAAATCAATGCAACTAATTGCTCAAATAAAGTCAAGACGTTTGGTCCAATCTTAAAAAAGTTATTTAGGTTTGAAGCGTGTACGAATACTTTTGTCCCCCACTGTATATTGCTTTGTAATAATGAGAAAATTGCATCGATTCGGATCTCGTACAATTTTTGTCGTAACATCTGCTTCAATGAAGAAATTCATTCGACACTTTCTGATGAAAATGTTTTTATTCAGTAATTAACTTCAGTAATCGTAAACGAAAAAAATCAGAAACCAGTCATTTTGACTGACACGATAGTTCTAGTGTTAAATGAATACTTCAACTAAAAATTATTAAATAATTTCTTATGAGAGCACTTTTACGATTTGAATAATGTCAAAATATGAAATATGTAACTCGTGTTCTTGACTGGGGCTGGCAGGTTTAGTGTTAAAACGTAAAACTGACTGATTTTCGTACCGAAGTGATTTTTCTAACTGGGCACAGCATTTTGATCACTGTGCAATCCTGATCTCCATAGCGAGCATAAGATCCGACGCATGATTCACGTATAGCAGCGTCAACAGGCTAGCATTATTTGGCAGATCTTTCCATTGGCAATAGTTGTATAAAGGGTGGGATCGCGAGGCCGCGCAAGCTCCGCCTCGAAATCCAATTTTGAACTTTGGGCAGTGGCTTACATACTCTATTTTCATTAGGCGAACGGTCGTTTTGGCAAATACTATCGACTGGTCTCCGGTACGCATTTGAAACGAACTCTCCGGGTTCGGGCGAATCCGCATATTTTTATCAGCGATATTTGGTCGATCTTTATTTCGTCGACCCTTGGCAGATTATTTTCTTCTATTCCCGGCTGGCAACAAGAGCTTACGTAACGTAACAATGTAGATTTATTTGAGGAATGCTCTCAATACGCAATATCCGACACAATTACAGTGGAATTTTCTCTAGATTATAAACGATCGATCTCTTCGCGACTCGTTACGCCGATGGATTATGTATATTTAATTCTTATCGGAGCTGAAACGGTTCAATAAAAGTCCTGTCTGAATGCTGGCCGGAAAAGAGCATGCTTTTATCTTTACTTATTTCCCTTCGCGTATCATTGTGTACCACCGATTCGAAAAATAAAATTTTTCCTTAATTTCTCGATAAAATATCAATGGTTCCTCATTCGAATGTAGTAGAAACTCCGGTTACATTATAGAATTATCAATCCTTTGCAGTCGAAGCAATTTTAATTCCAAGATTAACACATTAAACGCATGAAATTTGCAATTTAATATGTTATATATAATTCATATAATATTAAGAAATATTCGAACTATTTTAACACTAGAACTACCGAACAATAAATTCATCTATATAAATACAAATATGGCTTCGTCGAAAAAGCACATCCGAAAATGTCTGATAAAAACATTTTTATAACTTCGACAATTGCGAAAGAAAAAATTGGGGACCAGTCATTTTGACTGATTTGGTAGTTCTAGTATCGATAGATTCGATTGAAACGGAAAAGCAGAATCGGGATAAGCGAGTCTTTTGCTTGTGCATAGTTTTATTCTTTCCGTCTAAAGTTAAATATAAAACGTGACGTGAAAACTGGTGAAAATAACTGTGCGTTCAACCTTTTTTACTAGAGTTACTAGTAATTTATAGAGTAAAGACAAATGTGGTAATACGAACATTATTTTGAAAAATAGTATTGCAATTTTTACTGGAACCTCAGATTCGCCATTAGAGCGCAAAGGGTTAATTATTGTTAGCGAAACACGGATATTGATGCATTCGATATTACTACCAGAACTACAGAGCATTAAACTAGATTAATATACACTGCATTGCAATAATGACACGATTGCATTCTTCCAGATTTTGTGCAACTTTCATGTGTTAAACCTTAGCACTCCGATAACGCCGCTGAGGCGACATTAAAAATTGCCAAACTATTATTCAAAACAACTTTTACACCACTATTTTTCTCTTCTCATTTTCATTTTATATTGTACGTATCATTTTATATTTAATATTTAGAAGATCGGTAAAAATTGAAGCATTGCTTGTGCGACTAATAGTTGTAAACTTTATATGCACGAATGAAGATGAATAATGTACAATTGAATTATCCATGTCAAAGAATGTCTCGATTTTATAATTAAAATTGCTAGCAGTGCAAAATGTTAAAATGTGCTTTCGTTTAAAAAGTTGTGAAAACATTCTTATAATTGTGATAACTATAAATGCAAAAATTACCAAGTAACAGGTAATTTTGACCAGTATGGTAGTTCTAGCTAGTTAATAACACATTGGGATCTTATTAAGGCGGCACAGTTGCAATAAAAGATAACTTTATCATAATGTTATTGCACACCAAATCCGTACGAAGTTAATTGCATATCGAAACAAAAATCGAGAATCAGTGAACAGAGTGTAGTCGCTAACGAGTCGCATAGATAAAATGGTTGAATCATTTATGGCAGTCATAGTTACCTACAATGCAATGTAGTCAAATATTTAGCAAAGTCTGACGAAGCACGTGTACCGTATCTAGTCCATGCTGGAATTCTATATGCAGCAAACAAATTTTATTTATGAAAGTGGATATTTACAGACACATCCGCAGTCACGACGTATTTAGAATTGCTGATATACAATGTACGAGTATAATGTCAGCCAACAGAGATTCGCTTATTGTTAGAACTTCGCAATGCGATTCAATCTTACTCTGGTCGAGATGCAAGAGAGCGACGATCACCAGACGCTGTGGGCGACATTTCTCGAATTCTACACTTGAACACGTTCACTGCCAAACCGGGGACTTCAAATGCTACACGTATAGTAATTTATTTAACGAAGTGTGAAATTGAAAAGTTAACTTTTTATCTCTTTGGAATCCTAAACAGATTTCGCACAGTAAATACCTTAGTGCAATAATTAAATCTAGCCAAATAATTCTATCGCATATGGGTGATGTGGCAGTCATAGTGATAAACAATTGTGCCCATAATTATGAAAGTGGTCTGAGTCATATATTTCTTGTTTCGAGATATTTAATTAATTGCATTTGAATAAATTAAAAAATATTTTTACATTATGCGACATTTTAATTTATAATTTTATTAGTCTTGATTAATGGAAATTCATTATGAATATGAAATTTTGTGTGAATCTCATACGAAAATGTTGTTTTTAAAGTTTGAACTGACTTAGATCATTTTCAAAATTAACTGAATGTCCTATAAATGACTTAAAGCAATAAAGAACTATGAGTTTTATTTGAAGCAATCACTTTAACGAAATAATTCATGAACATTTATTAATTATTTTTAAAAAGTAATCCATTCTTATCATTTCGAGTTTTTAAGATTGTTAAAATGTTCCTGAAAAACTGGAGGGATGTATGGTAGTAAACACATAATATCTTTATGTTTTTCTTCCGTTACTGGTCTAGTGGTGGTGTATAATGGAAGTAATTTAATATTTCCGTATATTTTTGGTCTTCCTCTTTTAGGTGAAAGATCCAAAACGTGGAATTTAGAATCATCTAAAGAAGTTTTATAGAACATTTTATAAGGTTCATTTTTCAAGAATCTCATCCATTGAATTTGTAGCCAAGAGACACGTTCGCCCGCGGTATTTTTTACTTTTCTAGTGATTTCGTTGAAATAAAATCCGGCTGCGACATTCGTTTTATCGAAAATGTATTTCTTCTTCTACACTTTTCTATCAATTCATAATAATGCTCAGGGTTGTATAAGTAATTTGCTTTTTTATTTTCATTTCTATCAGTCCAAAATCACGGTCATTCGGTAGAAAGGAATGACCCGATACCAAAAATTTGTGGTCTACTGTTTCAATATTATTATTTGATGACTGAGCCATTTTCATCCATGTCAATGCTACTTTAATGTTACGATTTTGGCCTGAACAAGCATCACTGTAAGCTATTACGTGTTTTTGAGTAGTTGTATCCTCCATATACAGAGGGCCACGCGCCATTTTCAAGTTATGTTTATATAATTTCTTTATATTTTTGACTTGGACCACTTTCATAATTAACACTAAATGAATTCCATATAATGTTGAAATTACAACCACTATCTAATGTTCCATTTTTGACGATATCGTAAAAATTACATTGAATAAATTTAGTTTAAAATAATGTGGTGTGAAATAACTGATAAACTCATTTTTTTTTAATTTTTACTTAGACCACTTTCATAATTATGGGCACCTTTCTTTCTTTTGTGAGACTTCATTTACTTCAATGTAAATATTGAAGATAATTTTTAATCAATGTTATATATATACATATATATATATTGATTAGGAAAGAATGCAATTTTATTTTGACTAAACGGAGGAGGCGCAACATATTCATATTTGTCAGTCAAATGATTTCTTTGATTTCGAGGAGATCGATGGATAATATATTTAACATAAAAATCACAAGTCAATTTCCAAAGAACAATTTCGTCCCCGAATACGATTCTTCAATCGATAAAACTTTCGTCGCCATCGATTTCCTTGCATGTCGCGTTCCAACCTGCATCAAGAGAAGACGAAAATAAAGACAAAGCACTATAAGGGCGTGAAGAAAACAAGAGATAAAGTTCCATCCTGACCAGCGGGGTGAAACCAATATTTTGATCGTGAATGTACATATTGGCATGCGACGAAATTCTACTTGTTCGTTGATATTTCCCACGTAACAATTTTGGTGGCGGTAAATCTTTTTCTTTCTGCCACTAACGTTTTCACTGGAACAATTTCCTCCGGCGCTCTCTTTTGTTTACGCTTCGAGGTTGCAGACGACGAATTTCCCGTCGCCCGATGGAATCGGAGGCCCGAAAATCTGGCAGAAACTGGAAATATAAATATTCAAGAATTCATAATCATCTGTCGGTAAATTATAGTCAATCCTAAACCTACCACAGTGGGTCAAATGTTCCATTTTAGACTTTCTATTTTGCTAGTATCGAATAGGTAAACAAAAAATCAATAACCACCACTCTTCTTCGCAGGCAGTTAATCGGCAAAAAATCGAATTGAACGAATTGCCATTAATTTCACATTATCGCGCGAATACGATAAGGGGCGTCGGATTACTTGAAATTTCTTGTTGAAAATAGGATAAGTTGATCGTGACTTCTATGCTCGCTCGTATTTCACGAGCGTTATCAAAGCGTTCGGATCAACGCATCGGTCTTTCATCGTTCCAGTCGGCGTGTCCGCCACGTAATTTGTCGCGCGAAGCATGACGGAATAAAAATGCGCTCCTCTGCGAACTACAAAGCGTACGTTCGCATCGTTAGTCTACTACGCGGCAACTTCATTCGAAAAATATCGCGAGGAACGTCGACAGGTTGACAAAGCATTGGTACGTGCTCGCTTATCATTCGGCTGGCCCCTTGCTCTGCTCGGGAGGTGCGAATTTATTGGATACGTACGATTTTCATCTAGAACCGCGTATATTTACCCGTTCTCGCGCGCGTCATTGCCGATGATCGACGTTTCTAGTTCGAGCAGCCCGTCGAAAATTACGAGATGATCGCATTCGCGCACGCACGAACGCACGAGCGCACCGACGCGATGCACAGTCGGCTGGATCGAGAAATCCGGTGACATTTTGGCGAATAATCAGTTTTCTCTTATAGCTATTTGATTAACTGCAGCGCTTCTTACATGTCCACCCACTCCGAAACTCAATGAACTGATGCAATTTAACGGAAACTTTCGTTAAACCAAACGGATACATTTTAAGTTAACTGTGCCGATATCTTTTCAAAGCGTGCATCTACAGTAGCGCACGAAAGTATTCGGACACTTTTCAAACCTAAATAACTTTTTTAAGATTGGACCAAACATCTTGACTTTTCTTCAGCAATTAGTTGCATTGATTTACTAAATGATATGCAAAATGAATTTTTGTAAATATTGGAATTCGTATAAATACATGACCAATATAAAAGGAACTTTTTAAATATTTTTTATTTGAGCCACGCACAAAAAATTTAAAAAACGCATCTGGTAGATGTATGATAGTTATACGCATGCAGAAAAATTCTTTAAAATCGATCGACGTATACACGAGCTACGCGCCATCGAAAATGGTGAAAATCGCAATTTTTCACGATTCTTGATCAGTTTCTGCTTAAACTACAGATATTCTTACATCTTTCTACGCGTGCCATTTTTTCCCGCGTCAATCGATTTCGGTGAGATTTTCAGCATGTGTATAACTAACATAGTTCTGAAAAACGCATATTTTAAATTTTCATTACGAGTTGAAATAAAAATGTTTTAAAAAATGTCTTTTCTACTTTCCGACTTAATTTCTACCAATTAGAATTATTTCAAAATCATTTTTGCATATCATTTAGTAAATCAATGCTGCTAGTTGCTCCAGAAAAGTCAAGTAGTTTGGTTCAATTTTGAAAAAGTTATTTAGGTTTGAAGAGTGGCCGAATACTTTCGTGCGCTACTGTATATAAAACCAGAGGTCAGCCATGTTAACGCTTTACCGACCGGAAGCCTATTATTAGGACTTTAAATAGTTGCACTGTTTTGAAATAAAGCAATGCACGCTCGTTTATGCTGTCATTCACAGAAAAAATTGAGTCTCCTTTTGTCTTACAGGGAAACTTGAATGAAATTATACCTTTCGACAAGGATATAGAAATTGTGTTAATCTCTCTAATCTTTTTAAAAAGTTAACATCATCTAATCATATAAGTCGAGATTAGACGATGTTGACTTTTTAAAAAAATTAGAGCGATTAACACAATTTTTTTTTGCAAATATCTTGAAAAGTAAGGTCAAGCGACAAACTATTTAGCTACAAACATTTCAAAAAGCCTCCTTTGTGATATTCGTGTGTACAGAAGGCTAGAGTTTCTGCAGGGTTACAAATGTCGCCTAGAAAAGCGAATCAAAGCGTATTTATATCGCTGGTGTCTCAATCTTCATCCCGTGCCTTTAAAAGCCGCCGCTCGCGAGCAAAAACAAGACAGGCAGTAACCGCGAAAGACGGGACATATTGGCGTAACCACGGCTCGTTACTAGGCAGCACGGAAAAAGCGAAAAACAACGAATGGCGGATGGAACTAATGAAACATCGCTACGGCACCGACCGAAACTAATTTCCTGTTTGCTTCGTGCCGACTCTCTTTAATCTCCGACACTCGATCGAAAAACGGGACTCGCTCGGCCGTATTCAGAATTTTTCCTCCCCGCGAATCCATCGTCCTGACCCGGCCTGGACCGGTCCAGTCGAATCTACACGAATCCGGCGGCCGATCTAGTTCGATTTGAAAATGTCACAGATAATGGTGTTTTAACTAGACGGTAATTAAGCAGTCTAGATTTCCCCTCGTCTTCCGGACAAAAGAGTTTTCGAATCCTGACGAGGGAAGCAATAACGTAGAATTACCTGGACAGCAGCGAACTGGGATCGAAGGGTGGTTCGGTGGGGTAACGAAGAGTTGACGGGAACGGTACGAATGTAGCGATAAAACGATCAACGTGTGACACGGGGAAAGGGGACATGTTCCGACAAGTATATAGAGAGAAAATAATTGCCAGATCGTTTTTCATTGTCAGCGTTCGGTTAATGCGAATATTGGGTACAAAGTGAGGTATAATTATAGAGGTGGCCCGGACGGAGGTAACTCGATCATTAGACACGTACTGCCAAAATGGCTCCGAAAACGACATACTGGCGTATCAAGGACCAGCTGCGAGACCCGTTAACGCTTGTAATCAGTTTGCACAACTAGTTGGTAGATCCGTTTGCGATCGATAGAGAAAGACCTGCGTGGTTCTTGTAACGTTCGCGTTTCGTGACCGGCACATCGGACACCGGTACCGTCCGATCTTCCGATTAGAATACTCGGTCGATGATGCCCCCGCGTTGCGAGAGAAATCAGGTGTGTCTGAATATCTGTTCCAAGATTGTCATTAATTATTTGAGCCGTTTATGTTGAAAGTGGCCTAAGTCCATTTGTCAATTATTTCCGGTTGCCCGTGATTACATGTACAACTTCAAGTTATCTATTAATACAGCATTTAAGGTTACTCATATTCCGAGTAAATACGATAATTCTGGACACATAAGTTTTCAGAGTTAGTTCAATAATTGAGCCGTTTATTTTAAGAGTGGCCTAAGTTCATTTATACTTAAATTAAGATATTTATCATTGATAATGTCTGAAAGCAGTGATGAAGGTAATTTTAATTAATTAGTATTTAACAAGTTAACCTCAGTTTTTGGACAATTGCATTAGTTGAATAATCAGTACGTTTAATTAATGCAGTTAAACCAAATTTACGCAATACACATATTATGTACTTACAATTAAATGTAAAACTTCAAATGTAATATTACATTTTAGAAATTATTTCACCCATGGGGAAGAACAAAACGACAAGACCATTTAGTTCAGATAGTGAAGAAGAATTAGTAACTAATGATTTCAAAGAAAATCGAAAAAGAAAGAGAATTATAGAACAATATTCGTCTTCAGCGGATGAAAATACAGATAACAATAGAGAAAAGATTGATGAAACATACATCCAAAAAGTGCGAAAGATTAAACGGAATTCAGGAGAAAGATATACTACTCAAACCGGAAATATTGTACCTTCAAAAGTTTTCCAAAACACAGATTTTTAAAAGGGTAAAGACTTCTAACGGAGAATCAATAAACTGGTTAAAAATATGTTGGATGCGTTTTATCAGAAATGAACCGTATAAAATTTTCTATAAGACATCAATGAATGAGAACGAAAATTTTAAAGTCCTGAATTTATTACCACGTCGGGGTAGACCAAGAAAGTTCGAAAATATTGCATTGACACCTCTGTATAAAAATATCAGACAAATTACAACGTGCTAACCACATCCTTATTTTGTCTGTACCGCGAGCATATTCTGTAAAAAGAATTTCACTTCAAAAACATTATTTTCATAGGAGTCGTAACATCTTTTATTTGGCGTGTTACCTAAACATGTTGTAAATCTTGTTCTTTCGCTAACTTAGAAATTATAAGCGGAGCACCTGAAAATGTTGTAAAGTTTGTTCCTTCGTTAACCAAGAAACCGCAAGCAAAATATTTTAAAATGTTGTAAAATTACAAGTGTTTATTTATAACAACGATACGTAGGTCAAAATCGGATAGCAGAAGTTTATGCCAACGTACAAGTTGTAATGTGAATATTGTTTGATTTATTACAAACTAACCTAATAGATATAGAGTAACATTACGTTTTATCTTTCGTCATTTTAATTCAACCATACAAGAGCTTGTCGATTATTGTCGAATGTAAACTTCATAGAAATAATACTTCTTTAAAATTACACAATGTCAGCTGCATGGTTTGTACGTTTTGCTCGGTGCACATAAAAATAATTTGGCACAGCCGTATAAAGAAATTTAAAGCAGCAAGAGCATTCACGGCTATATGTGCGAGGTTTATTTGAAAAAATTGCTGTTGCTTTTCTTGCTCAAGATTCGAGCACGGCTCGGAGCCGACGCTACCTCGCAGTAGAATCGACCGTTGCGGTATGCCGCGCTGGAATCCGTCAGCTGTATTAGTTGAAATGAATGTTTTTCGCGTGTTTTAACTTTGAAGTTAAAGTGCTATCAAAGTGAACTCGATGGTTTAACACTAAAACCTACCACAGGCAGCCAAATCACCTTTTTCAGAGTTTTTGTTTTACAATTATCGAAGTTACAAAATTGCCTTCGTAGAAGTTGAATCCATACGCTTCTTTATTCAGTCATGTATTGTAATAAAAGTCACGCAAGATTTAACTAAATTGAACCTTGTAATTTTTATAAGATATTCTCCAGTCAATTTTATAGCTAGGTTTATGGTAATTTAGTTAAATATACCATGCCTGAGAGAAATTTGCATTGCCTGGTGCAACTAGTCCGTATTGTCTAGCTAAGCCAAAAGGGATTCTTTGAAAATGAAAATACTTTCAGCTTGAAAGGGAAATAAAATCGTTTCCAAGAAAACCAGATGAAATAAAAATGAAAATTCCGTTGCAGGATGAAACAATAGCAGTCCGTGTTCGTGTAAAAGGATTTTCTTCGGCTATAGTTCATTTAACTCAGACACTGCTGAAATTTACTTCGTATAAACGAAGTTCCACCGTATGTAAGCATATTTAGATAGTACTTTATTGAAAAAAATGGTAGCAGAAATTGCAATTATCTTCGCACAGACTTAATAGATTGGATGCAGGCGTGAGCTAACAATGGTTCGTTATCATAACGGCGGGGTTGCGGAGGAGGGGGGCACACTCGTTTGCTCGCAACGTCGTTTCGTTCGATTAAACGAAACGTTTAGCGACCGCCATAATTGCACGAAACGACACTATCGACACAACGAGCGTTGCCGACGCCGCTCCGCTAAATCGGATTATGAGCGTGATCCACGGCCGATTGGGATCTAATGCAAGTCGGGTAAACGCTACCAAAGGGCTCGGTGCAGCCGTTTTTTCGCGGGTGTGTGCACTTTAATTGAATTCGTTATCGGTGGAACAGAGAAAATATTGTTCGCGGAATTCATACAGTTTGGCAAGCCACGCTAATTGGATAGCGCGCGAGGAAATTTATGCGACACAGCTCGTTAATGCCGTTAATTACATCGGAGTGCGCCTACCAACCAGTAAACCTATCTTCGAATCCCATTAAATTGCGTCGCGATAAATCCTAACGACAATAATTCGAAACAATGAAGAGTTGGCTTCCTCGATGCAACCATCTCTTCGATTCTCAATACGCTGTCGAAACGGGTGGGAGCATAAGTGTTCAACGTTAAAGCCTGTAGAAAATGAAGAATATCTACCGAACTCATTATCTTTCATCTGACACCATTTAGCTTACCGATTTCATTAGTCCGGCAAGCACATTATACAATACGAACCCCGTCGTAGCAGGCAGTTTCTCCGAAAAGCCATTTCTTCCCCTAGAATATTAAGTACTTCATCTCTCTACGACCCACAACTGGTCATCGAATCACTGTCAATAACTTATGGTTTTCGCTCGCTTTGTAAGACGAGCCGCTTTTCTGGGTTTATTACCTGTTTCACTTGCAGGTTCAATTCGTATCTTCGAGTGATCTTCTGTCTGGGCAGTCACCTTACCCTTTCCCGGCAATGCTAAAACCAATCATCTTAGGTGACCGTTTCCCTCACTAAACACAAAAAATGCAACATCCACGAATCTGCTGGGATCGTGTCATATTTCCGCCCACACCGAGGTTACTTGCAAACGAAAAGTGATACTCGAAAACACTCTATGGAAAATTACTGAATAAATTTCTTTGTTTAAGCATATATTATGACAAAAATCGCACACGATTGAAAGAAATATAACTGTTTAATTTTTGTGAGATAAAATATTGTAATAGTCTTTAGTGCACGGTTGGTTTTAGTGTAATTGACTGTGATAATTTCGTTAAAAGAAATATTACAACATTAACCAGACTAATTTCAAAGCGTAGAGCCCCACATTAGTCGGGATAGAAGTTCCGCAAATTTAACGTGCTAACCTTGTAACTAATGTGCAGATAACTACCCACGAGTGCGAGTAGTAATTTTATTATGCTGAAATGTAACTTTAAAATTATATTACTCGAGAGTCGATCTAGCTCCAGAAACTTTACGGATGAATTATTCAGTTTTTACACGTGGCTGCAGTATTGCTCTCTTTTTACATGGTCTTAAAAAATACGTATAAGTTTTTATAGTGGTGAATTTCACATTGAAACGACTTGCAATTCCAAAGCATTGACTTTTTATTACAAAGGGAATTGCCGTTGGGATTATTTAATTTTTACCACGCTGTTCCAGTTCAAATTGTCTCTACTTACAGAGCAATTGATTAATAGTAAATCTACCAGCGTCGATCAAATTATCGTTTTCTCTGTACGGGGCTGTTTCTCTGTACGGCAGAGTTCAACGCGACACTGAACGACCTGACACTGGCAGATAAAGAAAAGACAGTATCCTGGCTGTATATTGTTAAAACAATTATCCGTCGATGTGAAGGCAAAACAAGTGTGAAATAATATGTGAAAACGATTATTTAATTTAAACGGTGAGCGAGTGTGCTAGTAAAGTGCGCCACTATAGCGGCGCGTCGGTTTTCTCGGTCCAGAAAAAAGATGCTCTCAGCTATTGAATAATGAGAGTGGAATTTTGGTATTCTCGGTGAAATCGATATAGTTATATGTATATAAATAAAATATGAAATCAGAACTAGTTTTACAGTTTTAGACCATTTTAGATTAGTTTATGGAAATAACAAGCATGCGTCCATTCAAAATTTTAGCTATTTCTTTAATAATATAATTAAATAAATCTCTTGATTCACAATCTCAATAATCATAAATAATAAATATCAATGTTCTAGTAAATCTAACGTTAACACGTTGAATGGTGGTCACCGGTGATCGGCGCCATTGCTTTGTTTAACCTCTTAGGCACGGCAGAATTTTGCGCGGGGCTGTTTCTCTGTACGGCAGAGTTCAACGCGAATTACGTGTAAATGATACAGCACTGCAATGTGTGACGGATAATGCTATTCTCTACACGAGTACATTGGAACGAAGCGTTTGATCATAGAATTATAATTTTTCTTAAAGATATGATACACGTATGTTGACTTTAACAATTTACTGTAATAATTAATAATACAATTGAGATGGCGTCCGCGAGAGCCACTATAGTGGCGCGTCGTACAGAAAGATGACATCCGCGACAGCCACTATAGTGGCGCACAGTGCCTAAGAGGTTAAGAATGATGACCATAAAATCATTAGCAGTGAACGTCAATTTATTCTGTTCGAAATTAACGAGATTGTGGTGCGAGGCGAGAACTTCATTATTCAGTAATTAACAATTCTCTTTAAATAACGCTAATCACGTCTATGTATGAGATACATCAAACTTGTCTGAAGCACACAAAATTTCCTCGGAATTTAATGTGTTAAACTTACCGTACAGTCTTCTGGACGTGAAATGTAGGACACAGTTGATTCGAATCTCGTTTTAATAAAAATTATTAACTTTAATAATTTTGGAATGAGGTTTTTCATAATTTAATTGTAATTTTTAGATGGCATCCGCGAAAGCCACTATAGTGGCGCATAGTGCCTAAGAGGTTAACGCAGAACAAATTGGCCACTTTTGTGCAGCACAAAAATGGTTTGACCGTTCCTTCAGGAAACTGATACTAAATCTATCTCTGATACTAATCAGTCGAGTCGCACACTATCTGGTCAGCAATGAATATCTCTGACAGATGTTGGAGGATCGAACAGGGTTGTGTGGTAATTTGTAGGGTTGACACAATGCCGAACAAGTCGAAGAAGCATTGCTTTGAAAGCATCTTCTTTGAGACCAATGTAATTCACGCGAGCACTCGAGTCCGTTGACCGTGAAACCGTATTTCGCGATTCGAAGCGACGAGACGCGGAAACACGAGAAGAAGAGACGAGAAGTGACGAGAAGAGACAAGCGAGAAGCAGCGGCTCGTTGCATGACAAAATCACTAGAACCATTTTAAAACCATCGGGGACGTTTCTCGGGCATCGTTATAACATGGATTTATAGTCGTACGCTAACTGGAACTGTATCTCTCGTCGCGTATGTCGTACACGTATGTTGACTTTAACAATTTGCTTTAATAATTAACAATACAATTGAATGGCGCATTGTTTAGAGAGATGGCATCCGCGAAAGCCACAATAGTGGCGCATAGTGGAGTAAGAGGATAAATACGGAGCGTCGCGTAGCTTGGTCACGATGTGCAGTAATTAAGCAGCGTTTTCACGTAGAAAGAGTTGTTACCTTTAACGTACCATACGTGCATGTGTCTATTCAACTACGTCGGTCTAAAGCGATCCCGAACAGAGAAGTTAGTCGGTTAGCTTTCCGGCAGGAGTCCTCAAACAGCAAGACCTGCCTGGCGCGCATTACGTCCTTTACAACAACGGTTTCAATTACGGTCCAAGGGTGCACCAAGTTACGACTTATCGCAGTTAAATTTCTGAAATACCTGGCATCTGCCAGTCAGCGTGGTTCGTGGCTGGGCACGCGGGAAATCCTCGCTTCTCATCTGAATTGCAAATCAGTAGGAACGATTCCACCGTCCGACTGGATGAAGCTTTTCCCTGGTGCTGTTAGAACTTGGCAGGTGGAAGGTTCGCCTTGTAATTAGACTTTAGACATTCGCGACCTAGGATTCACGAAGGGAGGTCCCCGCTGTCCCGGCCTTACCTGTCGATTCACAAACAATTTGTACCAAAGAATGGGCGCGATCGTTTGTATTAGGTTGTTCGGAAAGTAATTTCGTTTCGAGAGCTTTGTGATTAACCCTTTGTACTCGAAGCAATTCGATTCCAAAATCGAGACAATACTTTTACCTGTAACAGCTCCATTGTACATCATTTATTTCCTTTCGTACGTATGAAATTAATTACTAATTACTGCAAATTTAGCGATGTAAATGTTGTCTAACCCTTTTAGTGCTGGGCGAAAAAGAGGTGCCTATGCGAGAATAACCGGCCGAATTTCACGGTTTTACTAGGGTTTGGGAAAATGCTCATAAAAACCAAACAAGAAACAATATTTACATGATTTAAAAAGCAGTATATTAAGGACGAAATAGAGGACAAAACAATGGCACTAGTTTTCCTGTATTCATTGAAAATTATATAAATAACAAAGGTATAAAAGATCATAAAGTAAGTAAAAGTTAAGTCCTCTCTTACAAAACATATTTGTACATACAAAATGTCATCTTTTCATCATAATTTTATATAGACCATTTATTACAAAGTATATACTTTGCATTTCTAATATATTTTGTAACAAAATAAATAATATTGCATAACAAACATAAAGAATAACTCCAAGGTACATGGTAGGCGCCGGACGGATTATCTCATCCGAAACAAGTAATTTGATCGCGCCGAATGGTGATGATGCGAGACTTGTTCGGGATGGGTTACTAGTGAAATGGATCTGATCACCAGGATTAACTTTGTAGAAAACGAGTGGAACAATACTTTATTTACAATATGTGAACTTTAGTGGACTGTATAATGATAGGTGAGACTTAGCGCGATTTGAAATATTACAAGAGTATTCTTGTCTAAAAAACCGTAAGATCTGAACCGTAATTCAGTGCCGTTAGAGAAGTGTATCACTTCGGTAACGTTTGTTAATCTTGCTAATCTTGCTAATCTGACGCGCGCTTGCCGAACACCGGTATTTAAGTTCAATCGTCAAATGGGTGTGACTAGACTTGACCAATGAACAACAGATATTTTCGGGAAGGCCGTGACAATTTTGAAGGGCAGTCGCCGCCCACGCTGGTCGAAGAAAATAGTGAAATTGATGGTGAAAGAGAGAGACGTAACTTTCGGCAAGCCGCGTTGACGGAAAACAAGGGACAGTCCGCGCAGCGCAGGTAAGGCCCGTCCGGTAACGCATGACAAAGAGACTCTTGAAGCGGGCGAGGAGACGGCAATTTCGGAGGTAACTCTGGAGGTGCATGTGTAAAACAGCTGTTAACAATAAACCACTTCCCGAGTCCTAATCCCCGAGGCGAGGATTTTTACGTTCCCGGTTGTAAATAGCAAAATCCCGTTCTCGGCACATTTGTTCGCCAAATGTGCGAGACGGACAATTCTGTTGCAAAACTAATAAAGTGACCCTCGATGGTCACGCAGACATTATTGTTATAGGTAATATAACACAACCGAAAAACTATTTATTTTAATTCTCTCGTAATGAAATCAGACCATTTATAACGTATTATAAATTTATTTTGAGATAGAGTTCCCCCGCAATGCGAATAGTAAAGCGTTACAAGGCGCGACCCGATATATCGGCTCTGGCACTTCTCGCCAGTGCAGCAAGGGCCGATATATCGGCCTCCGGCACTAAAAGGGTTAAATAATAGTATGGCAATTTTTAATGGCGTCCTCTGTTGTAAAGTAACGAAATTACTTTCTGAACAATCTAATAACGGCAACTTAGAAATAATGGACCGTCGACCGATGCCAGACAAAAATTGTTTTCTTCTATTTTTTGGAAACGCGCTTTTTTTGAAACGGTATTTTATTCTTTGATTTCCACGATATCCCAAAAGTCGACCATACGATTAATTTCAAACTTGAACGTGATCTACAAATTGTTGCCCGTGGATAAAAAAAATTGAAATATCTCGCGAAAGAGTGTACTTGTGAAACCAATGTTTAAATAAAAATTGTTCGGTACGACGGGAGAAATAATTCTTGTCATACTTCTAAGTAAACTAGACATTTGCAAAATTCGAGTTTTGCCAATCAAAAACTAAATTAATATTTTGCACAAATCGAAATCTTAAGTTCCGAATGCTTACGTTTGATTTTTGTTCCATTACTTTTCAGTTCTTCAATACGAAACTCACTGTACGTCAAAATTGACAAATGTAATATTGTCTTATTCGATTTATGCACACTCTGCGCGATGTTTATTACCGTAGACGATCGAATATAGAAATCTATTGGTCCGATTCCTGTGAAGAGAATTTTATAATTTTAATAATCGTAAAACATGCAACTTCAACAATTAAAAACGTTCGTTCGACCGGCTGTGGTAGGTTTAGTGATAATTTGAAACGACGATATAACAGATTTATCGCGTTTCGGTTGAGACGAAGCGTTGAAATAAAACAGGAGACCGTGTGAACGCCGGTTTCGTATCAGTTTGTGCTTTCTCTTCTGACTTAAGATAACTCGGTTATTAAAATATTTCGCAGACAGATTTTCGCCACGATTATATTTTGTAATTGTTCAATTATGCGTTACTCCAGGAGTAGCAGCAAGCGAGTCCTCCCCCGCTTTCGGAAGAACTCATTATCCCCGCCATTAAGCCGCCAAATGAATTTTCACTGTTACGGGGTGTTACTCGCCTCGACCCGTTGCAGCTCGTTTGCGGCCCTGGTGCAATGTACTAATTAAAGATGCCGGATAAAAGTGGCGAACGCTATTAGAAGAAGCTCTATAGTGCAGCGGGCTTGCTGTTTTTATGAAAGTTTTATCGGGTCGCTGCTAGTAAATTATATTTACATGGGGAACGTCTCTCATTTCCTAACGACCGAACTTCTACACTCCGCGACAAAAAGATAGTACACTACGAAAATTCAATGTTTTCATCATTTGGACATAATAAATCTAGTCTTTCTTGGTACTTACACATTTTTATTACAAAATAAACTACGTTGCAAACAATAAAATTAAAGAAAATGTCCGTTTGTTTATGGAAACAAAAAATAACAAAAAATCGGTGCGACAAAATGATGGCACATATACAAAAAAATACGTGATTTACGTACATAAAATATATAACATTATGTTTAATACTTTGTGTGGCCTCCCTTATTTTCCAGAACAGACAAGATACGTTTCGGAAGTGACTTATATAGTTTTTTAAATATATTTTGGCCGTATTTTTGTCCATGTTTCTTCTATGCATGTTTTTAATTCTGCAAGGCTTTGGAATTGTCTTCCGCCTCCGTCAACATGCCTTGCTAGTTGTGCCCAACAATTTTCAATGATGTTGAGATCTGATGATCTCGCTGGCCACGTTAAAACACTAATTTTATTTTGTTCAATGTATTGCTTAACGCATTTTGCAGTATGCACACTTTCATTACCCTGTTGAAATATAAAATTTTCCCCGGAAATTGTCTGTCCGAATTTAGATAATTGCTAGTCTATCAAGTCTATATAAATTTTGCTATTCATAGTTTTCTTTATAAACTTTATCTCAGCACCTCCTCGATACCCAATTCCGGCCCAAAGCATTACTCCTCCGCCATCCATGTGTCTGCGGCTTAATATTCTTTGTTCTTTCCGCAGGTCGTGAAAATAGTGTGCGAAACCATCCGGCCCATCTAGATTAAACCTTTTTTCGTCACTAAAAGTAACACGACGCCACTTTTTCCTCGAATGTACATGTTCTTGTGCAAATTTCAGACGCTCTGATTTATGCTGAGCGGTTAAAGGTGGTTTTTTTCTCAACTTCATTCGAACTAAGTGCGGACATTCTTCTATTATCCTTTGCACATTTCGTATATTTGTACGTACGCCAGCTGCTTTAGCAATTTCTCGTGCTGTTCTCGAAGAATTCGAAGCTTCTTTTAATATTGCACGTTTTCCGCGATTGCTTATTGCTTTCGATCGACCGAATCTCTTTTTTGTACCGTATGTTTTGGGATTTTTAAATAAATTATACACTACTTTTCTGCTCCGATGTATAATACGTGCAATTTTCGAAACTGAGTAATTCTCTTTATACAATGTCAAAATCGTTTTTATCTCAGCATCCGATAAAGATTTTCCACTACCCATAGTGTAATTTCGATAGAAGATAATAAGAAACACACAAAATATTTAATGCACAGTCACACAGTACACGATACAAACAGTCTGACGGTCTAGTGTCAACAGTAGAGAAAGAATTTTAAGACTGTGCCATCATTTTGTCGCGTCGATGATCACCGATTTTTACATTTAGACTAGAATCTGTAACCTGCGCTTAAATCCGCCGGTGTAAGTAGCCATGAAGCTCTACCGAAGTACATATACGGAAAGAAACATATCAAATTTCATCATAGTTTTCAGAAATAGCAATATTTTACGGGTGTGCCATCTTTTTGTCGCGGAGTGTAGATCGTTTCATCGCAGTTACTCCGATCGCCCCCCGGACAATTCGAAAATTTCATGGCGGCGATGGAATCTCGCGAGACGATAGCTTGATCTAAAAGTCAAGTTCCTCGATGATGAAGTCCGACAAACGGAAAGAGACGGTCGGTTCGATAAGAGAACCCCAGAGAACGTTTTACGTTGCGAGCGTGAATTTCTATTTGCAATCTTTCCTAATGTAAACGACGCACGCAAACGGACGAAATACAGTGTTTGGTCGTAAAACGCAGCTGCACGATGCGTTAACCCCAGCTTCATGGTTTCCACACTATATAAATTGAATTATCCGCTAACGAAGTCAAGGATCTTTCGCCGGCCGACCAAGGCAGATGGATCCGTCGTCCGTCATTCTATCTGCATTCGATGCGATTGATCGACCACGACAGAATATTGTAAATATTCGGGTGTGCCATCTTTTTGTCGCGCAGTGTACTTAGTGATAGAATGCTCGATGCGATATAGTGAAACTATTTTTCGCGAGTCAATCTTCTTTTTTAAATGTTTGGATGGATCCTAATTTTAATCTGCTACTGTATATTAACCCTTTGCCATATTATTTCCTTTGTAACTATAGTTATTATAACTATAAGTGTAAGTTCGGTATGGGCGTGAAAGAAATAACGAGACATGGGGATTCGTTGACTGCATATTTTTCGATGTAAGTGAGGGAAACGATAAGATTAACGAATTGGTTCATTAGTCCGCGTGGACTGGAGAAAATAACCGCCCCAAACTAACGGTGATTTTCAGGTATGCTTCACACCTGAGGATAACGCACCGGAAAATCCGCGTGTCTCGAGACCTACCCGTAGCAGGCAATAACCCGAAAAGACGCCTCGACTCGGACAAAGCATGTAAAATAAAAATAGATTTTTGAAGGCGCGGAAAAGGCTCGACTTCTGGCCGACAGCCGCGAGTCGTAATGAAATAAAGACATTTATCGTACAAAGAGTAATGGATTTACGGGGAAATTGCCAGCTACGGAGGAATCGTCGTTGTCTCGAATTTTGGGACCCAAAACATCTGCATACCAGATGGGTCATTTTGCAGTTCTAAAAATTCTGTATGGATTGGGGACTTTTACTGGTAATACTTATTTCTATATATCCGAAGTGAACGTTAACTCGATCTCGCCGGTTTGTCTCTTGCTTCGTCGAGCCAGCGTTTCTTCGAGGCTCTGTACGGGCGTAGAACCTGGTTAATAGAGAATTGAAGGTTCGCACGGTCAGCAAACACTTATGCGTTTCTCAATCGCAGTCTGAGCTCGCGAGCAACCAGAACAAAGGCGCGAGCGCGCGAGAGAGCGAGGCTTTCTCCGTTCTCCGCATCTTTGCATGCGCGACCGAGAGCAAAACGAACCGACCGACACCGGTTTTCACTTGGATCTACTGCTTTGGGAACGTTTGACCTCGGTTATGCTTCAGACGCGACCTATTTTACACATCACCGGAACAGGGAACCAGTAAACCGGAAGCTCGTTAGTTTCGATCCTCAATGTTTCTTCATTAAAGTGAACGGCGGAGCTCAGTCTTTCTCTTCATCCTAGCATCTTTGAGATCCTTGGAGAATTGTCGCGTCGACGGTCGACCTGCCGTCGAAGAATCGCGGGGTTCCGCAATATGGAACTCGCGGAATCCTCGACCCTGTCCGGATTTCGCACGGATCGTCGAAGCGACGTCGTTATTATGGTCCAATCATTTTTCAAGTACTGTTTTTAGTACGAGGAAACTCTCTTCCACTTCTTTCGCTTACATCGTATCGACGTGTAATCATTAGAAGACATTTTAGTGTATATTTGGAATACAGGTGACCTTGGCAATGTCGATGACCTTGGAAATATACGTCGTCAAGTTTGTCATTCGGTACAACTTCGTCGTCTTTTACTAATGACCGGTGTCGCGTGTCTGGACAAGGTTCGACAATATTGGTGAGCTATTGCCTGGTCACACGGCTCGACGCACTTGTAAAGGTGGTACGAGGTACGGGAATGTCGATAATCGGATAGATCAATAAATAAAGTTGAACGCAAACTTGTGAACTTTAATAAATATGTATCCACTTTAGACTAGACTGATCACGAAAGTGATTCAGTGTTGCTGAACCTCTCAGGTACAATGTGCCACTATAGATAGTCCGTGCTTTAAACTATACCGCGCTCGATTGTATAATTAATTACTAAACTGAATGTATATGGATTGTTAACACATTGGTGACCGGTGACGAGTTAAGGGGGGAATACACTTTAGAACGACTAAAATAGTGATTTTTAGGAATTTTTTTTTCTCAATAACTACAAAGCGAATCATTCTCAAACTTTCATAATATTATCTTCTATATTTAAACAATACAAACAATTTTTTATTTTAATGATTAATGTATTTTTTTTCGTAATATTTATAAATCTTCACAGCGCCGCGCCACGCGCATCGTCAGTTTGTGTACATCCTAGAGCCTCTAATTTTCATCTGAAACAGGAAAACAAAAGTCTTTTTTAATCCTTATAAAATTATCTAGTCGATGAACTTAAAAAATTTCCACAAAAGGTACAAATATGCAAAAATTTTTAGCTTTATTGAAGAAGTTATGATTTTTTGCTAAAAATTTCGACTTTATAATGTAAATTGAAAGGAAAAAATGCAACTATTTAGGAATTTTATTAGTTCATCGTCGACATTTTATCATTACCTAACGAAAAATCGCCTTAGAAGCTCAATTGGTCCAATAAATCGTTCTGTATCGTGTGCACAAGATTCATAAATATGATATTGAGAAAAACGCGTTTAAAGTTTTTCGA
>CM052094.1:18700566-18745278 GCA_028453745.1 Agapostemon virescens
TTTGGGTAGGCTATCACATATTCCAAGCTCGATCAAAATACCGTCGGGGGCGAAAATCACCTACAAACCCGGCCATAGCCTTTCTTAAGACGTTACTTAACAACCGGGTTTGTCAATTAGGGCAGGAGACGGGCTCCACCCTCTATTTAAAGCGTGTTCGATCAGTTACTGGAATCTTGACAATTCTAACAAAATCAAAATGAAGACACTACGTCACCAAGTTTTCAAATAATATTTTCACATGCTATAAGCAACGTAAAACGATCTCCGATCTTTTCCATAGAAAATGAATATTTATCCCACTGTACACCGTACAAAGAACTCTAGTCTATCTAAAATAATCGAAACATTGCAGTCGCATAATGCACGATAGTAAACGCGCGAAACCTACTCGTAAAGGATGAACGTGTTTGTCAGTGACCGGGCCAAACCTCTCCTACAATACTCAATCCGAAAGTCTATTCGCAAGGTTGACGTTGCTGGCTTCTGAAACATGTACTTGTAGTAAACATAGTTTCCCGTCCAAGCAGCATTGAGTCTCGAATCTTCCTAATGCGATCCGGACAGAACAACATGACCAATCGGCGATAGAGGAGGAGAGGAGGAGAAAGAGAGAAGGAGAGACCGTGTGTTTGCCAGGTCTGGATTCTTTGCAAAGCCAATCACGTCCGTATCGACCAAAGAGAAAGAGAGACGAGCGAGGAGTTTCAAAGTAAACGTTAGAGAAAGAGAGAAAGTGTCTCTCATCATCTTCCATGCGCTAGCCTGCTGCCCTAAGCTCCCTTCGTGCCGTTGATCTTCTCGTTCGCGACGACCTCGTTCGTCCCGGCAGAATTCGAGAAAAGTGGCAGTTAATTTAAATACCTGTTGCCGAGAAACGTGTTTCTCGCCGCTGAGGGAAAACCGTGAACAGCCCGGGGATATTCCGGTGAAATTACCGTATTTAAAATAATATTCTCGTAGCCGTTTGTCGGTTCGGCGGCATCGTCGCGGCTGACAGATGCGCAATTACGCCCGGAAATTGAAAAGGAGCAATGAATTCGCTTGGGAGCCCGGCTGCGCTTGAAATTTCAATGATTTAGAATCCGCAAACCCCGAAAAGTCGTTTACGTTTAGAACAGTATCGAGGACAAAACACGCGCGATTCCGAGGTACCGAAATAGAATATGCTGTTGGCGACAATGCGGAAACTCTTCATCGGCTTGTGCATCACGCCCGCCGGAATCTGTAATCGAACTAAGGGCGTACGTGCAGCACGATCGTAACAGGTAGCTGTGATTTCGAGCAGATGTAGCTCCTTCTAGGAGAACTTGAAGCCACGAGGACGCTCCGGCTTCCAACAGAACGGTCCTACATCTATTTGGTGTTCCGTTGATCAATAGTTCTATCCCGTAGAAAACTTTGAATCTGGAAATCGTTTCTCTCTGTAGCGACCGTCGACTTGCGTGAAGCTTCGCTCTAACAAGGGAACATATTCAGATGCGAAAATCCGATTTTGATGAAACTTATCGGAACTTATTGGCTTTATTGTTTAAACAAAAATATTTCGTTAAAATTTTCTTGCACAACTGTATTTCCCATTGAAAGCACTGACAATTTAAAAAAAAAAAATTCAAATTTTTCGACCTCTGGTTTACGAGATATCTTAAAAATACCCCAAATTTGAGGGCTGTTTTCACCCCTTCAAACTGCATGGTTGCTGATAAAAAAAGACACGTGTGAAATATTTTTCAAAGAACTACAAGCCATTAGAAAATAATAGCCGATGACTTGGCATAGTTTCTGTATAAAATTGTCGCTCAGTAAAGTGTTAACCCTTTGCACTCGAAGCAATTCCACTCCGAAATTGAAATAATATTTTTATCTGTAATGATTCCACTGTAGATAGTTCGTTTCCTTTCGTTCATACGAAATTAATTACTATGTCTCGTACTTAAAACTTTAACATTCTTATCGATTTCTCAACCGCAAACCTAGAGATGTAAGAGTTGGTTAAATAATAGTATGGCAAGTTTTAGTGTCGCCTTAGAGGCGCCATTCGAGTGCAAAGGGTTAACAGCCCCAACCTGGGACCTATCATTTAATCACGCGTGGCAGGTTCAGCGTATCAGCGTTCTTCAAATGCTTTCCGAATACGGTGCAGTTATATGAAACTTCGGGATTTTTTCGAGCTCCTCAAGGTGCAACGTAAAATGTGTACCAAGCGGCTAGTTAATGCGTTCGATGTCAAGGTCCTTCGGGTAATGAGCCACGGAAGGCGTTTAATTATGGTACGGTTATTAAGCCACACGTATTTATACCTTCGCCGGCAGGATCGCGCGCGTGTTTTGGAGACGACGCGGCGGGCTTGCGGTCGAGACGCTCCCCTGCTTCCGTCTTAACAGTATTTTCGAGTCAAATATTCAAACACGGTGATTACTGCCTCAAAGCGTGCAGCGAGTCCTTTGAGACAGACGTTATTTTTAGAACGATCCCTCTTTTAATGACTTTCCCTGCGTGAGCAAGCACTCGGAGTGAGTCGGCGGCCCTTTTTCCTCCGCGTTGATCTTGCGACTCAAAGTTACGTGCGGTCGACCTACGCGAGACGATCGATACCCACCGGCGATACGTATGTTGTCCAAATCGAAGGGCTGGCTATCGTATATCGCAAATTAACCCTTTTAATGCCGAGCGATTGGGTGCGATTTGTGTACGTCGATCGATTGTAATGAATTTTTCTGCATGCGTATAACTATCCTAGATCTATCAGATGCGTCTTTAAAATTTTTTGTGCGTGGCTAAAATAAAAAATATTTAAAAAGCTCCTTTTTCATGTAATACACGCCAATTACAATATTGACAAAATTCATTTTGCATATTATTTATTAACCAGTTAACTGTGATTGACGAGTAAATCAATTCTGGAAAATTTTCATAGTGATCCAAGATTTTTTATTGGACTCCCAAATTACTGGTAAAGTTGATTTTGAAATTCCCTTCATTGTTCTTGGGGTTTTGGAATCATAGATAAGCAGTGGTTTTAATTTAAAGTCTCCATTAGCGTTATCACCCAGCAGAACTGTTAAACGATCTTTTGCAGCTTTAAATCCTGGTGCTCGCTTTTGTTCGCGGGACAAAAATGTACGTTTTGGCATTCTCTTCCAAAAAAGGCCCGTTTCATCAAAATTGAAAACTATTTCAGGAGGATAATTCCCTCGTTCAATGATTGCTTTTAATGTCGCTGGAAATGCAGCAGCTGCTTTTGTATCTCCACTTGCCGCTTCTCCAGTAATCTGTATGTTATGAAGATTGTTTCTATTTTTAAATCGATGAATCCGCCCTCGACTAGCGACAAAATTTTCACTGGTGTCGCCTTTTTCATTCTGAATATAGTTCAAAATTGTTCTCGTTTTTTCCATCATAATTGCTTGACTTAATGGCATATTATTAGAACGCATATTGCGTTCAACTTCATCATCAATCCAGATGGAAAGACGTTTTTCCATGTCCTCAATCACATTGCTACTAGAACGGGTAATTTTTGTTGCAGAAGTCGTTGTGGTTGTAGTTGCTGATGACACGATTTTTTCTTTATTTTTTTAAATTGTCCGTATTGTTGAAGTCGTCAAATTTAATGCAGTGCCGATATTAGATTGCCGTTGGCTTGCATCTAATCGTCTTAACACCTGCATTTTAATTTCCAGCGAAATGCTTTTTCTTGTCGCTTTACTTTCTTGTTTTTTGCAATCACACATCGTAAGAATTAAAAATTGCCTAATTTATCACAATAAAATAAAATATTATGTTTATACCTTTATACACCTAGTAACGTTGATGACAGCTAATAAATCAACTGTGACGCAGGAAAGATGCGTCCGTACTGTGACTGCTACTTCGGGGAATACAGTTGGAACCTTTATTCTGGACAGACTAACAAAAGAGCGTTGAAAAAGATACATAGTATACACCGTCGTTATACATATAGTGCACCGCTTTTGGTTGGTAGATGGCCGTTTCATTTGCACACATATACAACAAGTATCAATACAGTGTGCGATTTAGGGGAAATGGAAACGACGTTTCCAATTCTTAAGAAAGCACAAGTCCATAGGAAAAGTAAATTTCCCTTGAAATTAAAATAAGTGTATACACTTTTATGTTATAAAATAAAAAAAATATTCAACTTTCATTCTTTGTTAAATAATTTTTACATTAAAATTAATATAGTTTTATTAATTATTATTCAGTCTTCTCCAGTTTGTGTACGCGGGAGGGATTTAAAATAACTGTGGTGTGCAGGTGGTATATAATGTAATAAATCCATTAAGTTCTTATATTTTCGGTTTGTGAGTGGTCTCGGTTTTTTGTATAGTGATGCCAACTGGATATTATTAAAGTTTTTCGGTCTTCCCCGTTACGGTAGTAAATCCAATGTTTTGAATGGTGCATCCTCGTTCATTGTCGTTTCATAGAATAACTTATATGAATCGCTTCTCAAAAATCTCATCCAACATACTTTAAACGAATTTACTCTTTCACCGTCAGTATTTTTTAGCCTTTTAAAAATCGCATTTTCTGTGGACAGGCACGGTTCCGTTGTTTAAAACAAATTCATTGCACATTGATAATTCAACTGTTACTTTGATAATTAAACATAAAGCTGGGATCTCATAAAATTTTATTGCATAATTATTTTCCATATCCATTTGAAACTCTCGCAGTGGGATTTACGCCACTTTCAAAATAAACTTTTTCATCGCTTCATTGACCAACAAATTTTCGTGTTACAAAATCTTAACGATTTTAAATATATTAGTAACAAGTTGTCTCAGAATGAAAAGATCTTGTAAAAATGTAACTATTATTGTAGTTGACTCGATCTTTTTTTTAAATGGTCTTATGCCACTTTCAAAATAAACGGCTCATATATCGTCGTTTGCCACTAAAAGGGTTAAAATTCGCGAACACCGCGACGTGCCGTGTCGGGTCTCACACCGGCCTTTGGGAACCAAAGGTACCAACGGGGACGGCTTTCCTGTCTCTTGTGAATATCGAGATTCGAGTCAAACTTATCGAGCTGGCACACGGTCACAATTTTTGGAGACGGAAGCAGTTGGGGGCCCGGATATTCCGGTATGGCCACGGTATTCAATACCGTTTCGATTTACGGCGGCTGTCGAAACTACAGCAATCAAGTTGTTTTATGGAAATTGCGTAGATCCTCTAGAAAACGATCGGGGAAAATAGAACGTCGAATAGCCCCTTTCCTTAGAACGAGGATGAGAAAAATGGATCGACGGGAATGCAGAGTTTAATAAGATTGTTTCTTTCCGTGATCCCACTTTTCGAATTTACAGTCGGTCGATCGCTGTTCAAGAGGGAATCATTTTTTAAAAATGGGTCAAATAACTTGATTTCGTTTTTAGACGGCAGGACTAGGCTATTGGATAACGTGCGAATTTATTTTTGTGAAAACTACAATTGATTGGAATGATAAATGAAATAAAATGTTCTCAATTTTCTTGTCCGAGCTTCTAACGGAAATTTGAACATCGCATTTCGTAGATTTTTTAACGCGGCGGCTGAAAATTTCATCAAAATCGAATATCGTCTTTGGGAGTTGCAAATGGTCGAAGACAACAAATTTCGCAGTTTTTCACGACTTTTGATCGATGGCTTGCAAGGAATCTGGAAATTTGCATGGGTACTGTACGATTTGTCGTAATGAAATTGCTGGTGTTTCATCGAGAAACCGTAGGAAATCGATGCACGCTTTTACAAAAATAGACAACACATCATTCAATTAATTCCTCAGACCAGCCTCGGCGGTTCTTGATCCCCGACACAAAGATTCTTTAAGCGGAAAAAGTAAATCGGTCGAAAATAACCGAGCCAGTGAACAATCCTCGCTTTAGAATCACTGAACTAGGAAAATATCCTGTGACTCGAAACGAACATTGTAGCTTCTTTTTACTATTGTGAAATTTTCGAGAAGAAAGAGACCCATAGAACAAAATAATATATTGTAATAGAAATCGATATATTTTGTTATTCGTATTTAGTACGTTTCGTAGTATTCGTTTCTAGTACCATCTTTCCGAAACTTTCTACCTGATGACTTCGCGTAATTAAAAGTGAATAAAGTAGACTACTACAGCGCCTTCAATTTTGCAAATTGAATTTTTGCACGGTCGTAAATCAGCTGGCGCAGATGATATTTAAATGAGCGTTCTCTGCTGACACAAAACCCGCTGATACTTTTTTATACATCTTCGTAATTTTACTATATTTTTATTTGAGTTCTTGTGCCATTTCAAGAGAAAACTTCAGGGGAAACATGCATGTCTCAAAAAGATTCGCTGAAATAACTTAATGCCCCGTAATCACCAATAAACTTTAATGTCCCATGAGAGGGAACATCGAAGTGCAAAGGGTTAACTGTATACATTTTTTACTTATTACTAATGTAGAGTCGCATTAGAGGTTAGTCTATTTTTGATCTTTTTCTCGAGGGGAGGTTCGTATTATTTGCCCCTCGTACCAACTACAAGACGAACTACGAAAGATGTTAGTCGTCCAGACAAGGCTCGATAAAAACTGTACAGAAGCGAATACGATGGAAGATATAGGTTTTCTGGTGAAGTATAGTGGGGGTTGTTTTCCTCTAATGGTTGGCGAGGGATGAATCGTGAAACGCGATACCAGATTAATGGCGTGGACGTTCACCGAGAGGATTCGGCGAATTTATATGATCAAGGAAATGTCAAATATGATATTTCAAGGATACTCGACAATTCTCAGGTACATCCGATCCGTCTGTGAATTCGTGTCCATTCTCGGATTCTGTTGCAACGTCTGTGGTCGTGCCGCGACCCGTATAATTCGAGAGGATCGAAACACAGCGAATTTTACGATATCGATTCGTGGACACGGCAACTACTCGGTGTTTACGCCACGAGCGGTTTCAGGATCAAACGGATAACACCGAGCAACCGATACACCAGCAGGACAATTAGCGGACACGAACGTACATCTGTGGCTCGCTTCGTCCAGATAGCCTTGAGTCTCGTTTTAGCCTTCTGCATTTTTAGAAATGGCATTTTAACGGCAGAGTTTACCGAGGATTCGCCAAAACTTTTCGAGTACTTAGGAGATTTTGGATAATCATAGCTTGTATTCGATGTTACGTCGTAACAACATTTAGGTTTACAAATACAGGGTGTTTCGTTTAAAACAGGACACCTAAATATCTCCACTACCTCTGAAAATGCGAAAAATGTTGCTAACGTAATCTAAATGGTTTCAAAAGACGAATCAGATGGAAGAATCGTTTTTTGTAAATTGTAATTTTTTAATCATTTCTCCAAGGTCACTCGTGTTTTTTTTACATATATACACACAGTTTTTGTTGTTGTATGTTATAGCAAACATTATTGTGCATACAACCATGTTTAATAACACAATCTTGAAATGACCGTGAACTCTAAAATTTGCTAATTAATGCAGAACCTTCTTTCAGCGACATTTCAGATTTAAACGGTAACAGGAATTCGACTATGAACTTGAACTGGTAAATAATCACATTTATTACTACAATAAATGTTCGAAATGATGTCCTTCCGTTGTGATACATTTCGTTAGGCGAAAAACGACAGATTGCACAGCTCTTTCGATGATTTCAGGTTTCATATCAGCATATGCTGCAATTATTCGTTCCTTCATATTTTCTGGTGTCGTGGGCTGCTCTTGATAAACCGTACCCTTTAATGTCCCCCATAAGAAAAAATCAAGTGGGGTGAGGTCAGGTGAACGAGCCGGTCATGATACAGGTCTGTTGCGCCCCATCCAACGATTTAGGAATTTTTCGTTGAAGACACGTTTTGTAATATGGGAAAAATGTGCTGGACACCCATCGTGTTGATACCATAATACTAGTCGGTCCCTAAATGGTACATCTTCTAATAAACTTGGTAGAATATGTTCTAAAAATTCAGCATACTTCTGCCCAGTTTGCGTACCGTTGATAAAATACGGCCCAATCATCCTATTATTTAGAATACCATACCAGACATTTATGGTCCATGGTCTCTGCTTATCGAGTTGTCTAAACCATCGTGGATTTTCAACCGACCAATAATGCATGTTCTTAAGGTTCACCTGACCATGATTTGTAAATGATGCTTCATCCGTAAACTATACTGTTTGGAAAAACATTTCATCACTTTCATATTTCCGTATACCCCATTGAGAAAAGTGTACGCGGTTTTCAAAGTCTCTTCCATGGAGCTCTTGGTGAAGAGATAAATGGAAAGGATGAAATTTTTGTGAATGAAGAATCCGGAATATGCTTGTAACACTAATACCAGTTTCACGTCCAAGTTGCCTTATACTGACATGCGAGTTTTGATTTACTTTCGCGATGATATTGTTCACATTTGCTTCATGAGGAACAGTCTTATGTCTCGTATGAATGTTTCTGTTGACACTACCAGTCTCACAAAATGTTTTAACAATACTTGAGTATGCAGAACGTGATGGACAAGAACGTTCTAGAAATCTGTCTTTGTAAATTCGTATTGCTTCTCTTAGACATTCTCCAGTTTCACCGTAAATTAAAACCATTTGAATTTTCTCCTGTTCTGAATAACGCATTATGGATCGCTTGTCGATACACTGAGAAATCTAGCAGTGAGTAAACTCTTAAATACATATCTCTGTCACTCTCTATGTACGCAGACGAATGATACAATGTGTTTATTTACAAGTTCAAGTTCATAGTCGAATTCCTTTTATCGTTGAAATCTGAAATGTCGCTGAAAGTAAGTTCTGCATTATTTAGCAAATTTTAGAGTTCACGGTCATTTCAAGGTCGTGCTAGTAAACATAGATGTGTATGCACAATAATGTTTGCTATAACATACAACCACAAAAACTGTGTGTATATATGTAAAAAAACACGAGTGACCTTGGAGAAACGATTAAACAATTATAATTTACAAAAAACGATTCTTCCTTCCGATTTGTCTTTTCAAAGCATTTAGATTACGTTAGCAACATTTGTTGTATTTTCAGAGGTAGTGAAGATATTTAGCTGTCCTGTTTTAGACGAAACACTCTGTATAATCATTAAAATTCACAAGTTTAGAAACAAGTTCGCGTGTACCGGTCATCCGATTATCGCCCTTTCTTTCTTCGCACCACCTTACAAGTGCGGTGAGACTTGCGTTAGACTACGGCTCGCTAATATTGCTGAACCCTGTCACGACGCTTAACAATACAGATTCGCGAACCTGCGAGAAGAAACAGATCGTTAATCCCGCAAGAGTCGAGCACTGTTTTGTCGTGATCGGTGGCAATAAATAGGGTCGTTCAACTTTAATCGCTCGTCGGAGGTTAGGCATGATCTCTCGCGCTAAGCGGTATTCGTGGTCTTCGGATGAAGTTTTTGCGCGGAAAGGCTGCGTCGACGAATCGGGATGCAGGATCGCAGAGACCGCGGAAGGAAACTTGTGGAAAACGAGCTCGTAAACCGTTGCATAGCAGCTGAGAGCGTAAACGTCGTAAATTATTGCATAATGCTGCGTTCATGGGAACTTGAGAGGAGGAAGGGACGCTCGGGACCGATCCGTCTAGAAATTTACCGGCTGTTGGGCCGAGTCGAATAGTGAGCCGTATAAATAAATATTCTGTCACGATCGGCCGGAATGCACTCGCTTGGAAAACTCTTCACGAAGGAAAACTGGTTCGGAAAAAGAGGTGACCGCAACCGATCGTATTCCGTGCGTTGTCTCGTAAAAGGACCGCGGCAGGTACGTCGATATTATCCAAGACGAAAATTCTCTAACTTATGTTACACAACGTATACGTTCCACAGAATCTCCACGAGCCATTCTACCTATATGCATTCCTGCGTGCAATCTGCATTTATAGGTGACACCAGTCTGAAGTCAATCATTCACTTTCATTATAGCGTATGTTTGCGAACGTTCGTTCCATCTGAATTTCCGCTGGTTCAAGGCAATAACGCTCTCGGTTTACGATAGTAGATTTAATGCATTTTGCATTCGTAAAATTACATCTGTTGCAGTGGCAACGCCGAAGGTTGCGCGTGCTTTACCCTGTTCTCGGCAAATTAGCGAGTATACCCGATAGGCAAGCGATAAACTACTTAAATGGGTTATGGAGGAGCCAGCCATTTCACCAGCACCGTACGCGGACAGTTTTTATCCCGACAGACTGACACCAGATCAGGCAACCAACGATAAATCACGATATTACTTCAATGACAGATTCCCACTCCTTCAGGCATACCTTCCGTTTCTCCTACAACCAATTAGAAATCGCTGTATTTCTCCACTGCAAACTTACTCTCGACCAATCACTGCCACACCGAGGCGACGACGAACGAAACGCGACAAGACTCTGACAGAAATCAAATATCATACCAAAGAAGAACTAAAGAAGCTTAAAATCAGGGAAATCGCTAACTCCTAAGAGAAGTTTTAAGACACAGGAAACGCGAACATCCCAGACATTAAATAACACAAAAGTCGCGATCAACCACATCAGACATTGAAGACCACAGAAATCACGAGCGAAACCAGACGTTGAAGACCACAGAAATCATGAACATCCAAAAAGAAATCAAACGCCATACCAAAGCGCAAACAACCAGGAGTTTTAAGACAAAGAAATTGCGAACATCCCAGACATTAAATAACACAAAAATCGCGATCAACCACACTAGACATTGTAAGACCACAAAAATCGCGAGCGAAACCAGACGTTGAAGACCACAGAAATCATGAACAGCCAAAAAGAAATCAAACGTCATACCAAAGCGCAAACAACTAGGAGTTTTAAGACACAGAAATTGCGAACATCCCAGACATTAAATAACACAAAAATCGCGATCAACCACACCGAATATTGAAGACCACAGAAATCGCGAGCGAAACCAGACGTTGAAAACCACAGAAATTGTGAAAAACCCCACCAGACATTGAAGACCACAGAAATCGCGAGCGAAACCAAACGTTGAAGACCACAGAAATCATGAACAGCCAAAAAGAAATAAACCGTCATACCAAAGCGTAAACAACCAGGAGTATTGAGACACAGAAATTGCGAACATCCCAGACGTTGAATATCAAGAAATCGCGAACATTCGAGAAGCTCAGACCAAAAAAGATTGACGATGTCAGGATGGAGTCAGAGCAGAGTAAAAGCAGTACAGTAGTTATGTGCAACGACCATGTTTGGTTTCTTGTAGTCATAAAATATATGGGATTCTGACCACCAGACGTATGGAGATTAGGCAATGTCGGAGGATTTCAAGGGGATCAGTTGCAAACCTCAAGGACACGGTTTCGTGTCCCACTGTGGGATGTTCCTCCTATCCCTCTGCTATAATTTGGGGGCTTCGCAGAGTTAGGGGAACCGCGAATCGCTGCATGACAACCCTGACGACGATGACAGTCGACAACGAAGTATTGGATGAGCGTGGCCGAAAGTGTGGTGAAACGACGATACGAGTTGATGGTACTGAAAGCAAATATACAAGAAGACAATGACGACGCTGTGACCGGCATCGAGGGTCAGGTTAGGATTAAAGGTTAGGATTAGAAAAAGTGGGCGTGTACGAAAATTAATCGCATGTGATTAACACGGGAACATATTCAGATGCGAAAATCCGATTTTGATGAAACTTATGGGAGCTTACATAGTTCTTTGGAAAAATATTTGACACGTGTTTTTTTTAATCGGCACCCATCCACTTTGAAGGGGTGAAAACAGCCCTGAAAGTTGGGCTATTTTTAAGATATCTCGGAAATCAGAGGTCGAAAAAATTTGAATTTTTCTTTAAATTGGGTGCTTTTCAATGGGAAAATGTAGTCGCGCAAGAAAATTCTAACGAAAGCTTTTGTTTAAACAATAAAGCTACAAGTTGGAGGGTGGAAGCAATTGCGTTCGCGGACTCGACGTAACAGACGGCATAGCGTTAACCCTTTGCGCTCCCAGCAATTTTTAATTCCAAAATCAGGACACTTTTAAACCTAGATTAGTTCTAATGTACGCGTTTCGATTCCCTTCATGTACATAATGTTTATTGCTATTACTCGTACGTGAAACTCTTCAATTGCTACTGATCACTTAATTGCAAACATAGCGATGTAAAAGTTATTTTGAATAATA
Source organism: Agapostemon virescens (assembly GCA_028453745.1). Lineage (NCBI taxonomy): Eukaryota > Metazoa > Arthropoda > Insecta > Hymenoptera > Halictidae > Agapostemon > Agapostemon virescens. Next base: position 18,712,741 of record CM052094.1, read on the forward strand.
GTATGTCAATTTTTAGCGTCGCCTCAGAGGCAACTTTGGAGTGCTAAGGGTTAACCCTTTGCACTCGAATGGCGCCACTAAGGCGACACTAAAACTTGCCATACTATTATTTAAACAATTTTTACATCGCTAGGTTTGCAGTTGAGAAATCGATAAAAATTTTAATGTTCTAAGTACAAGTCATTATAATTAATTTCGTATGAACGAAAAGAAATTAACTATCTACAATGGAGCTATTATATTAGGGTGTCCCATAAGTTTCTTCCCTTTTTTTGATGCGAAATGAATACACGATATTTGTTGTTTACGGTGGATTTATTATGTTATATATGAACCGTTCTGTTCTTTAACCTTCTTCCATCTCTCAGGAAGCCTCATTATGCCCTCTTTCCAAAATTGTTGAAGCTTATTTGCAAAATATTCATCTGGGTGCGTTTTTATTTCGCTTATGGATTTGACAGATTTAGCACGGAGAGAATTTTTTAAGGAGAGGAACAAGTAATAATCGGATGGAGCAAGGTCTGGGGAGTACGAAGGATGAGGTAGAACGTCCCAATCAAACTGTAAGAATTTTTGCCTTACGGCCAACGCAACATGCGGTCTTGCGTTGTCGTGATGGAAAACGACGCCTCGTCGGTTCGCCAATTCTGGCCGTTTTTCTGTTATGGCGGCTTTCAATTGATCCAGTTGATTGCAATATTTGTCAGCATTGATCGTATCACCTTGAGGAAGGAGCTCGTAGTACACTATACCTTTCCAGTCCTACCAAATGCACAAAAGAACCTTCTTCGGATGAAGTCCAGGTTTCGCAACAGTTGAAGGTCTATTTTCCTTAGACCAAGTGCGTTTTCGATGCACAGTTTGGTATAAAATCCAAGTCTCGTCTCCAGTGACTTTAAGAAAGGATCCCTTTCATGTCGCTGGAGAAGCAAATCGCACGTAGAGACGCGGTTCATAAGGCCGGTCTCTGTCAATAGGTGTGGAACCCAAACTTCATATCGATTCGCATATCCCATCTTGATTAAATGCTTATGTACCGTTGTCTTAGGAATATTAGTGGCATCCACTATCTCACGCACACTATATCGCGGATTTTCAGTGAGCACAGTCTTGATAATGTCCGTATCCGTCGTTGCTGGGCGGCCGCTGCGGTCTTCATCTTTCAACTCGAAATTGCCAGCTCTAAATTTTTTAAACCAATTGCGGACGGTCCTAATAGTCGTGATACCACTCCCGTAAACGGTGCAAATCTCGTCTGCAGTGTCCTTTGCACTATTGCCTTTTTTAAAGCAATGAAGCATAACATGCTGCAAATGCTTCTTTTGGCTCTCCATATTGAACGGTGCAGAAACAATTTTAAAAGAGACATTGTCACCAACGAAACGTACTTTGAAAGAGCTCTGGGACGACTGAAACCGATGCCATAAACGGCTAAGAGATAAGCCTGCATGTTTATATAAAAACAGCCACTTGGAGTCATTCATAGCGTGGCGTGGAAGAAACTTATGGGACAACCTAATAGTTGAAAATATTATTTCGATTTTGGAGTAGAATTGCTTCGAGTGCAAAGGGTTAATAAATGCACGGATAACCCGTGCATTCTACAACTGCATGTATTGATATCTCGATTTGTACATTACACGTGTATTTCTGTACGTGCGAAACAGGGAGCTGTAACTGTAACCTCGTTGCATGCCAATGTTACCTCGCGCCGTCTAGTATTCCCAAGTTTGCCGTAATTCGTGAGAAAAATGCGAAGAAATGAAAATAAAAAAGACGCTCAAACGACCAGGGTTCTCCTTTCGCGCGAGTCGCACCGCGTTGCGCGCATTCAGGTTCGCGTGCCGTAACATCTTGACGAGTTATCCGAGTAAATTACACGCAATTACCTTTGCTCGAGTTGTCGGTGTTCTCGAGTTGACAGGAACGACTCCTATGCTAATTACACCATCTTACGAAGCTCATGTTTGTTTCGCTCGTTTTCCGCGGGTGGGGGGGGGGGTATGCGCGTTTCCTCATTTTCCGGAAGAAAGGCGTGCGCGGCGAACGGGAAAACGATGATGATCGCGTGATGACGACTTGTGCCCCACCGCTTGCCACGGCTCGATGATTAATACCTTCCCCCTTAATCCATTCAGCGGCGGAGCATTACAATGAAGAGGAACGGTCGCGCGTAGATAACAATGATTTCGACTTAATCCTCGTAATAGCCTGTTCCCTGCGCCGCCGGCACGCGATACGATTTTTCCCTCATCCTACCCCTTTCCTCTCCCGCTATTTATTTTGCACGAACACACATGACCCATTAGCGACCGCCGGTTTCTCTGTGCCGTTGCGCCGCGGTGCCGCTGAATATAGTTGAGTGCAACGTCGGTGTGCATCTGTATGGCGCATCGGGAAATGTCGGATGGTGATAACGCCAAGGGACGAGATACGTGACACCGCAGTCACGTATAATCGCGATTCCCACCCCTGCGTCGACGTCCACCCTGGAGATTTTTGGTTTATCGGTGGCCGGATACACGGCTGCTCGATAATTCAGTAATTTATCGATGCCGAAAGAAAGCTACCATTGAATCCCCGATTCACTCGTTCAGTCCCGCTGCCATTATTTTCGTGTTGGCATTCGCGATGTCGCCGAACGGAACCGCATGCTCAGTCTACAGTGTTGCGAATAATTACACTCCGGGACAAAAAGATACCACGACTTGTATTTTCCCATATGTTGTGTTAAAAGCTGATTAATTTTCTTTCACCGATAACTCGGAGCATGTCTGTGTACTAGAATGTACTAGAATGCTCCATAATATATCTGATAATACGAGATTATACCAGAATATACCAGAATATGCTAGAAGAATGCAGAATATATCAATATATGACATAACATACCAGGATGTACAGGAATATACAAGAATGCACCAGGATATACAAGAATTGACTGGAATGTACTAGAATACGCCATAATGTACCTGATAATACAAGATTGTAACAGAATATACCAGAGGATACTAGAATAAAGCAGAATATACCAACATATGACATAACACATCAGGATATACAAGAATATACGAGGATGTACCAAGATATACAATAATATACTAAAATGGACCAGAATATACGAGAATTGACTGGAATGTACTAGAATACGCCATAATACACCTGATAATACAAGATTATAACAGAATATACCAGAGGATACTGGAATAAAGCAGAATATACCAACATATGACATAACACACCAGGATATACAAGAATATACGAGGATGTACCAGGATATACAATAATATACTAAAATGCACCAAGAGATACAAGAATTGACTAGTATGTACTTAGAATGCACGATAATATATCTGGTACGTGACATAACAGTGTTTCACACTTCTAACAGATTCAGTTAATTGAGGAGTCAACGGCAGCGGATCATGAACGGTTGAACAGGTGTTCTAATCGGGTGCTTAAATATGTACGCACATGTGTAGTGGTTGATTGCAATCCTTGTAGGCAAACAAATTTCGCGTTAATTGCTGAGCTATGAAGCAAAACTGTTGCATCCAATACAGCATCTTCTGCTATTTTTTCAGATTTACCTAATTTTATGTCAGCTTTGAATTTTTTTTAAAGTGAATTATCATATCGTACAATGTATACTTACAGCTTAACACTAAACCTACCACAGTGGGTCAAACGACGCTTTTTTTTTCTATTTTACTATTATTGAAGTTATAAAATTGCTTTCATAGAAATCGATACAATAGGTTCCTTTACTTAATTATATATAGTAATGAAAGTCGCAGGAATTCTAAAAAAATTATATCCCGCCATTTTTATAAGACAGTGTACGCTAGTCAATCCTAATGCTCGATACGTTTAGTGTTAAACAAATACCAAAGAAACAGTAAGATACAAAGTTTGATAGAATTCAGTATAACATTTAGCTGTATTTTAGTCGTGGCAAATATTATCGTATGAAATAAAGTTTCGATTAATTCTATTTCTCTATAGTTTGTCGTAATATTTACTTTCATATTTCCTGGTGCTAGAAAATGATGAAGCAACGATGAATGCAATGAAAATGATAATGCTTAAGCGACGTGGTAATGTAAAAATCAATATGTTTCTTTACTCAGTATCGAAGAAGAAAATTGAACACCGAGTCGAGGAACCGTTCCATCATCTTCAAATGTTGAAGAAATTTTCCGATAAACTCGGCCATCATTCTCTTCGTTCATAATATTAACAGCATTTCGACTTTCTGTGCAACAACTTAATAAGTTTTCGAAATTTTTACGTATCGGAAGAAAATAGTAAATAATTTGTGTACTCGATAAATGCATGTTATAATAATTTCGCAGATATTTTTTTTATATATCGTCGTTTCTTCCATTCTGTTTCGTCAAATGAAATTTCGAATTCACACGCACTTAATTTATTTAATGTCGATTTTGCCGATATTGTAAGTACAAATTAATCTTGTTTTGCAACCTGACATAGACAATAAAATAGTAGCAAGTTATAGAATCATTAAACTGTTACAGCAGCGTATATTAAAGAATTATAAAATTATAAATTGAAACTTACCTCGATTCGTGACGGCCGCACTGGTCTACATAAAGAGTATAATTTTTAACTTGTAAACGTACAGTGTACAGACATGCAAGCTAATAAATATGTCTGTTAATCTCTGTTTTTAATATGCGCATAAAAGTTTTGCACACCAACTACGTTCACAATTTTGATTACATACTTTTAATTTACATTTTAGTAACAACAGTACTTATTAACTTGTGAATTTGAAATATTTTATATTATTTTATATTTTTAAACACGACTTTTAGACGATCGTACGTTTATCATTCGTTCCTGTTCAAATAAATTACAAATGTTAATTCGTGCTCGCAATCGAATAAAGCGTTACGTCGGAATCGTAAGCTGTTGCTATTAAACGTTTGTATATCGTTAATTCTCGTTAGTTTACGTATCTTTATTATAAATTTTAATTCTCTCAGGCAATTGAAAGAAACAGGAGATGGAAATGTGTATTTGTTTTCTTATGAGTATTGATAAGTTGAAGGTTAAACATGCTTTTACTGTCTGAGGTCAGTCACAGTAGTAACAAACACATAAATCCAAAGACTAATTCTAGCTCTAATGAAACGTTCTTCTATCTACTCCAACGTATTCAAATATCACGGAATCCTTGTAAAATTGGCGTGCGATTTCTTTCGGTTCCGCAACGTGCAGAATTGAAAAAAGTCAGTACCTTTTCACGAATTGTCGACATAGAAAGCCATAGTCCATTGTATTCACAGCAGGATATAAAAGTTTGGAAAACTAAACAACAACGATGGCCGAGAAAATCTATACGAAGTACGAGTATTTTCTCCGTTATCCGTAAAAGGCTATCCGATTTCCCCATTGTTCCTTAATGTTTCCAGTCATTGCCGTGCTCAGGGCCGCGAATAGTTTTCCAATAAAAATGTATGTATACGTGCAGTGTATGCACCCATATACATACGTACATATACAGAGTGTGTTTAACCGAATTTAAATATTTTACTTTTTAAATATTATATTTACTCTTATACGTTCGCTGCCTGCTTAACCTCTTAGGCACGGCTGAATTTTGTACGGGATTGTTTCTCTGTACAGCAGAGTTCAACGCGAATGTTAAATATTGAAGATACGGAAAATCCAGATTGGCGGATTTCCCCGATCTGTATATATCTCATAATTCCATTCCGATCGACCTGGAAATTGCCATACACTCTGCCCACGCGTCTAGTAGCTTGTAGGTCAATTTACAAAAGAATCGGAAACCTAAAAATTTTACTCCAAATTTTTGCGATTTTTAAAAGAGGGGGGCGTATCCCCTCAATATTTGCCATTCTTTGAAGGCGTCCCCCGACCAAACTATTAGAGCTATCGACATGATTCAAACGGGGAAATCTTCCCCAAACCTTCCTCTTTAAGAAGAGCCCTCATTTTCTAGGCTAGCGTTTCAGGGGACTTCAGGACGCTTCATTTTATCAATCCCATTTTGCCCATTTTCGCGATTTCGAACGCCTCGAAATTTTCAAAATCATACCACGGCCGCTATTTCATTCCGATCGAGCTGAAACTTGGTATACACACTGCCTACATGTCCAGTTACTTGTAGCCAGCGTTAGAAACAAATCGGAGAAATTAAGTTTTTCGACCGACATCTATTCCTCTCAGAAAATATCAGTTTGGGGGTTGCCGGATTTCCCCGAACTGCACATTTTTCGTAATTCCATTCCGATCGACCTGAAAATTGCCATACATTCTTTCCACGCGTGTAGTAGCTTGTACGAAAATTTACAAAAGAATCGGTTACCTAAAAATTTTTCCCCAAATTTTCGCGGTTTTTAAAAATGGGGTGGGGGGACGTATCCCCTCAATATTTGGCAACGCGAATTACGTGTAAATGATACAGTACTGCAATGTATGACGGATAATGCTGCTCTCTACACGAGTACATTGGAACGAAGTGTTTGATCATAAAATTATAATTGTTTTTAAAGATATGATACACGTATGTTGACTTTAACAATTTACATTTCATACATGGTCGGGTTATAAACATGTTACGAAATATATCTTTCTAGCACGTTAAAGAAATATATCATCGTGTGCCATCGGTGATACGCGTTGCAGGAAACGTGTTAAATATTAGTCAAAATGTAAAAGTCACTTTTAGTTTATAATTATTCGCAGTACCGTACATAGAGGATAGTGGTGCGCTAGGTAAAGCTAGGTTTCGCGAAAGGCTTCGCGGTTTCGGTGGGAAGCAGTTTCGATCGTCGATGAGTAGGTCCAGAGACTGCGTCAGCCTGTTCAAGTTTTCCGTTGGATCGAGGATTCTGGATTCAGCGGAACACGTGGACGAGCGCGGGGCCATTCTGCGCACGATTGCTTGCAAAACCGCCGCATCCGCCACGGAAATGAGCGTGCTTCTGACAGAACCCATGACGTCAACCAATCGAAATAACGAACAGGCGAACCTCGTGTCGCCGGTATTCCCGACATTATGCGCACCGCGATTCGGTCTGTTTTTCTCAACTGCCCGTGGCTCGCGTCCGCGTTCTTCCGCTATTTCGGAGCCAATGTTCCACTGATTGTCCTATCTATAGCGAGATCGATCGGGTGGACAGAATTGGACGGTCGTTAGCAGCCTGTTAAACTAGTCGAATCGGCGCACCGATTCCTGTCGCCCGTTCCCCTACCCGGCGCACGTGTTGCATCGATTTTGTTAGTATGATACGTACAACTTCCGAACACGATGGATTTGCCAACTTTTACGGAACAACTGTGTCGATTTAGGTGTCGTCTGTTGTTCCGTATCTTGACAGGGCTCGACAACGGTAGGCGAGCCTTTTCACACGTCTCGCTGCACTTGTAAGGTGGTGTGAGGAAAGAAAAGGCGATAATCATAACGATCGAGACGTTAATAATTTTTTAATCATTTTTTAGTTATTTTGTAGACGTTAATTTTTGTGATTTTTTAAATTAAATGTTCCTTTTATTCACAAAAGAATTTCATTCAAGTATATATTGGCCATTATTGTCTATAATCTTTTACCATTTTTGGGGTAAAGCCATAATCCCATCGGAATAGAACTTCTGTGGTTTATCGGCTAAAAACTTGGCCAAGTGATTCTCACAGTCCTTTTTTGAATCCAACTTTTTACCGTCAAGGTAGTTTTGCAGAGATCGAAACAAACGATAATCTGATACGGCAGATGCATCAAAACTTTCCAGCTAAGCTCACTTAATTTTTTACCAGTCGTCAAACTTGTGTGTGGTCTTTTCTGTTGATCAATTCTGGTCTATTTTCTTTTAATCGATTGCTGTAATCTGGTTAATCGTTGACAGTAGGGATTAGAGAACGTGAACGTCGAGGGGGGAAAACGTTCAGCGTTGAAAAATCCATTAAAAAGTTTTCAGTTATAAATCAAGGACTTAGAAAATTTTGAAACAATCGCAATTGAATAAAACACGTCTCATAAATTTTAATTGAACCCTTCAAAGATTCCATAATTTTTCCAGGTAGATATAAGAATTAAACAAGTGTTCGCATATTCTTCAGCAATGGTGTATATCGTTAAAAATATTAAGTACTCAGAAAGTCTTTACGTAGTCTGCAAGCAATAAAAAATAATTCCCTAAAACTATATCGAAATAAAACCTACTTGCATTGATTGCAAGAAACTTTTCTTCGTCAACAATTTTACTAAATCGGAGAAAATACGTAGAAATTCACAAATATCTTTTAACCGTTCTACTGTTTTAAATTACGTCAACTCGTTTCCGTCGCAAACCGATAAAGCTCGTAGTCTAGTGATAAAAACTAGGGTAGAGCCAGCAAATGGAAAACTCCCGCGAAACGTATGACTGACTTCGAAAATGACTTTTTAAGAATCGAACAAACGTTCCATGAAATACTAAACTCGATGGTATCGCGGTGATACAAATTACGCGTTCCCCATCAGCGTTCGTTCAACAAAGAAATTCAATAATGCCATCATTTGTCATGACGCTGATCGAGGCAAACGGCACGGGACAAAGACGCGCGACGCAGCGTGTCAACCTCGAGAATCTCGGTCGATGCTTATCGCCTGTCACGTAAACGAGTAATCGAGTAAATTACAAAAATCCGGCAGCCGGTTTTTCCCGCGTCGAGCGAGACGACCCCGAGGCGTACCCGAGATTTTCGAGCGGCTTACGGGTAATCTTCTACTTGATCGACGATGTCGGACGGCGCACGGTAAAAAGCCTGCCGAAAAAACTCGCTGCGAAGTGACGAATTGCTTCTGATACTTACCCTCTTAAAAACCCTCCTCGGGCGGTACATCTACCGAATGCCTCGCCCTTCGACTCTCTCTTCGCTCACCTTAAATACCGTATCGAATCCTAGGGTGTTCCATCTTCTTTTGCCGAGGTATCGACTCGCTGCAAACATCACGGAGATGCAATTCCATTATTTATCGTGATGTAGTACCACAAAATTTTCTTGCTTCCAGTGCATACACTCCGAGACAAAAAGATAGCACACCTTATAAAGAGTGTCCCAAAATTAACTCAATGTTTCAATTAAATAGAAAACACAGTTTTTAGTCTTTAGATTGTTATTTTTTTCATTGAATCATAAAGTACATAGGATAGGGTTATTTATGGAATAACACATCGGGCAAATGGCCTCCACGGCTTTGCTGGCACATACGCACTCTTTTGACGAAATTTTTCATGACCTTTCTGCATAATTGTGGCTGAATTTTGTTGATGCAGTGTTTGATTTTCTCTTGTAATGCACGGGTGGTTGTGGGCTTGTTGACATAGACCTTTGACTTCAAATAACCCTATAAGAAGGAATCTAATAGGGTTAAATCACACGATCTAGGGGGCCAATGTCTCATGCAGTAATTGAATTGTTTCACTGGCTGTATGGCATGTGGCATCGTGTTGTTGAAACCACATATTGGCTACATCAATAGCATCCAATTTCGGCAGAAAGAACTGTGTTGTCATGTCGCGATATCGAGCACCAGTAACAGTTACTGCTGGACCAGCCTCATTTTCACAAATGTATGGTCCAATGATACCTCGAGCCCAAAATCCGCACCAAACAGTGACACGTTGTGGGTGCATTTGTTGTTCGACAATCACATGTGGGTTCTCCGAACCCCAAACACGGCAATTTTGGCGATTAACAAAGCCATCAAGGTGAAAATATGCTTCATCGCTTAGGACGGTTTTGCTCGAAAAATCAGCATTCACTTGATGTTCAGTAATCCATTCCACGAACTTTCTTCGCTGTTCATGGTCATTAGGCTTCAGTTGTTGCGTTAATTGAATTTTGTAAGCATGGAGACACAGATCTTTTGTGAGTATACGCTGTAGAGAGCTTCTTGAAATTTGCAATTCTTGTCCACGACGCAGAATTGATGTTCCTGGGTTTTCAACAACACTCACGCACTGCTTCGATATTGACGTTTGAACGGCTTGTTTTTGGACGACCGGTGTGTTTAGCGTCTCCAACTGATCCAGTCTCCCTGAATTGTTCAATTAATCTTTTCACAGTTGACGAGGTTAAAACACTATTTTGACCATATTTTGTATAAAATTTTCGAACTGCGGCCGCCAAACTTTCATTACTTTTGAAATATTGTTCAATAATGAAAACACGTTGTTGCATCGTATAACGCTTCATTTTTCCTAACCCTAAACTCTCAGCTGTCAAATTGTTCTTTTTTCAGGGTTGCCAACAATTTATTGCAAAAATGGCGGTAAATTCAAATCTTGTGTTAATTTTGGGACACCTTTTAGAGATATTTTGCAAGAATGTATAAAAACAAAACCTTGGTTGTAATGTTAAATAAATAAAAATTAGGTTAATTGTAAAGTGTGCTATCTTTTTGTCCGGGAGTGTAGCGTCTCTCGCTATTCCTATAGAAATGTTCGAGCATCCTGTCTGCGTAACCGCGCAAACAACGATGCACTGGTCGATCGGATTTATTCGATGCATCGATCTTACGCAGGAGAGGATACACAACACCGATTGTCTCTCAAGATTTCAGTGTTCGTGCATCCTACGTTAGCTTTTTCCTTTTTCCGATATTTTTATTGAAGCCGATTCGCTGTCTTTATCATGGTCTCCGCAACGAAAGGTTCGAGGGCGACCGTAAATTTGACCTGAAGCGTGGAAGCTGCCGGCACTTTTCCCCTTCAACGTTCTCATAACTTCACGCGAAACCACGCTTACCTACGATCGATCCTTTCTTCTTTCTTTTCTCTTTTTCCCCTTTCGCGGAGGATGCTTTTCAACGAAGAACCCTGTTCGGATCGGACGTAGCAGGGTCAGAGATGAAATTACGTAACTTACGGCGCGTTACAAAGGACACTGTTTTGATCAGCCAAGTTTTCGAGTCTCGCGTTTCTCTGCTTGTATTGTGGACTAAAGGTCGAGAAGCATACTGTATACATTGTTACGTAGGTGGCTGCATGATCGCGGCATTATCAGAAATACTATTAACACGTTCTGTACCATGTGTACCATCGGTGATACATGATAACTATAACTGAAGCATATATCACCCAGGTCGAAATAATCAGACAGTATAAACAGTGTAGTATCGAGGAAAGGAAATACATTTTTAATAATATATAAATTGTATAATAAATTGCATACAAGTTGCACATTAAGTGGCCTGTGGGGCGACTGTATTCCCTACGCTCACCAACAGGCAGGCAATAGGACGACACTTTCTCGCTAGTGGTTGGCAGACAAACGGTAGACAGCAAATAATTAAATAGCTAATAGACAGCACAGAAATAGTAGCAGCGACAGACTGTCCTTCGCGAGGTCCACAGAATATATAGCTGGAACAGTTTGTGGGCGTCAACACCGTTACCCAGTAACGAATCTTAGGAAGCTTATTGGCAGTCGCTTTCGGCATAAGATATCCACCCATTTTCCTCAAATGAGACCGAAACTGTCTCGAAAACGATGGCCGATGGGAACCGTGCCTAAGGGTGGTCGCGCGCTTGGAGTTCCCACTAGCTCTCGTGTCACAGCTGGACGTTTATTACACGTTTATCGCCATTGAACGAGCAGCTGGAAACCTTCGGGAGCACGTTTTCGCGAGGGAATTGTACCCCAATGTCTTAGCTTGAAGTGCCCTGACTTCGGAATAAATTATAAGGCGCTCGAAATTGCCACTTGTAGAAATTTCTCAACAATAGCGGAGTTCGATCACTGTTTTCGATCAATTGGTTTGAATCGACGTTCGCGTTTTGACATGTGTGTTGAAATAAAGCAATGTATGCTGGTTTATGCTTTCACTAAAAAAAAAAAAAAAAAAGAATTGAGTCTCCTTTTGTCTTGCAGAGAAACTTAACCCTCTATAAGCCGAATTTTTGTTTTTAATCCAAAATAATTGGGGGAATGAAAAATCAGAAATTATAAACCTATATATGCAAATGAAAAAGAATTTTTTCGTTGAAACAATTTTATTGCAATATATTCACTATGTGACTTTCAGGTAACAACGGCCTATAAAGTTTGCACTTCTGTGCATAAAAGCTTACGCGTGAAATTCCATAAAACAATTTCCACTTGACGTTAAATATTTTATTTTTGAAATCTCTTTGTTTGATCACATTGCAGTGCATGCATATTGGTATAGTTAACTATGTTGCTTATAATTTCCTTGTCAAATAGTTTTCGAAAATGATTTTGAAATTGAAAAATGTTTGTTCATTTTCATTAAAGCCAACTGTACCTATATGTAAATTTTCATTATTCACGTTAAAACTAAATAGTTAGTTTTGTTAAAAAGTAGACACGCGATTTTCAGTTTGAATAACACGTCAACGATGAAAGAAAATTGTCAATTTCCTATGAAATGATGTGCACAGCTGTTTGCTGCATCCCCATCTTATTTTTTCTTCATTTGTACTTGAGTTTGCGCAAGGACGTTCTGCAAACTGAAAGGGTAATCATCTAAAAATTCGTTTCTCGGTCAAAATAAATTATTCTCAGTTAAATTACTTTTTTAGACACTAAAATTAATTATGTTGAAATTTAGTAGTTAATCATATTTTTTCCAAACATTAAAACAAAGTTTCAAATATAATAATTTACTTTAGCACTGCGCGCACACAGACTCTAGAAAAAACTTTAATCCAGAAACTTCGTTTCTACCGGAGTTATAAAGTTCTTCATTTTCTACACACACGTAGATGTGAATTCTACGGAATTACGTTACCTACAGATGTGGAACAAGATAACCAAATTGAATATCGATTTTTCTATAAAACGCTGTTCCTTCTACGTTAATATTTGTAACAATTTTCGAGTTCAATTTTTCTCGGAAAAGTTGCTTTCGGACCTGCATGTTTATTAATTAACAAATTTAGCATGGAAACATTAAAAAGCAAATTGCAATTTAGGCATCCTATTTCATCAACATTTTACAAAAATAAATATTTAAAATGAATGATAACACATGATTAGGCATTATAGTGTGACAAAATTAAAAAAAAAAACTACGACTATGTGTGCGTAGAGTGTGATTATTTGGCCTTGCATGATTAGGCATCGTGTCACATAAAAATTTTTCAAAAATCTGTGACTACGTGCGAATAGAGTATGATTATTTGCCGTTGTATGATTAAGCATCGCGGTCTAACAAAATGTTACAAAAATCTATAATTAAATGTGCATAGAGTATGATTATTTGGCATTGCATGATTGAGCATCGCAGTTTAACAAAATTTTACATAAAATTTGTGACTGTGTGTGCATAGAGAGTACTTATTTGGCTCTAATCCTTCGTGTCTAATATCTTAACAAATTTAACCTCGAAAAATTGAAAATGAAATTATAATTTAGGTCTCATGTTTCATTAACATTTTACAATAATCTGTGACTGCGTGCGAATAGAGTGTGATTATTGGCCGTTGTATGATTCAGCATCGCAGTCTCACGAAATTTTACAAAAATCTATAATTAAATGTGCACAGACTATGATTATTTGGATAGCATGATTAAGCATCGCAGTTTAATAAAATTTTACATAAAATTTGTGATTGTGTGTGCATAGAGAGTACTTTCTTAGCTCTAATCCTTCGTGTCTAATAGCTTAACAAATTTAACCTCGAAAAATTGAAAATCAAATTATAATTTAGGTATCATGTTTCATCAACATTTTACAAAAATCTATGACTACGTGTGAATAGATTGTGATTGTTTGGCATGGGATATCTCTTAGTAAATAAAGACCACCGGCTTTACGTGACAAACATTTTTCTTCCCATAACATTTCCAATATGTAAAGGGTTGCCTTTAAAACTAACCTTGCCAAACATTATAGTCGGTTAACCCTTTGCGGATCGAGAGCTCTTCACCGTTTCGTTCCAGCAGGACCGCGCTGGATTCGCAAGTGCGTACCAGCCAGTCTGCACAGATTTCACCAGTCGCTTATCCGCTTGGTACCGTTTACTTTGGAAAACATTTATGACCTTACTAACGTAACGTACTTCTAACTCTTCTAAGTCTAAAATTGAGACATAGCCGGGTGAAACTTGATACAGGATGCGGCAGAACACAAAGCGATGTCGAGTCACACTCGACATAGGACGCGGCAGAACGAAATGCGATGTCGAGTCAAACTCGACATAGGACCGCAAAGGGTTAAAATGTGTATTACATTACCACATGACAAAATTTGATTTATATAGATTTCATGCAATTTTGATTACAACGTATGATTGAATAAATTAAATCTATTGAAGTAATTCTCGTGAAAGCAATTTTACAACTTCAATAATTGAAAAATGACAAATCTGAAAAAGGTTATTGACTGACTGTGGGCTAGGTTGATTATGAATGAAACCGATGAGTCTGGCATTGCTTTCGTACGAATTTTGGAACGATCTTTGCCGACGGATTTCCTTCGACTTCCCGGCACATCAAGGTTTTGCTCTTAATATGCTATAACTATACTCTGCAGTCTTGAAACTAACGCAGCCATCTTGGGTTCATCAACCTTACTCTTCTAGGAGTCTGCGATCTCACTATTGATCCTAATTGCGCTGTAACGCTTTTGACGCAATAGACGTTCGAGAATCACTGACGGGATTGCATATTCTTCAAGAGAACAATCTAAATCAGTGATGAGCAACTCGTAGTTTGCAGTGGTCCAAAAGTGGAAATCTAATATGCATTAAACGCGGCCCGTGACGAACGCAATATTAAATACTTAACCCTCATCGCTTGCGGAATGTTACCGAGTGCTCCTAAACAAACTTTGTTAATTTCAAAGTGACGAAAGAGGCGCTTTATGAGGTAGTTTTAAAAATTTTTAATTCATCACCATCGTCACGTCTATTTACTCATTCATTTTTGCACGGATTCTATTTCACCCCTTTAGCACTCCAATGGCGCCTCTGAGGCAACACTAAATATTGCCATACCGTTACTCAAAATAACTTTGACATCGCTATGGTTGCCTCTAAAAAATCGATAGAAATTAATATGTTGCGCGTACGAGTAATAGTAAGAAATAAATTTAAAAAAGTATTAGTAATCAATTTTATAGTTCGAAAAGAATGTCTTTGTTTTGAAATTAAAATTGCTCGGAGTGCAAAGGGTTAACTTTGTATTTCACGGAAAAAACCGCTGGCTTAAGGATAGGTTAACACTAGATTTACAGAACACTAAAATTATCATTTTACATTTCTTTCCAAAAATAATACGACTGTATCTCTGTAAATTGCAACAATTACTGTTATAATCTGTACCCAAGGAAATGAAATTGTTGATCACTCTCTTACGGATGCATCGTTGTAGTTTCAATTATTGTAAATTAATTTTTATAATCGCTGTCGCTTTCTCTTGCTACAACCATTTTTAATGAAATTTTGAGGCTATAGGCAGATGTGCAATTGACATACATCTGCAAAATGCATTCTTAATTTTCAATACAGGTTCTCATAAACGAGGTGTGAAAAGCTACATCAAATTTTTTTACATCATCTAATATTGAAAATAAAAGGATTTAGTTTAAGTAATCTTTTTAATTTCTTATGAAAGTCCAAGTCGTTTGGTTCGATTTTAATATTTGAACCCTACGTGGTTCGTAGGGTGTTCAAATATTAATTTCTGTCACTTATATACACGTTTCTACCATTACATATTTATATTTACTTATATTTCAATGTGTCTACAATCGTTTTCAGTATCCAAAAAGGTAAACTGCATAGTATTTCCATATGAATACAGAAAATCGATTGAGTAAATGTTAAAAGCATTAAATATTTTTATTTTTATCTATTACAGTTCTATCTGACTTTTCCCTGAATTACGTAAATTCCAATGTAAAGTCAAACACTTTACGTATTGAACACATTAAAATATTAGTTTTTGAGTTTGGCTAACTAGAAAAAAATGAAAAATTCAAAGTCTCCATGTATATATTTTTTATCCTCAAATGTTAACAAATATGTATGAATTTGTTATTAAGAGTGAGACATAATGTTCACTATTAAAATCAATGTACTTTCCACAATACATATATAAGCTCGTAGCAAACTATTTGTTTCTTTTTATTTCATTTTTCACAAGACGTGTTTAACATTACAAGACCTTGCAACTGCCAAAAATTCGATTGCAATATTCCCAATTTGCCTTACTGTTTCGTGCTACAGTTTTGATCAACTTCGATACCAGTTCGTGAAAAAATTACTTTCGTTAATGTCCATATATTAGGTTGGGGAAAAAGAAATCCATTATTTTAAAGTATTGAAATAAACATAAAAGTAATGGATTTATTTTTCCTCAAGCTAATAAATTTTCTTTTCTTTTCTGTAACATTTTTAGGGATGAAGACGTTGAAATAACATTAATTTTTCATTTTCCATTATGTTTACGTTTATTGCAAGACTTAAAAATAATGGATTTCTTTTTCCTCAACCGAATATAAATAAAATTTCGCATAAAATTTAATTGCAAAAAGTTGCACAAAGTTGAGTAAAATAAGTCGCAGAAAAATATCTGAAACGCGTTGTTTCAAATAATTTCGTCGAGTTAGTTGACCACGCTGTTACCGTTATAATTTTTTTGCACAAAAAGCGGTGGTTTAAACCGGTTACACCGGGGTCAGAGGTGAAATGCCGTTATTTATAGCGCGTTACAGTATAGAGTCTCCTGTCTTTGCGTTAGTATGCTAGCCTAGGGGATGGGACAAATACGGCGATTTTCTCGAGGCACTAAAGTGGTCTGTTATACGACACTAAACGGAGAGGAAGGGGTGGTCTGTTGTCCGCAATGTCGTATTTAGTGGATCTACCAGAGACGACTTTGGTAGGCGTCTATTGCTCCATAAAGGATCACTTCAGATCGTTATTCCTGCCTTGCTTTTCTGCTCGCCCTCTGTTGGCCTAACCCTTTCGCTGCCCGATACCATATAAAGCATCTCATGTAACGGCCAACACAAGCAAGAAAGTAGCAATTTTACCTCCCACTTCTCCTCACAATTCGAACAAGACCAGTCTACCTCCCTCCTTCTACTATTGTTTTTCATTTTGTTCATTCGCAACCAACACGACGATCGACGCTGTCTATGTAGATTGCCTATGTCTATATAAGGTGACCAGGTACTTGAGATAGTAACGGCGGAGAATGATTTTACCTGTGCCCATAATTATGAAAATGGTCTAAGTCGTATATTTCTTGCTTCGAGATATTTAATGAATTGCATTTGAATAAATTAAACAATATTTTTATATTACGCAACATTTTAATTTAGAATTTTATTAGTCTCGATTCATGGAAACTTATTGTGAGTGTGAGATTTTGTGTGAATTTCATACGAAAATGTTGTTGTTAAAGTTTTAATTGACTTAGACTATTTTCAAAATTAACTGTGTGTCCTGTGAACATCTGATAGTATAAACTTTTAACAACATTAGAAACTATAAAC
Organism: Agapostemon virescens; assembly: GCA_028453745.1. Classification (NCBI taxonomy): domain Eukaryota; kingdom Metazoa; phylum Arthropoda; class Insecta; order Hymenoptera; family Halictidae; genus Agapostemon; species Agapostemon virescens. The sequence continues at coordinate 18,730,245 of CM052094.1, forward strand.
GCCGTGGTAGATGTGGTTAGTTGGTTTGAAAATAGCCAGAGGAGATGCTGTTAGGTATTAACGTGACGCAATTATAATTGTCGGTGTGCCGCAGCTTAAGGACATGGATTTTTGTAATTAACAGTGTCTGTGTCATTTTGTGGCTGTAAAACATAATTCTATATTTCCATTACAATGTTTATAATATTGATCGAATTGACTTGCAAATTTATAAAAAGTAAATTCAGGATTATACCCATCGAAACAGCATGAAACGAAACAAAATGATGTATTCGAGTACGTTGGTAATGCAAATAATTTCTTAAGGGTCGGTTTTCATGAGTGTATGTTTATACACATTAATGCAGAGAAGATAAAAAGAAACGTTTACAAACTTCGCTTTAATTTTTAATATTTTAGGTAGGGGCTAGGTAGGAATTTATTGTTCAGTAGTTCTAGTGTTAATTCGAATCTAAACACTCAGAAATTTAGTAAACTATCTTTTACAAAATTTTCTGGAATACCGATGATCGTGTATACAGTGGCTCACAAAAGTATTTGGACACTCTTCAAACCTAAATAACTTTTTTAAGATTGGACCAAACGTCTTCACTTTTCCTGAGCAATTAGTTGCTTGCATTCATTTAATAAATGATATGCAACATGAATTTTGTAAATATTGGAATTGGTATGAAGTACATAACTAATAAAAAAGGAACTTTTTAAATACTTTGTATTTGAGCGACATACCAAAAATTTTAAAGACGCATCTGGTAGATGTATGATAGTTATATACATGTAGAAAAATTTCATTGAAATCGATCGACATACACACGAGCTACGTGCCATCGAAAATGGTGAAAATCGCAATTTTTCACGATTCTTGATCAGTTTCTGCTTAAACTACAGAAATTCTTACATCTTTCTACACGTGCCATTTTTTCCCGCGTCAATCGATTTCTGTGAGATTTTCAGCATGTGTATAACTAACACAGTTCTGAAAAACGCATATTTTAAATTTTCATTACGAGTTGAAATAAGAATGTTTTTAAAAATGTCTTTTCTACTTTCCCACGTAATTTCTACCAATTAGAATTATTTCAAAATTATTTTTGCATATCATTTAGTAAATCAATGCTTCTAGTTGCTCCAGAAAATTCGAGTTGTTTGGTTCAATTTTGAAAAAGTTATTTAGATTTAAAGAGTGTCCGAATACTTTCGTGTGCCACTGTACCTACAGTGAATCACTTTAATATTCGGACACTATACAATTTTCACTTTGCCGCATTGTAATTTTGTTCACGATGAAGAAAAGAAATTAATTCTAGATTACATTACTGTGTAGGGTCTTACACCGTTAATAAAAGTATAATTTTTATTTATATAATTACTAACGTTTGCTAAGTATTCTATTTTAAACGAAACAATGTCTAGTTTTAAGGTGACAATAATATTCGGATACCTCGGAATGTAACAATTCGAGTGAGCTAGTGCGATATTTAATGCGATTGCGATGTATGTTTACGAACATTACAGTCTGTGTAAACTGTCTCGAGCCTCAGAAAATCAGTTGTGTTTAGATATTCGCTAAGTTCACTGGTAATAATCGGACGTAAGAGAAATACTTCATACTACGTACGCCAACTTGTCATTTTTTACAATGCAAAAGGTGAATCGTAAAGGAAAATTGCAGCAACGCTTAAAATTAGTAAAAGTACAGTGTGAGATATTATTAAAAGATTTAAGTGTGAAGACCGAATATAATCTATTCCGCAAAGAGGCCAATAAAAATTTTGGACACGCGAGATAAAAGAAAAATTATAAGAAAAATAAAGAAAGATCCTACATTGAGTGCACCAAAATTAGCTGCCGAATTATTAGAAGAGACTGGAAAGAAAGTGCACCCCCAAACAATACGCAGAGCATTAAAAGAATGTGGTTACAATGGACGAGTTGCTCGGAAAAAACCGTATGCGAATGAAACTAATAGAAAGAAAAGATTAAACTTTGCGAGAGAATTTGTTTTAAAAGAAGATACGTGGTGAAATGACGTTATTTTTAGCGATGAGAGTAAATTCAACATTTTTTGATCGGATGGGCGAAGAATGGTGTGGCGAAAGAAAAATAAAGAATTCAAAATTAAAAATACGAAGCCGACTATAAAGCACGGAGGTGGAAATGTACTTGTATGGGGATGTGTTTCAACATTTGGAATGGATGAATTAATTTTTATTGACAACATAATGGATAAAAATGTATACCTGAACATTTTAAAAAATAATTTACGTAAAAGTGCAATAAAAATGGAAATTCAGAATACATTTTAGTATTATCAAGATAATGACCCCAAGCATAAGGCACGTATCGTACAGGAATATTTGCTGTATAATTGTCCAAAATTATTACAACCGCCACCTCAGTCCTGAGATCTGAATCCTATAGAGAATTTATGGGATGAACTACACCGACGAATTAGAACAACTGCAATAACATCTAAAGAAATGTTAAAAGAACGACTGAAAGAGGAATGGAATAATATTAGTACAGAATATTTGAAAAAAGTAATTTGTAATATGCCTCAACTATTAAAAGAGGTAATTCATCAAGAAGGATATCCTACAGTATATTGAATTACTTTTCGTTTGCAAAAATTAGTACAAAAACTATCAGTTTTTAAAAGTGTCCGAATATTATTGTAACATTAAAATCAGGCATTGTTTTGTTTAAAATAGAATATTTAATAAACGCTAGTAATTATATAAATAAAATTTATACTTTTATTAACTCGACATTATGTAGGAATGTAATTTAGAATTAATTTCTTTTTCCTTCATCGCGAACAAAATTACAATGCGACAGAGTATAAATTTTATAGTGTCCGAATATTAAATTTACTCACTGTAAATGTTACCGAAAGTGGAGCTTTGGGTCATTGTGCATGGGTTACCAAGAAGGTATCGTTACCCTGCGAACTATATCTTTCGTCTGGGAATCAAGCTTCAGAATATTTCATGTTGATTAATTCAACGATCAACATTTGATCCCCGGTGTTTCGTAAAACGAAATCCGCCGGCCGCTTCACGGATTATTCGAGCGAGGATTCGTTAGTTATTAACCGAACCGGGGTAAGAGTGTGCGCTCGTTCGCAAGAGGTTGATACCGCCGGGCCGACCGGATAATCGAGTACCGGCGACCGTTTGTTGGCTCTCGAGGAATTACCTATACTGCAAAGGCACCTACAAGGAAGCAAGATGAATATAGGCACGTGCTCGCGAAGACATATAACCCGGTAAACCGAGGCTTGGCTGTGCATACTTGATTCGGCGCTTCGTCCGTGTTAGTGGGTGACGGATATAGCCAGAGTATTTCAGAAACGTGACGTTGATGTGACAGGGCCGGAGGCCGGGCTTGTTGCTCGGTGTGTTTATACAGTGCATCGGCCGCCAATTAATTCGAGATATTTATGCGGTACGACCGGTCGTGCACTTAAGACGGTCTCGTGTACCATCTTCGGGCACCCGCAAACTCGGCCTGGTCGCCACGGCTTCTGTTTAGTTTGGAAACATCCCGTTCGCGCTATTATGCTCTCACGATGCCGGTTTCACGAACCACGGAATCGTCTGTTGCTCGTTTCGAACCATTAAGAAAATCCCAGAAGGCTTCGGGGACGTCGACATCATCCGCTCCCCGAGATTCTCGAATATTATTTTGTGTCAGCCCTCGGTTTTAAGACGATTATTCTGTCGGTACCGCCGAACTAACCGATGTAAACAATTGCTGCACATTTCGACGGCTGCATTAACAGATATTTATCGCGGTTTAGGTGTTTTATATGCTTCTTAAACCTTTGCCATACGACGGTGTCGTGTCTGACGCGTTATGTAGATTCTGAAGGGAGTGTTATTCATTTCTTTTGAATCGAAACGATATTTTATTTGGTCGTTGTTAATGTACATTCTCTGGGGAACATATAGCCATACAATAATTATAAACTTTCTTCTCTTTGTAGCAAATTGTGAAGTACAAAGAAATTCTAATTACCGCAACCGTAAAATAAATCATAAGGTAAGGGGTTGACATTAACTCCTTGGCTTACAACATCGCGTCCGATTCGTGGTGTATGTTGTTAATTTCTCTTGAATCGAAGTAATATTCTATTTGATTGTTGTTAATGTACATCCTCTGGGAAATATATCGACATACAATAGCTATAAACTTTCTTTTTGTTTAAGCTAATTATGAAGTACAAAGAAATTCTAATTACTGCTGTTAAAATAAAATTCTTCTGCAAGGAGTTCTTATGTACAAAATTTAATAACCTTGAGTCAATCGATTCCCGGAACTTGGGTTTCCGGACTGAGAGTTGTTTATTTGTATAAGCAGAGTGGCACGGCGATTATACTCCATGACTGCGGCACGGGGAAGGCCAGTCGTTCGTGAGAGTCGGTTTAATAAAGATATACCTTCCTTAATGAAATAATGAAGTGTTTCTATAAAATGGAATCAAGAGTGAATAATCATTTCCCCGTAACCAAAATATATGCAACTGGTTATGGGCCCAGTTAACGTTCGTGTTAATTGGGTGTGAAATAAATAAATATATATTTTATTATTATTAATATTAAAATAACTGTGAGTTGATCAATGTCTGATCCGAAAGCAATAGAGGTCGCGAGTGTAAAACGAAACATTAAAGTGTTCGACGGAGATCGATACACGCTGAAAGTGACAGAGATACGGAAATCAGTGGTGAACTTTATGGTGTGCTGTGTTCGCCAGAATCACCCTATAATCTACTATCTGTAACGAAAATACAAAATGCAGGAGCTACGATTATTTTCGGTAAAACGGGAGTGGAAATTTTAAATGGAAACAAGATCACAATGAAGGGTAAGCCTTTAACCAGTTACGTGTGTTTGACGACTACATCCGTCATGGAGATGTGGCAGAATTTTGTGTCATGTCATATATATTTATATGACGGATATAATCGTCAGAACACAAAATTCTGCCACATCTCCATGACGGATATAGACGTCAAACACACTTTAAATAATCTTATAGTTGTAGACCTAGTAATTGAAAATGAAGAAGTTGATTTAGTCGCAGAAGTATATAGTGCATCAAATGATAATTATGAAATATTGCATCAGAGATTATGTGATATTAGTAAAAGTAAATTTTTAGAACTGAAAAATAAAGAAATGGTAAACGATGTGGAATTAATTAATAAAATTAAATTTAACGATAGATTATGCGAAGCCTGCATAAAGGGCAAACAAACACGATTGCCATTTGACAATATAAAGGATAAAGATTATGTAAGAATACAATTAGTAGTAGTACATTGAAACGTCTGTTAAGGGGTCTGCAAAGGAAACTATATTATTAGCGTATCGACTTTATATAATTAATTAATGAACTCTCTAATTCTGTTCCGATTCATACTTGTACACCATTCGGGCACAGTCTTAAATTGAGATGACCAGCTTGGGTACACTGACCCGGATCTTTAATGTATCAATGGAATCGATCCCTAATTGCAGAAACTGGCACTGTCCCCAAATGAACCGTTTTAAACAGTTATTTATCGATCCACGCTGAAACGGTTATAAAGACCGAAAGGATTTTATAACTCGTATAGATATATCTGTTTCGGATTCTGTCCTCGAGGACTGACATCATATTAGTCCAATAATTGTTATTTTAAAAACCTTATATGAGCCGTTTATTTTGAAAGCGGCGTAAGTCCATTTAGAAAGAAGATCGAGTCAACTACAATAATAGTTACATTTTTACAAGATCTTTTCATTCTGAGGCAACTTGTTACTAATATATTTAAAATCGTTATGATTTTGTAACATGAAAATTTGCTGGTTGATGAAGCGATGAAAAAGTTTATTTTGAAAGTGGCGTAAGTCTCATTGTGAGAGTTTCAAATGGATATGGAAAATAATTATGCAATAAAATTTTATGTGATCCCAGATTTATGTTTAATTATCAAAGTAACTGTTGAATTATCAATGTGCAATGAATTTGTTTTAAACAATGGAACAGTGCCTGTCCACAGAAAATGCGATTTTTAAAAGGCTAAAAAATACTGACGGTGAAAGAGTAAATTCGTTTAAAGTATGTTGGATGAGATTTTTGAGAAGCGATTCATATAAGTTATTCTATGAAACGACAATGAACGAGGATGCACCCCTCAAAACATTGGATTTACTACCGTAACGTGGAAGACCAAAAAACTTGAATAATATCCAGTTGGCATCACTACACAAAAAACCGAGACCACTCACAAACCTAAAATATAAGGACTTAATTGATTTATTACATTATATACCACCTGCACACCACAGTTATTTAAAATCCCTCCCGCGTACACAAACTGGAGAAGACTGAATAATAATTAATAAAACTATATTAATTTTAATGTAAAAATTATTTAACAAAGAATGAAAGTTGAATATTTTTTTGATTTTATAACATAAAAGTGTATACATATATTTTAATTTCAAGAGAAATTTACTTCTCCTATAGACTTGTGCTTTCTTAAGAATTAAAAACGTCGTTTCATTGATTTTGAAAATGGCGTAAGTCCATTCATAGCCATCAAAAACATATTATTTCTTCAATAATGTTAATTATGCTAATTAGGATGATAAATTTGACACCTTTAGAAACCCAAAAACATTATTCTATTATGTTATCTGTTACCCATATTTTTAAATTTAATCCAACACAAACCCTTCGATATCTCGATTCGAGCATAAATGGACTTAAGCCACTTTCAAAATAAACGTCTCATATACGGTTTTGCCTAACTAAGAGGACTATACATTCATAATGCTCTCCATGAACAATACGTAAAACATTTTGACAAATTCTACATTATATTTCAGTTTATAGAAGTCAGAAGACGTTACTCGAGTAATTAAAAACGCCTTCAGAGATTTGAGGCTTTCACGGCTCGGTGCCATACAGTTGTTAGTGTTGAGGCTTTCGAGTTTAAGTCGTGCTTTGTACAAAATCATTTCCCCAACGTTTCGCAAACATTGCAACTAGCATTATCAGTCTGTCTTTCGACTTACTAATGAAGCCGCAATGCTCGCGAAACTTGGGCAAAATGATACCGCAAGTACACGGCCTACATCCGAAAGCCTCAACAATAAGAAATTGTTGAAAAAACTCTTTGTAACTATTTATCCTCTGTTGCCGTAGTCTGTGAGCTGAGAAACTGTTAAAGTTTTACAGTGGTGACATTCTGTAAACCATCGTCGACTTCTTCTTGAATTCCAATCGGTTTATCCGTGGCCGAAGAAAATGGAAAAACCATCTCAACAGAAAGCACTTTTGTTCTTCGTTGCCGAAACAGAAATCTGAAAAGCGTCAGATCTTCGAACGATAATCGGCTGGAATATTTGGGAAAGTGAGAAATTCTAATAGTAATTGGAATTAATAAGTAGCTAATTGAAAAACATTCATTACATCGCACGTCAAACTTTCAATGAACAGCACATAAAAATTGGCGAAACATCAACACGTTTAATTTCCAAACTGTTGAATATGTGAAAGATTTACAGTACAATTTTCATCTAAATTACAATACGTTGCATATATAAAATTAAGATAGTTAACATCTTTACCGACCAGCGATTATTTCAGAATTATTTAAGTTCATAATCCATCACTGAAAACTGTTTAATGGATCCACCAACGCCGACAGCAATTTTTATTTTAAATCAGTATAACATCCTCGGTAACGTTGTCTAATATTTTGTTTACAAATTACAATGTAAAAGCAGCTTTTTAAGCCTCATTTTGTTACGGGGCAATTATTGAGAGACCTATTAACACGTTGAGTGCGGAGCCATTTTGCTTAGCTTTCGCGTCACATTTTATTTACCTTTAAACGAAAATAATGCAATGATGCATTTTCTGTTTCAATCGAATCTATTGAAATAGCTCGAATATTTCTTAATATTATATGAATTATCTATAACATATTAATTTGTAAATGTGATACCGTCAGTCACCAGGGACTGACATAGCATTCAATGTGTTAATAGGCTTCCGGTCGGTAAAGTGTTAATAGTTAAAAAAGATTTGTTTCAGAATCGTGTACCTTTCTTTACTTATATAATTTTTCAAAAAAAGATTTTTCTCGAGTAACGACGAATATTGAGAAATCAGAAACGCTATTCGTAGTGTTCTATAGACCATCTTGCGACGTCTTCTGCCCGTTGTTACTTCACCTCGAGTTCCGATCAGTTTATTCGTGGCCGAAACAAAACCATCGGAATCAGCAATTTTGTTCTTCGCGGCCGAAACGAGGGACGAGGCGAGAAATCTTCGGACGATAGGCAGCTGGAACAATTGGGAAAGTGAGGAATACTAATACCAACTAAGACTATGTTAATCGCGGCGAACAATAGAGCTCCATCGATGGATCTTCGGTATTTCCAGGATGACCCATATCCGTCGAACGGTTTTCTCTCCAACACCTCGACGATCCGTCACGGACTGGCCTAAAGCCAGACGAGTTCGAGCCGTTCGAGACGGTCCGATGCGAGACGAGACGGGTTCGGCTTCCGAGCTAGACATCAAAGGAAATTGAGATAATAGGATTGTTTGAATAACGCTTCCTCAGCTTTGGTCATGCGGTGGACGGTCGTGTCTAAATGTCTTTCGATTCCCTACTAATTGGTTGCATACCTATTATTTCTTGCATAGTCGTTCACTGGGCAGCATTTATTTATAAAATCCTTCCTCTCCCAGCTGGTGCCCACGGATTATAGCCCTTTGACTGTAGCATTTCCCGCTTCCATGGATCATTCGAGATGAAAGGAACAATTTGGCAGAGTTCTCGTGGACGGTGGCGGCTTCTAAATGTTTGAGTAATCGCGCCCCATTCATACTCTTCTATGAAAAAGAAAAACGTATTTATGTGGCCATGCAAAAAGGATGAACACCGATCATCCTGACTGGATAAATTGTTTTACGATTGTTGTTTTCTCCTAGACACGATAACTTCCGCGTTTGAACGTATGCGAGTGTTCTACGACTCTTTATAGCGATAGGGATGCTTGGGATGAATCGAGTGTGAACTTAACCCTTTGCATTCGAGACCTTTTTTGCGCTGACGAACCAGCAACTCGAGAGATTTCGGAGCAGTTTTGGTAAATTTCTTAGCTCTAACTTAAAATGATTACAAGAAATCTTTTTACATAAACTTGTTCATTAAAGCATATATTAACCCTTTGCACTCGAAGCTTTATTAACTCAAAAACCAAGGCGTTTCTTCAGACCTAGGCTATTTTCATTTTATACGATTTACTTCGTTTTATGCAAAGGGATTTTAAAAATTAAATTTTTATAAATTTCTTAGATACAAGCATAGTGATGTAAAAATTCTTTTAAATAATTATGTGGCAACTTTCCATGGTGCCTCAGAGTCACCACTCGAGTGCTAAGGGTTAACATAAAAGTTACACAAACTTTTAATAATTGCAACATTGTCATTACTATAAATAATTGTATATTAGTCTGATTCCGTGCTTGGCAATGATAGTGTTAAATGCCCCACACTGTATATACATGTATCCACGTGACGACACGTCTCCTCCATGATAGGGACATTTTTTGGTAACACTGCTGGTGACGGACAAACAATATGAGTCAATTATGACCCCTGCTAGTGGGTGCGAGCACTTGCGCGATAATAATTCACTTATTAAGTTATATTGGCAAAGCATCGAAAGTTTTTCTACTTTGCAAGACAAGTAGAGTATTTATAGTATCGAGCTGACAAGAAAACTATGACGCATTTTTGCAAGAAATCGATCAAGTTCTTTTAGAAAATTACTATCGTAATTTGCATCTATTTTATTACTATGTTATTTAACCTCTGACAGACCAGTCTTCGTTCTGATATCTTTATCGTATGATTGAGTGATTGATCTTTGATTTTTATGCAAATAAATGACCTTTGGTGTACATACTAAACGTATGTTTCAGAATTATTTAAGTACATAATCCATCACTGAAAACTTTTTAATGGATCCACCAACGCCGACAGCAATTTTTATTTTAAATCAGTATAACAACCTCGGTAACGTTGTCTAATACTTTGTTTACAAATTACAATGTAAAAGCAGCTTTTTAAGCCTCATTCTGTTACGGGGAAATTATTGAGAGACCTATTAACACGTTGATTTTTTCCGACAACCCAATAGATACAAGGAAACAGTATTATAATAATATAATAATCCCGAGTCATTTTGACCCGACGTTACACAGTTTGAATTTTGACCGCTCTAAAAATGAATGGTCGAACATTTACAGTGAATCACGAAAGTATTCGAACGCTCTGAAATGAAAAGTTTGACGCTTAAAAAATGTAAGTGATATTGCGAATCACAAAATACTCTTATTCCTATAGTAATATATAAGTGTCATAACTATACATGTTAAATTTGAAGTGTGTCCGACAACGTAAACATTACGTATGAAAGATTTCTTGGTAACGTCGAGTAAACAGATGTCACAAAAGTATTCGAACGACAAAACTTGTAGTACAAAACAATCCTTGAATTTGACAAACAGTAAAGATTGGCTTTCTCAATTGGTGTTACACACTTCCCTTGTTCAGTGCTGCAAGTGTTAATAAGATTGTAAAATTCATATTAATAATGTACCGAAAAAAATCGGAGACAAGCATCACTGATAGAAAATTGATAATTAAGTGGCATAATGAAGGCAAGAGCTATGGCGAAATAGCACAATTGTTAGGGAAAAGTAAATCTACCATTTATTACATAGTAAAAAAGTTAAAAACCACTGGAATCCTTCAGGATGAAGTCCGTTCTGGCCGGCCTAGGAAATTAACGAAGAGGGAAGAGAATATAATTGTGCGTGAAATAAAAAAGGACCCAACAATTTCTGCACCAAAACTTGCTATACAAGTTGCTGATAGCTTCAGAAAACAAGTTCATCCTGAACTTTGTCGAAGAATTCTCCGTAAAAATGATTTTCATGGTCGTATTCCTCGAAAGAAACCATTTATTAGCAAAGTCAATAAACAGAAGAGATTAAGTTTCGCTAAAAATTATGTCAACAAGGATAAGGACTTTTGGAAACATGTAATTTTTTCGGACGAGAGCAAATTTAACATATTTGGCTCAGATGGATGTCATAAAATTTGGAGAAAAGCAAATAGAGAGATGGATCTTAAAAATCTACAACCAACCGTGAAACATGGGGGTGGGTCGATAATGGTATGGGGATGTATGGGGGCCAGTGGTGTTGGAAACCTCGTCATTATCGACGGAATATTAGATAAATATAAATATATGCAAATATTGAAAGACAATTTGAAGCAAAGTGCGGAAAAATTAGGGGTAGTAGACAATTTTCATTTTCAGCAGGACAATGATCCAAAACATACCGCACGTATTGTTAAAGAATGGATCATATACAACGTACCCCACGTTTTAGAAACACCCCCACAAAGTTCGGACATTAACCCCATAGAACACTTATGGGCAGAAATTGGCAAACAACTTAGTAAACATAGTATTAATTCCAAGGAAGCATTGAAAATCAGAATTTTAGACGTCTGGAACAATATAAAAAAAGATATTACTGAAAATTTGGTTGATAGCATGCAACGACGGTTGCAAGCCATAATAAGTGCTCACGGTGGTCCGACAAAATATTAAAACACTATAGTTGTTTAAAATATGTACTATTAATTTAGTCGTTCGAATACTTTTGTGGCGTTCATTTAGATGCCGTTACCAAGAAACATTTTATAAGTATTGTTTACGTTATCAGAGACACTTCAAATTTAACATGTATAATCATGATACTTATATGTTATTACAGAAATAAAAGTATTTTGTAATTCGTAATATAACTTATGTTTTTTCAACGTCAAACTTTTCATCCGTCCGAATCCTTTCCGTTCGAATACTTTCGTTACTCACTGTACCTCAGAGCGATAGTAATGGCGCATATCCTAATTTATAAACTGGTTAATAGAACAATTAAATCTGTACTATGCTGTTCATATTTATTGCCTGGACTAACTTAGAATTAATGAACGTAGTCTTGTTTTTATTTTATGTTTATTTTCAATAAAATTATGTCCATTCCCATCCGAAGATCTAAACACACTTGTCTCACCTTATGAAAATTTTTTGTTTCAGGTACGTAAACGAGAGAAACAGATTTATTAACCTTGCGTAAGTAGTTAATATGTTTATTAATAATCTATAAATTATATTGAGATTGTAACCGGAAATGCAAATAATGCATAAATAGTAGCTGTTTGTGCGCACATAGTGCACAAGTCGAAAAGCATTGTAAAATGAAGAATTATATCTTGCTGTTTCATTTTATCTTCAATTTACGGAAACCGCTTGCGACGGGAAGGAAATTCTATCTAATTTCAGTTATTTTGAATTTGCATACAAAAAACGGGATTTGCATCAAATTACGCGATCTAATTATAACAAGTTAAAACAGAAAACTAGATACCGACTGCATTTAGCTGCAACAAAAAATTTATATTTTTCACTGCTGGTGTTATCGCAGTAACATCTGTATATCTTTATATGAAATGATTAAATGAAACTCATATTTCAATATTAAAATTATAACATAATATCACTGATCCATTTCGAGATTTTATTAAATAATTTGTGATTTTCATAAAATCGTAAATAAAATTTTAATAAAAATGTTTCTATTAAATTGCAAAAGCGCGTCTTAAAATTTAAATGTCTAAAATAAGGTTAAAGAGGTTTGTGAAATGAATATAACTTGTCGAAATAAAAGTTAGAATACTAGCTAGTTAGAAGTTAGAAAGCTAGAATACAGTGGTGTAAAAACTGTTTTAAATAGTATGGCAATTTTAGTGTCGCCTTAGAGGCGCCATTAGGGTGCTAAGTGGTTAATACACCTCTTGATAATCGTATAACGTAGTTTCTAACTTTAAATAAATGATTACACTTCTTACACTCGTATTCCATAAAACATAAAGTTAGAAACTAAATAAATGATTACACTTCTTACACTCGTATTCCATAAAACATAGATTCTATATACAGTGGATAATTGCCAACATTCTTACTTGAACTTGTAATGAAAATTTAAAAGCTGCATTTTGTAGATTTAAATAAGTCATACACAAGCAGAAAGTTTTATCGAAATGAATCAAGGTTACGGTGACCTATAAATTATTAAAAATAGCGAAAATTGTAAGAAACTACGATTTAAACGAATCAGAAGTCAAATTCAAAGATTTTTGCAACTTACAAAAAGTTTCAACACTGTGATCGCTATTTTCTTTGCAATTCCAATTAATACCAACATAAAGCAAAAATGTACACATTAACTAGCAAACAAGTGCTTGTGACACCTAAAAGAAGAAAAGCCCAAATCATTTGGTGGCATTTTTAAAAAATTATTCGTTTGTAAAAACCGTACGATTACTTTATTTATCTGTCTAGTGAAATAATTCGTTGTTCGCAAACATGCGATACCGTTGCTTTTCTTTAAAAGTTAATTAAAGCATGCGTATGGAAATTTTTCACAAAATGGCGAATATTTCATAGTGGAATGATGTATGAACAATGGGTAGCAAGATCGGGTATCAAAGTAGCTAGATTCTGCAGTATTCAAAGTTTCTTCTGACAACGTTGAAGCGTGTATCGCCCTATTTTGCATTGAACTTCTGATAATAGAATCTTCAGTCTCCTTCGCGTATACCCATCTAGATGTCACAATTCTCGTACAATCCTTTGAAACGTATGAACCCGCAGACGGCAGCAGGAGCACGCGTCAGAATTAATGTTACACAATCTGCATCAGGCGGTTGCATCAAAAGCCAAGCCTCTGGTTTGCGCTTTAGAGAATCAGGAAAAGAGAAAGCTCACTGATACCTAACGCGATGCCCAGCAAGACAAATTAAGCGATTCAGAACCGTTGCATGTTAGGGCAAAATACCATGTCAGAGCTAGAAAAAATTATGGACTTCAAACGCTGAGGAATAGTTTAACAAAATTTTAGATTTTTTGGTAACAGGTAACATTGGGCTGACCAATCATTAAAAGCGACTGGTTTACAGTATTTTATAGGAACAGTGAAAACTATTCGAATTTTTAGTTACATTGCGATTGCGATTTTACAATCTCAATATTTGTAAATTAAAAATATTATGAAGTGTTACTCGCATTCGATGCAATTGTAAATAATGATACATGACACCTTAGTAGCTTGTATATGGTAATCAGAATAATAAATAACAATAGCTAGTTTAGTAGCTTGAATTTTCAAAACTGTATTTGGGAAATATTACTACACCCAGAGATAGAATTTTATGTACTGTAATGTTATTAATTTTTTGCACTCGAAGCCATTTTAATTCCCAAATTGAGATATTTCTTTCAGCATTGCACATTTTTATTCTGTAGTATCCTCTTCGCATCATGCATCTGATGTTAAAATTACTTTTTTGCTTAACGGATGAATTTTTAATAATTTATTGAATATGGACGAATTTGATAATATGGTAATATATCGAATCGCCATTCGATTGCAAAGGGTTAACATGCACTCGGTACTTGTCACTCATGTTTATATTTTATCATGGGATTCTATGTAACACACGTAACATTGAAACTCTACAATTTATTGTGGGAACGAAAATACTGAGTGTAGTCTCTGTCTACTTTCGATCTAATTCTGACCGCGGTATAGCAAATGGCAGGGTTCCGCCTAAATCTTCTCAAGTTTTTCTTCAATAATGTTGCATCGATTGAATCTGTCCATTTATTCCTGCGTGTCTGGCTATTGCTGTGTTCGAAATCTCCGTAAGTGCATAGAATTAAGACTCTACGACTTATCGTGGGATCGAAAATACGGAGTGTAGTCTCTGTCTACTTTCGATCTAATTCTGACCGCGGTATAGCAAATGGCAGGGTTCCGCCTAAATCTTCTCAAGTTTTTCTTCAATAATGTTGCATCGATTGAATCTGTCCATTTATTCCTG
>CM052094.1:18770177-18780610 GCA_028453745.1 Agapostemon virescens
GTTTTAGTTACTCTCAGTGATTGCAAGGTTTACTTCTTTTATAATGATTGAAATTATAACATTGCTTCCGTAGGAGATGATCGAATATATTTTTTATTGACGAATACAATTTAGTAAATACTTGCACAAAATCGAAATAAACGCATCTTCGTAATTTCTTATAAAATTAAGCATTTTAGTTATTTTCGGTGGTTGCTAGGTTTATTTATTTTATAATTATCGATGTTACAACATTGCTTCCATAGGAGATGATTGAATACAGTTTTTTATTTACGAACACATATTCCAGCGGGTACTTATCGAGCGATTACTGTACGCGTGTGGCAAACGAAGCCAAGGGAAATGGAAAAATTGAGAAACGCGGTATTGTTGCGCATCTCGTATCAACGCATGCGATCCATTCTACCGAATCAGGTACAAAAATATTTTAACGGGCAGTTCACGCGATATTTCTGAATTTTAATTACAATTACCCGTCGGCCAATTGATTCCGATGTGCAAAGCGCGACGTCGGATTTCGGAATCTGATGGAAATCATATTTTACTGACACTGACACGAATTAACGATTTCTACATCGGAATTTTCTTTGACCCAATTCCAATCGGCGCGGACAGTTCTACAACGAATTCCAGTTTCGAAACTGAATTTGAAACGGAACAAAGTCGCATATGACGACTTTTCACGCTCGTTACGCCCGTGTAATAGCGACGCCTCTGGGTCTCTAAACAGTCTCTTTCTCTTTGTGTCGTAGGGAAACATATTAACGCGCTATTCTCATTTGAAATAGTTGAAAATTTTCAGTCGAAGAAATCCGTGGCTCTGTGGGCTTGCTCGTTTAGGAAATATATTTAAATTGCTTTATCTGTGGCTACGATAATCATTTAAAATATGATTTTTGTAAATCTAACGAGGAAACATATAATCAGATGCGAAAATCCGATTTTGATGAAACTTATGTTTTTTTTATCGGCAACCATCCACTTTGAAGGGGTGAAAACAGCCCTCAAAGTTGGGGGTCGAAACCAAACTAGTTTCTAGTCGAAACTAGAGGTCGAAAAGATTTGAATTTTTTTTTTAAATTGTGTGTTTTTCAAAGTTCCCTCGTAAGTGATAGGACATAGGAATTGAAAGGTGTAAAATCTTTGAATTTCCAGTCAAAATGACTGTTTTGGCGGTTCTAGTATTAAATAATAGTTATGCATATTACATGTCAATAGTGGACCTATCGAACTGGTCAAATTGACTCGATACTAACTTCTTTCTTTCGCAGTTATAAGAATGTTTTCACGGTAACTTTTTAAATCGTCTGTCTCGGTAAAGCACGTACTAACATAAAAGTTGTACGTAATTTGAATAATTCCAATCTTGTCGTTATTATAAAGCAACGTATGTTAGTCTCGTTTAGTATTCGGCAGTTCTATTGTTAAACTAGTCCTCATATTTAAAAGAAAAAGAAACTGAAATTGTTTGGTCCAACTTTTGAAAAGTTATTCTCGACAAAATGTTTCCGTCCAGGTCGTTTAACTGTGTTTAAAGCGGTTCTCGTTTCGGCGATCGATGGTTGCGACCCTTTGCGATTTGCATTAGGTTACAACGCATATATGGGGTTGGCCGGCGCGTCAGAAGTAAATCTTTGAATCTCTAGTTAACACGGCTGCTTACTCATTCGACACTGTCTGGGTTAGGCTTGGTTTATCAGAAATCTAATTAAATACATACGTTCCTCGCTTATTAAACTGGTCGCGTTTATACTTGTATGCTAATGCGATAAAATAACTTAAAAATAAAATTGTTCAGAGTTCAGCAACTCTAGTCATCGTAGACATCAAAAGAACTCATTTTATAATCTTGATTTCAAAACGTTGAGTGACGTGTGTTCAAGGATCGATGATGTGTCATGTCTTTCAATCTCAAGTTGATTGAGATTAGGCTTGGTTTATCAGAAACCTAGTTGAATACATACTTTCTTCGTTTATTAACACTTTGACTGTCACGTCACCCATATATGGGTGACAGAGTTATTTGTTAATGTTTAAAGTGAAATTTATACGTTAATACAATCGTTGCACTAGATTTAGTTATGATTTGGAGAATGCAAGAAAATTGAAGGATAACTATGTTTCATACATTTTAAGTTTGCAATTGTTGCTTTATTAAATAAATCACTTTGACTTTATGGCATTTTTGAGGTTGTTCGTTGGACAGTTAAATTGTTAAATAACTTAAAACTGAAATTGTTCAGAGTTCAGCGACTCTGGTCATCGTAGAGATCATAGGAATTCATTTTCGACTCTTGACCTCCTCGAAACGTTGAATGAGGTATGTTCGAGGATCGATGATGTACACGCCGGTATATTCTCAGCGAGGATCCGTGGTGCCTAAAAAGGTCGTTGCTTTAAAAATTGTTTCATTGTATTAGACCCGATCGCAATTGATCGTCTTCTTCTCGATTGCCGATAGTATTAGGAAAAATAGACTTCCTCGATATGATACGTGTGTACGAAGGCAGCACGATAATGCTTGTTGCCCTCTCTCGGTCTGCATCAAGTGCAATCAAGCACCTTGTTGCGACGGCAACACCTTAGGTTGCGCGTGCCTCGCCATGCCCCCAACAAATTAGTTGGCATATCCGAAAGGGATGCAATAAACCATTTAATAAACCATTTAATAAACCATTTAATAAACCACTTAATAAACCATTTTACAAGCATCATACGCGGACAGTTTTTACCCCGACAGATACACGCCACATGCGACGCACCCGACGGAACGACAAACAAACAACCAACAATAAATCACGATACTCAATTCTACGAAAGAGAACAGACATTTTATAATTTTTGTACTGCTACGTTTATTTCAATTTTACAAATGTCGATTACGAAAGAATAACATTTGATTTCCTCTAAAAAGTAAGGCATCGTATTTATATTTGTCAGACTTTGTTTAAAATCTTCATCGCGAATCTGACTCGTTATAATATGGCAAGGGGTTAAAATTGTTGGTATTTGTCTCTGGTTTTAAGTGCTTAATAAGATGGTTATGCTTGTTAATTTCGTCTATTCTTCCTCGCCTATTCTTCGTATAATCTCTTTAGAATGCCCTTGGGAGGATTATAACATGCCTGCAAAAGAGTTGCCCGAAGTTTGTTAGTGCGTAGAGACTGTTACATAGTTGCGGCGGATTGTACAAATTAAGTCGCTGTCATGTAAAACTGCCCTGCGCTGAACAACCCCTAAAGAAATAATAGAAGATAGGGGTTGCCACGGATCTGTTGTGCCAACGGACAATCAAAAAGTCGATATCTGACCGTCGAGCGAAACAGACGGATAATCAATATACCGGCTACAGTTGTACATTCTTTTTTATAATTGCAAACTTTGTATAAACGAAACGCGGAACTTGCAACAATATTATATCAGCTGTAAAGGAAGTTGTTTTAGATTAACAAATGTCTTAAATGAAATTTTTAATGAATTCACTCTTTGCCACTTTCTTTGTAACTAAGGTTATTGTAACGTCTTCGTCACTAAAAATGTTACAAAAGAGAACAGACATTTTATATCTTTTATACTGCTACGTTTACTTCAATGCTTAAATATCGATTAAAAAGGAATAACATTTGATTTCGTCTAAAGAGAAATGCATAATATTCATATTTGTCAGACATCGTTTAACTCCTTGACGTACAAATAAAATGGAATTTGACGCGTCCGAAAAATACTGTTTAAACACGTTAAGCGCCACACCGGTTTTGCCTTATTTAGGTATTCGCCAGTATTCGGGTAGATTTATTGATTTATTAATCAAATGTAATCGTTTTAGTTTTATATCGTATTTTATACTTTTAGTCAGCGGCGGTTGTCGCGTTCTAAACGGAAAGTTTAGCCAAACTTTATTCAACTAAATGCAAATCTTTATTTAACTAAACCGCGTCAGTCACCGATGACTGACGCGGCACTCAACGTGTTAAGTAAATTAAAGTAACTTGAAAAGTCACTTGAAAAGAATAAAAAAAGAATGGATATTTTAATTTATTTGCAATTATTAGTTTTCTAAACTTTAAGAATGGTATTTTAAATCTCCGTGTACTCTTTTGGTCACTAGTCAGTGGACTAAGAAACCTAAATAACTTATTAAGGATTCAACCAAACGACTTGACTTTTCTAGAGCAATTAGAAGCAATGATTTATTAAATGGTACGCAATAATAATTTCGAAACCATTCTAATTGGAAGAAACTACTGAAGAACATAAAAAAGACATTGTTTTAAATCTTTTTATCTCAACTCGTAATGTAAATTTAAAATACGCGTCTTGCAGACCTGTGTTAGTTATACGCATGCTGCAAAATTTCATCGAAATCGGTTGGCGCAGAGAAAAACGACACGCGTAGAAAGATGTAAGAATTTGTGAAGTTTAAACAGAAATTGATCGAGAATCGTGAAAAATTCGGATTTTCACCTTTTTTGATGGCATATGCAGCTCGCGTGTACCGTCGATCGATTTCAATGAATTTTTCTGCATGTGTATAATCGCCATAGGTCTACAAAATGCGTCTCTAAATTTGTTTTTGTACGTGGCTCAAATGGCAAATATTTAAAAAATGCCTTTTATATTTTTCATGTAATTCATACCAATCGCAACTATTACAAAAATCATTTTCGCATATCATTTAAGTAAATCGTTGCTTCCAATTGCTCCAGAAAAAATCAAGACGTTTGATTAAATCTTAGAAAAGTTGTACAAATTCAAAGAGTGTCCGAATACTTTCGCGAGCCACACTGCATATTGATGGATTCCTCCGAGATCGCGTCCCAGTCGAAAGGGTTAATCCGGGTCCGCGGAGACCCACCGATGGCCAAGCGTAACGTTTTGCGGTCTGGCGATCCTGAATAATTCAGCCGATTTGCGGACCCTCGGAAAATTAATTTAAGTACACGGCGAGACGCGGTTTCTCGAAGTTAAACGATTCAAAGCAATTAAACGCCTAACAACCACAAGGAGTCGGGAACGCCTGGCCGGAACGGTCTCGCGAATCGCGTGCCAGATACGAAACCAGGGATGCGATTCCACGTAAACGACAACCGAGTCACGGAACTCGAGGAATTTGGTCCAATTACACGCGGTCTGACGTTCCGTCACTCGTAGCAGGCGCGGGCACATTCGAATACACACGAAATCTCGAACTGTTCTCGAAGACGAATTTTCCGTCGGGTAATTGAGCTTCTCGGAAACGGCACCGATCGAACCAGCTTTTCCTTAACTCATTGTCGACTGGCAATTTTTCCTATAATTTACCTCATGTCACTGGCCACTATTTCGGAATTGGATGTGGAACCGAAACAATATAAATAAACAAACAATACGGTACAATAAACAATAAACTGGCCACTATTTCGGAATTGGATGTGGAACCGAAACAATATAAATAAACAAACAATACGGTACAATAAACAATAAACTGGCCACTATTTCGGAATTGGATGTGGAACCGAAATAATATAAATAAACAAACAATACGATACAATAAACAATAAAATGGATCAATATCTTAAGTGGAGCGAAACTATAAACTGTAAACTTTTAAAATGCCTTTTGCTTCGGCCATTAAAAAAATATTCTTGTACATTCTACAATATTAAAGCAGATTAGAGTATATTCTTCTTTAGTGTACAACATTATAGCAGTTCGAGTATATTCTTGAATATTCTACAACATTAAAGCAGATGAGAGTATATTCTTCTTTATTCTACAACATTATAGCAGATTCGAGTATATTCTCGTAGGTTCTACAACATTATAGCAGATTCGAATATATTCTTGTATATTCTACAATATTATAGCAGATTCCAGTATATTCTTGTATATTCTACAATGCCATAGCAGATTCGAGTATATTCTTATGTATTCTACAACATTATAGCAGTTCGGACACATTCGAATACACACGAAATCTCGAACTGCTCTCGAAGACGAATTTTCCGTCGGGTAATTGAGCTTCTCGGAAACGGCACCGATCGAACCAGCTTTTCCTTAACTCATTGTCGACCGGCAATTTTTCCTAGAATTTACCTCATGTCACTGGCCACTATTTCGGAATTGGATGTGGAACCGAAACAATATAAATAAACAAACAATACGATACAATAAACAATAAAATGGATCAATATCTTAAGTGGAGCGACACTATAAACTGTAAACTTTAAAAATGCCTTTTGCTTCGGCCATTAAAAAAGTTTTTTAACGTCTGTACGAACGTTTGAGTTTGTGAAACTTTTTAAATAAAAAAGTACGTTCATTTTTTCATCCGGTAGATAATGTAAATAACTTGCTTGCAAAATCGGTCCATGACTCTTGAAAGTATACTGTAGTATATTTAGGTATATTGGAGTGTAATCTTGTATATTCTAGAATATTATACTGGATTAGAATGTATTCGAGTATGTTCTTGTATGTTCTTGTATCTTCTACAATCTTGTAGCAGATGAGGGTATATTCTTGTATATTCTGCAATATTATAGCAGATTCGAGTATATTCTTGTATATTCTACAATACTATAGCAGATTCGATTATATTCTTGTATATTCTACAACATTATAGCAGATTCGACTATATTCTTGTATATTCTGCAATATTATAGCAGATTCGAGTATATTCTTATATATTCTACAACATTATAGCAGATTCGACTATATTCTTGTATATTCTACAACATTATAGCAGATTCGACTATATTCTTGTATATTCTGCAATATTAGAGCAGATTCGAGTATATTCTTATATATTCTACAACATTATAGCAGATTCGACTATATTCTTGTATATTCTGCAATATTATAGCAGATGAGAGTGTATTCTTGTATATTCTACAATACCATAGCAAATTCGAGTATATTCTTGTATATTCTACAACATTATAACAAATTCGAGTATATTCTTGTATATTCTACAATATTAAAGCAGATTAGAATATATTCTTGTTTATTCTACAATACTATAGCAGATTCGATTATATTCTTGTATATGCTACAACATTATAGCAGATTCGAGTATATTCTTGTATATTCTGCAAGATTATAGCAGATTCGAGTATATTCTTATATATTCTACAATATTATAGCAGATTCGACTATGCTCTTGTATATTCTACAATACCACAGCAGATTCGATTATATTTTTGTATATTCTACAACAATTAAGAGTCTCCGCTAGTTGTTGCACAGAAACTGCACAAAGCGCGAAGCTGGATCTTCCTCGAGGTAGCGTTTCAGTGAAAAATTAGCCGGTTCCCCGATCTTCGCGCATAGTGATCGCGGATCGTTGCCCCGCAACTACTCGATTCTTTCGAAGTTTCTCTCGCGAACTATGGGCAAAGTTTCGGAATCTATTACTGCGTCATTCGAACGATCTCAAACGAGTCTGTTTTCATGGAAAAAGGAAAGTTTTTCGATGCCCGGCTAACTGAGCTGATTTGGCTGTTCGTGGCCGACTTTTTTGGTTCTACCAAATTCTCCATGCATATTCGATATTGAAACAGCAGCAAAGAGGGGCAAGGGGAGGGATCGTGAATGGAAATTTTACGCGCGGAATGATCTGCGCAGAGAAATACGGGAAGATACGAATATTCTCGCAGGGATCAAGCAAAGTCGATCGTAATTGCATTCGGATTCAGCACTTCGAACGGCAATTGTCTCGGAATTTTTGGCACTCGGATTGGCTTAATATAAGTCTGTGGTTTCAGCGTGACGCAGTGAAATTGATTGCTGCGCCTGGCTGCCTAGAAGCTGAGGTCTAGACAATTCATCAACTCGAATAATAAAGAACTTGCTAGTCGGTTAATGGAGTCATTTTTATTCGCAAAGGTCCATTTGTTTGCTTTTAAAGTAAATCAATATACATGCTGTGCATTTACTGTGGTAATCGTGCTAAAGTGAATATTGTCACAATATACTGCTTCAACGAAACATCGGAGAATACTTTATGGATGATATGTGCCCATAATTATAAACGTGGTCTAAGTCAAAATAAAAAAAAAATGAGTTTATCAGTTATTTCACACCATATTATTTTAAACTAAATTTATTCAATGTAATTTTTATGATATCGTAAAAAATGAACCATTAGATAGTGGTTGTAATTTCAACATTATATGGAATTCATTTAGTGTTAATTATGAAAATGGTCTAAGTAAAAAATTTAATGAAATTATATAAACATAACTTGAAAATGGCGCGTGGCCCCCTGTATATGCAGGATAAAACTACTCAAAAACACGTAATAGCTTACAGTGATGCTTATTCAGGCCAAAGTAATAAAGTCATCAAGTAATAATATTGAAACAGTAGACCACAAATTTTTGGTATCGGGTCATTCCTTTCTACCGAATGACCGTGATTTTGGATTGATAGAAATGAAAATAAAAATAGCAAATTACTTATACAACCCTGAGCATTGTTATGAATTGATAGGAAAGTGTAGAAGAAGAAATACATTTTCGATAAAACGAATGTCGCAGCCGGATTTTATTTCAATATCTCGGGCGAAATCTGTCTCTTGGCTGCAAATTCAATGGATGAGATTCTTGAAAAATGAACCTTATAAAATGTTCTATAAAACTTCTTTAGATGAATCTAAATTCCACGTTTTGGATCTTTCACCTAAAAGAGGAAGACCAAAAATATACGGAAATATTAAATTACTTCCATTATACACCACCACTAGACCAGTAATGGAAGAAAAACATAAAGATATTATGTGTTTACTATCATACATCCCTCCAGTTTTTCAGGAATATTTTAAGAATCTTAAAAACTCGAAATGATAAAAATGGATTACTTTTTAAAAATAATTAATAAATGTTCATGAATTATTTCACTAAAGTTATCGTTTCAAATAAAACTCATAGTTCTTTATTGCTTTAAGTCATTTATAGGACATTCAGTTAATTTTGAAAATGGTCCAAGTCAGTTCAATCTTTAAAAACAATATTTTCGTATGAAATTCACACAAAATTTCATATTCATAATAAATTTCCATTAATCAAGACTAATAAAATTATAAATTAAAATGTCGCATAATGTAAAAATATTTTTAAATTTATTCAAATGCAATTCATTCAATATCTCGAAACAAGAAATATATGACTTAGACCACTTTCATAATTATGGGCACATACATATAGTAAAACGATAGATTCGAATATCTTTCAATGCCTGTCGTTTCTTTTTTTCATTGTCGATCGATTTCGATGAAATTTTTAGCATCGGTATAACTAACGCAGAAGTGCGCATGTTTCAAAATTTTCATGAAAAGTTGAACTAAAAAGGTTTCGAGAAATGCCTTTCTTATACTTTCACGCATTTTCTACCAATTAGAATTACATCGAAATTATTTCTGCATATCATTTTGGTAAATCAATGTTTCTAGTTGTTCCAGAATTTTTGAAAAGTTATTTAGGTTTATTTGAATACTTTTGGGAGCCAGTGTAGTACTCCCGAACGCTACCGCGTGAAAGTGTACAAAACTCGCAAACGGCCCCGTTGACTTTCGACGTCATCTCCGTACTAATTGGAGCATTTAAGGTGTGATTCGAATACTCGTTACTCGAACGAACTTAAAGGTGCTAATTTTTCGCAACTAGTCGCGATTCATATTGAGAGAACGAGGGGAATAGAGATGGAAGAAAGAGAGAGTAACTTTCTCGAGTAGTCACGCCCAGAGAGATCACTAGACCAATTAAGCCGAAAGGTAGGTCAGGTCGGCTGCGCTGCACTCCTAACCTTTCCCTGACATCTACATGAAGGAGATGAAAGTTTCATTAGATCCAGAACCTTCGTAGCGAGCCTTGAATCCTGTCGGGGATCGCGGCTTCCATTTCCGCGGAAGAACCGTGTCCGACTGCTCCGGGTCCGACTAACTTTTCGCAGTAATTGTCGGCATTCGTTGCTATACTATTCGCCGTGGTTGTTTTTCGGCATTCTGCACTTTATGTGTATACGCATAATACAGTTAAATCGAGATTTCAACACTTAACACGTTGCCGACCGCTGTCACGCTCGCGTGACTTCTCTTTGCCAACCGTTATCGGCCGCTGTAACGTACAGCGTGACTTATTTTAGTCATATCATTGCAGACCAACATTTGACGATCAGGGAACACACGTTAGTTGAGAATTCGAAACCCGTGAAGGGCTTGATTCAAGTGCAGATTCGAGTATATTCTTGTATATTCTGCAACAATATAGCAGATTCGAGTATATTCTTGTATATTCTACAACATTATAGCAGATTAGAGTATATTCTTGTATATTCAACAATCTTATAGCAGATGAGAGTATATTCTTGTATATTGTACAGTACTATAGCAGATTCTAGTATATTCTTGTATATTCAACAATCTTATAGCAGATGAGAGTATATTCTTGTATATT
>CM052094.1:18780620-18795748 GCA_028453745.1 Agapostemon virescens
CTACAATATTAAAGCAGATTCGAGTATATTCTTGTATATTCTACAACATTATAGCAGATTAGAGTATATTCTTTTATATTCTACAATACTGTAGCACATTCGAGTATATTCTTGTATATTCCACAATATTAAAGCAGATTCGAGTATATTCTTGTTTATTCTACAACATTATAGCAGATTCGAGTATATTCTTGTGTATTCTACAGTACTAAACAGATTCGAGTACATTCTGGTATATTCTGGTAGATTCGAGTCTATTATGATATATTCCGATATGTTCTTATTTTTACGTGCATTTTGTTGTATCTTAGTATATCCCAATGTAATCCAATACATTCTAGTAGTGTAAGTATTAAAATGAGACCAAACCAAATTTCTACACCGTTTTTCGATGGAGCTATAACATTTTGAACATAAGCATTGTCCCAACGAATATTTAGCTATCCTTTAATTTTGCACGGCACTGTATGATTAGTACACGTTTGAGACATAAATTATGTTCGCAACATATATTGTAGATAGGGGACATAGAAAATGTTACAGTGTTTACGATAAGTATCTACAGGCATATTAAATAATTTCTTAGTCCTGAGCGGTCTGCTTTGTTAGTCGATACTAACACGATTTGCTAAATCTATACCATAAATATCAAGCTGAACAACGCATAAGGTACACGTTGTAACTGTTCTCTTGTCTCTAAAGGATACGAAGTTTAAAACTGTAATTTTGTAATGTTTCTATTAATTTGACAATTAAATGCTGCTCGTTAATCAATATTTTGATTTGATGGTATAATTGTTTCCTAGGAAAAGCTAAATTGGAAATGTACATTGCGGTTGCTTACGCAAATTTCCAATCAAAATAGTTTACTTATATTTTGTAAATTTGAAGTTTGTGTTGTTTTCGTTTTATATGGTTACACTTGCCATTATTGCCTTGGCTATTGTCCGATGCTGTTATAATACCTGCTGACATGTTTGAAATGCACGCCTATCACGTTACGGAATAAACGACGTTAAAGTGTGATAAAAGTATGGTAGAGCTTCGCAGCTTTATCCTACTTCATCCCTGACTTTACCTAACTTGAGTCTACAAATTCGAATATATTCGTGGCCGTGACAAATGGTTCTAAAGCATCTTCTCTATTTATATTCCTCTGTTTGCCTACTCCAAATCTGCATCCGGACAATCCGCAATTGCAGATTCAAATTGTCCGTCGTATGTCCCGCATTGAAATCATACCTAAATACCTATCTGCAGTTACTGCCATTAATATTCGTATACAACACTGTTTCTCCATCTTTTGCTTTATCTAAGCTAACGAGGGTTCAATGCACCCGAGTAAATGTTACAAAGCTAAGGTTTTTATATAATATATAATAATAGGTTTTTATAAATTTATATAAGCTAGCTTGATTCAGGTATCACGTTACTTATTGTGCTAATCGATTGACCATTTCTTCTCGATTGAAAATATACAAATAATATCTTTCCAACAGTAACATTTATTTATACAATACATTTTAATGCAACGGTTGTCACATAATTCATATCTCACTAATATTTGGAAATTTTAAGAAAAATAAATATTCTATTTATAAGTTACCAAAAATTCCAATCTTAATCTGTTGCTGCAGATGCGTTTTTTATAAATATATTTTTTTAAACATTCTACTGGAATAGGAATGCCCTTCTTTTACTAGTCTTCTTTTTGCAACTCATTTCTTAAACTTATTAATATTTTGTAATTTGTACTTCTAATTTTTAGTTTAATTTAATTTATCGTTGGGTTCATTTCTAAAGAATTTAAACCTGAAGATGATAGAGGTAGGTGTAAGACTTCGGGGCAATTAATTTGGAATTATTGACTTGATAAACTTTAAAAATACTTCGAATTCCCGTATTATTTTAATTTTTCAACAGATTTCTTTTTAAACGTTCCAAATACCTATTTTTATCTGTGGTATCTTCTTTAGACTCTTCTTTAGACTTATTTATTGACCCAGTTACTCGAAATACGAGTATACCCCACATAATCAGAGATGCACCTTCGTGTTTTCAAGTTGATTTTTCGTTTTTAGGGTTCAATAATTTCTCTTCGCCATGCTTTGCTTCTTCTATCTGAACTAAAAATACAATATTTATTCTCAACGACGAAAATAACATTCTTCCAACAATCTTAAAGCTTTTGGTTTATGGTTTACTTTATTTACTTTATATGCGGCTTCCTTTCTCGCGATTCGACCATTAAACCTAGCTCTACCCACTAGGGAGAAATTAGTTTCAGCACTAACTTGTTTTCCACTTTCTTGATGAACCTTTAGAACTAATTTCGAAGCACTGCGATGTAAATGTTTTTATCGTTTACAGTTTCTATGCGAAACCAATATCTATCGCAGTTTTAATTATTTCCAGAATTATTTTACTACGAAACACAAGTGTTCGAATTTTTTATTTAAAATTGATTGTATTTGTAAATGTTATTGTTCGATAAAAAATGGTGTATTTTTGATCGTTAAGAAAAGGCGAATATATTTTTACAATAAGAGACATGATACTTGAATAACGTTACCCCATACGAAGCGAAAGATAAAGAAATAGTATTGTATTCGAATATTAATAGAAGTAACTGTACGTGTTGCCTCATTTCCATACGTAGCTCGAACATTTTTATGTTCGATTGTCTTTCACTGAATTATCTCATTAGATACATAAGAATGTTCAATTGTCGTTCACAGAATCATTTAACAATAATAACTTAATAATAATAATTAACAATAAATATTTTCATCTGCTCGCATTAATTTCTTTTAAGTAGATCAAAATCAATACCATTATTAATTTCTAATCGTTTCATTTCTTTCGTAATTTCTCTTATCACAGTTACATTCCGGTTTTCACTTATTTCGAAAGTAATATTTACGTCTATGGAAAATTCAATATGAGCTTTTCATCGCGAGAGTTGACATTGTATATAGAGAGAGTCTTATTAAAGACAAGACAAGAGTTGAAAAAATTCGTGGAATCGATTCGGTAAATGTTTGAGTATTAAGAGATGATTGAAAGCGGAACAAAGGCTAGGCGATACAGCATACGTTCGTAGTTAATAAAGTTTGAAGGAACGCAGAGGCAAACGATGATCGATAGCCGTTAAGGCAGGAACGTACATCAAGTTTAATTAACAGCCGATAAGACACAGTAAACGCGTTTCAAACGTGGTAGTATAGTTTTTGTTTTGCGTTAAATGAAATACAAATAGAATTCACGTTCTTACTTTACAAACGGTTAAATTTGTATCGTCTCTAACGAATTTTGGTTAGGTCGAAGTTAGATTTCTTGGGGAGAGGGTGCAGGGAGAGGCACGGAGCTAACTTTTGCATCCTAAAGGAGGAATTCGGTCGTTTCGGAAAATCCGAAGTTTGCTATAGTCTTCTTAACAATTTCAAACTAATAAGACAGGTCTAAAATATCGAAAAAACGAACGAAGACCTTTACGACACATTTCAAGGTCACTTGAATCGTCAAAATCGTTACTATTCCAATAACAATGATTTTTAAAGCATCGCTTGACATCCATTGAACTAATCAATTTTCTGCTTTAAACATGTAACTCTTTGCACTCGAATGGCGAATCTGAGGCGACAGTAAAAATTGCCACGTCACTGTTTAACATATTAACTGTCCAACTGACGACCTCAGAAATTCCATAAAATCAGATTAATTTATTTAATGAAGTAGCGATTGAAAACTTTAAATGTATGGCATATATTTATCTATCAACCTTCTTGTATTCTTTAGATATCAACTAAATTGAATGCAACGAATATATTAATGTACAAATTTATTTTTAAACAAGGACTAATAATTCTGTCACCCATATATGGGTGACATGGCAGTCAAAGTGTTAAAACAATTTTAACACCGCTATCTTAGGTCTAAGAAATTGATAAAAACTCATTGGTTGCAAAGACGAGTAACAGTAACAAAAGCCATATACATAAGATGAAATAATTCAGATAGAATAAGAAATGTTTTGGTTTTCTAGTTAAAACAGTTTTGAATGCAAAAGATTAATGCATGTTTAAAAACAACGAAGATACTCGAAGTTTAACTTTTTAGATGCGATGCGCCACTGTTGTGATTTTCGTGGATGAAATCTTATATTGCGATGCGCCACTACACATTCACCACAATTAACACGTTCCGTGCCGCGTATAACGTTTATGGTCTGGGTTAGGTTGTACCATTTATGGTACACGTTAACCTCTTAGACACAGCTGAATTTTGCGCAGGGCTGTTTCTCTGTACGGCGGAGCATATTGGAATGAAGCTTTTGAAAATTAAATTATAATTTTTCTTGAAGATATGATCTGTATACTGTAACTTTAATAATTTACTTTAATAATTAATAATACAATTGAGTGTGTTCAAGTCTCTATAATGGCGCATCGTGCCTAGGAAGTTAAACTTCACCTTCAGGCCTATTCATTTAATCCGCTGAAAATATGTATTCTATGACAAATTTAATTCTGTAAAATATATTTCTATCAAAAGAATGAGACCTAAAAAATGCAGTATAGAAGCTAATTACTTTAGTCTTTAGTTAAAACATCGAATGGTCTGAACGACAAGTCCGACAAAAAACAAATGGCACAAAAGGTGTTAATATTATTAATTATTAAAATTAACTAGGTTATTTGCCGATTGATATACTCTAAAGTATAAATATCCCCATAAGAAAACATCAAGTGAGGATAAGTCCAGGAAATTGGCCAACGTACTGGCACATTCGTTTGAAACGTAACATTAAGGTAATTTAATGGTAATTGTAAATCAAGTAATACGTTAACAAAAATATCGTCTATATGCCAATATCATTCCAATGTGCTCGTGTAGAGAACAGCATTATCCGTCACACATTGCAACACCGAATCGTTTAGGCGTAATTCACGTCTTACTTTGCGGTACAGAGAAACAACCCCGCGCAGTATTCAGCCGTACCTAAGAGATTAGAAACACTTCCTGTCGAATTATCAAAAATGCTTGAGAAAAATTGTTTGAGTGTCTAAGGCCTCCAAAGATTTTATTCCTACAATAAGTTGTTTCCACCTTCTATCCACTCACTCTTCTGTAGACCATATTTGTAATTAAATTGCAGATCTCTATGCAAATTGAAAATGTCTTGTCGCGGTTGCTACGAACAGGAGTTGGATACCAATTAATTTCATTTTGCAGTTGGATTATTAAGTTGAGAATAATGCAACACTATTTTGAAGCTCTTCGGAAGACTACTCTTTCGTACTTCCCATGGTCAGCTTCGTTGTACAATATGAAAATCGTAAAACGAAATCCGCTGTTCTAAATAAACTTGTTGATTAACCTCTTAGGCACTACGCGCCACTATGGTGGCTTTCGCGGATGCCATCTTTCTATACGACGTACCATACTTAATTGTATTATTAATTATTAAAGTAAATTGTTAAAGTCAACATACGGGTATCATATCTTTAAGAAAAATTATAATTTAATGATCAAACACTTCATTCCAATGTGCTCGTATAGAGAACAGCATTATCCGTCACACATTACAGTGCTGTATCATTTACACGTAATTCGCGTTGAACTCTGCCGTATAGAGAAACAACTCCGCGCAGTATTCAGCCGTACCTAAGGGGTTAATTACCGATTGATATACGATGTACAATAAATATTCCCTTATGAAAAAATCAAATGAAGATAAGCCTAGAAAACTGGCCATAGTATTGATCCATTCGTGCCAATAACGCGAAATGCAACATTGACATAATTTGTAACTTCCCTTAAAACTAAGTATTTCGCATTTCCCCTTAGTAAAAATATGTGCTCGCGTAGAGAACAGTATTATCCGTCACATACGGCAACCCTGTATCGTTTACACGTAATTCGCATAAAACTCTGCCGTTCAAGAAACATCCGCGCATAAAAGTTGAGCCGTACCAAGGGAGGATAAACATTAGCTGACCCGGCCAGCATATTTTGTTTATTTTTCATTTGACTGTCCGAGACTCGTCACCTTTCTCCTAATTGTAAGTAGAGCAGACTGCGTAGAGCTCGTTAACGTAGCTTTTGACGAAGCGGCCAAGATTAGACGCCGCTAGAATCGTTTAGTATAAAAGATAAGATTAGTGTCTTAGCGTGAAGACGTTTGTTGGTTGGTTCGGTATCGAGTCGCGTGGGGTTGTTCCGGATACCTTCGCGCGTACGATGCGGCGGTCTCGCGCGAAACGAAGCGTCGCGAAACAATTACGACGAATGGTCGGAACGCGTGGAAACCTCCGAGAATAGCGGCTTTTAACGAGGCTAGTTAATCTCCCGATCACGTTAGGCTCCAATTTTCCGTCGTCACGTAGCCACTGGTCGATCCGGAATTTCAGTTTGGCACCGTGTGACGACAATTCAAAAGCGCGCGCGTGTGTGCGTGTGTGTGTGTGTGTGTTTGTTGCTCTCGCAGCGGCCCACGGGCCCGGTATAAATGTCACGAGGAGGTGCAACGTGTAACGCCGAAACGATGCAAAGGAGAACAAAGCCGACGGTCGACGAAATACCCGGCCTCGAGCCCGGTGTAAAAGCGGAACGAAGACGAAGATATCCAGTCGGCCGATGGGTTCACTGTCGCGAAAACCATTCAAAATATAAATCTCCCGGTCTCGGCCGCGCGTCGCAGAAGAGATTTAAGTTTTGCGACGGCAGCTTCTCCCAGATCCAATGACAAAACGAGAATAAACTTAGACCCGAGAGGAGCGGAAACAGGACTAGGCGGTAGGAGTATACCCTCAGAGCCAGGAAGTCCCAGCGACCGGGGGTAGAGGGTGGATTGATCCTTCTGCATAAAAGTTTTTACCCTCCCCGATTCGAAAATTGGCTCGCGGCGAGCGAAATTCACGAGACAAATGGCGCGAGAAATTCGAAACGAGATATCTGGCCGAACGGTGTTCCGGCTTCGGTTAACTGGTAACCGATAAGGAATATACGCGGGACCTTGCTAGTATTTTATTTGAGATTCGCAAGCCGACTATACCGTGTGTATCTTTTGAGCTCACGTTGAAATCGAATCCACGGAGGTCGTCGCGGGTCAATAAACTATCGATTACGTTCGGTCGAATGTAGAACTTGTTCCGTTGCTCGTGGATTTCGCTCGCAAGCCTTAGCACGCGTTGTTGTTGCGCGTCGGAAAGATTCTTCGAGCGCATTACACGCGGTCAGTAATGAGTACAATGGCATTCTCGATGATGAACGTGACCGCTGTTGATTTCGAAAATGTTTGCTCGAAGAGTGCCCCGAGATACGTCATTACTCCGTTGAATTTTAAAGCGAACAGTTTCTGTTAACCGTTGATCCTGGACCATCGGCTGATAATAAACAACGATCTATTTCTGCCACTATTAAAACCCCCAAAACTTGAATAAATAGTTCTTTCATAGGTTTCGACGTTGCAGCTGCAGCCTATTTCACGATTCGAGCAGCCATATCCGTCGTCGATATCAAGTCACGCTTACGTTACAACGTACAGTGCTGTGAACAATTGGAAACTCAAAATATCTTTTACGATATTTACCGATATTCAAACAAAATATTTGCGTATTTCTTAAAGAAAGAAAGAAACAGGGAAACGCACGATGTATAAATCTCCTTTCTGGTTTGAATGAAATAAGTTCTCTAACACTAAACCTACCATGCTTAAAATTAGAAGATTTAATTTATTGGATTATTTGCGATTTTCGTTCGGAAGTATAACTGAACAAAGGGATCTGTTGAATCGATTTCTATGAAGGTAATTTTGTAATGTATTCAATTTATATAGAGTTTGGGAGATTTTTATTACAATGCAAAATTTCTGTGAAGACAATTTTGTAACTGCAATAATTGTAAAATAAAAGATACGATAAGGGTAATTTCACTCACTGTGATAGGATTCTTGTTAAAAAGTGTTAAAAAACAGAGAGATCTATTGAATTGATTTCTATGAAGGCAATTTTGTAATTTCAATAATTGCGAAATAAAGAATCTGAAAAAGAGTCATGTGACACGGTGTGGTAAGTTTAGTGTTAAAATCTTCAACACGAGTCTGACTCGATGTAATATCGAAAAGGGTTAAAGAGGTATTAACGAAAAACACAGACCAATCAGGGCGTGGCTAGAGCAGACGGATTCTGGCTCGGCCAACGACAACACGTTGCGACACCATACTTTGCTATAACTGTGCTTCGATTGGTCCGCGTTTTTCAACTTTTTACAATCGAATGACGACTCTGGGACGCCAGTAAAAATTGCGAAACCCTTTTGAAAACAATGTCCGTATTACCAAATTCGCATGTATTTCTATAAATTGCTAAAATGCAACTGCTGAACAAGAAAAGAGGTTTAAAATCAAAATACATAATGTAAAAAGGATTTCACGGAATAAAAATGTCCGATGTTAAAAGAAATATTTTAATGTTGGTTTCGGTGGATTCAGTTTCTTCATTCGATCATACGTTCTAGTAAAAATTGCACAAAATCTAAATAAAGAAAATCTTGTCATTTTTATAAGACTATGTATACTAGCCAATTTGAATGCTCGGTAGATTTACAGTGTCAAACAAAATTTAACAAATATAAATTTCGTTTCTTTTGTTTTTTAAACGAAATCAAACTTTATCGTTTCGTAATAAACGTAGCAGTAGAGAAAGTATTGATTTTCCGTTTTCTTTTGCTGCAGTTTTAGCGATGAAAACGTGAAAATTAAAATCGCGAAGAAAATGGTATGGCAATGGTTTAAGAAAGTCGCAGAGAACATTTTTCGCGAAGGTTACTCGAAACGTCTTCGAGAGCAACCCTTTTCAAGGAAGTACAATATTTTTCGGCCACCCCGTGCAGTAATACAGAACTTACCCTGTCAAATATATTTAGCGCAACGGACAGAAGAATCGATATGCTCTTTCAGGCGGGTGGTGTATAACTGTTTCATCGTGCAGCTTCAATGCAAAAACAATCCACCATTGTGCAGGTGATTTTCGTTTTGTAAAAAGAGTATTTGTTCAGAAACGCGAAATTTCATTAAAGTCAACTCGTAACACTTTGAGGCGGTCTCTGCACGCTTCCATGCCAACGGTGCAAGCAGAACGCACGACAATTTCCTCCGAACAGGATTCCGCTTAGTTCATACAACGTGGATTTTCCTCCCCTGTTTCCGAATGATATTGAAATCTACAGCAAGGGTAGCTGGTGTCGTTGCGTAAAATGAAATTCTGCCCAAAGAATATCGGGGATCCTCTGCTCTTTGTCCCTTCGGAGCCAATATCCGGGCGCACGAACGTCTGTGGAAACTTATTCCTGATAAGAGGCGAGTTTAATAACAGTTTAATGCAAGAATAATTCGATCCTGCCATACGAATGCGAACACAGTTTGTTCCTGTGTCACGCGATCCCATGAACTAATAGTGCACAGGATGAAACAAACAATCGTCGAAAAAGTTATCATTTTATTAACACTAGGCCATTTTGACTGGCCCTAGTTTCTTCTTTCACAGTTATCGAAGTTATAAAAATGTTTTCATCAGAAATTTTTCGATGTACCCCCCGATTTACACCGACTGATAGGTTCTTTAGAAAACCGTGTAAATCGAAATCGTAGATTTTTATACATTAAACCGTGTAAATCGAAAACAAACTAAAATTTACATTTTTTATTTTTTTTTTTCAATTTTTATTTCATTCAACATCTCATTTCGATTTTGTAGAATTTTCGTGGCTGTTAGTTTCTTGGCAGTCAACGTGTTAAACGACGCAATGATGCCGATCATGATACCACCATGGCATTCAACATGTTAATATCAATCATTCGAGTGAATGATACGGTAATACGTTGACTGCCAGATGCATTTTAAGTGTTTCATACGATGTTCTTGCTTATTTCATTCATATAAACGTATCAAAATTATTTTCTATTAATATTAATTACTCGTTCATGAAGTTTTACAACGCGGTAAATGCCAGAACAAGCTAAACGACGAGATTCAATTAATTTGAACGTTGTGCACTTTTTTTTAGAATATTAAAGCATAATTAACCTAACGAATTATTTTCTAATTACTGAAATCACATTGTAGTACACAGAATTATTGAGTCGATCCGTTCGAAACGGTTCACTCGATATATGTTCGTCTTTATGTTCTGCTTTCTCCGAGGGTGAGCCTTGTCTCACAATGGGGATCAGGCTAGCTCGTTAACTTAAAGCAGGGATCTCTGTTGCGGTGACGACACGCAATCCGTGGCTTTCCGATTTAAGAGCCGCCCGCTGTTTCCGAATATTTGCCATGCAAATCTGCTCGGACATAACACATACCGCGTGTCTTGTTGCTCTTGACTACGCATTAGTACGGTCGAATCCTCGGCCGGTATACATACAGCAAAATTCTTAAACGATTATCTCGAAATTTTGTCTACTTGTCCAAATTTAATTAGGTTTGTAAGTTGTATAAACTGCAGCACACATTTACTATCCCAACTTCGCTTAACACTACAACTACCGTACAATAAATCCAACGATATACATTGCTTGTGATTATGACGATGATAAGGAAATCTATTTAAACGATTCCTACGAAGGCAATTTTATAACGAGTGTTGCGACGGCAACACCGAAGGTTGTCCGTGCCTAACCCCGCATTCAGAAACTTGTAAGTCCTACAATAAAAGGGCAGGTAGAAGGCGCGACTTATGACCGCGCCGAACACGGACAATTTTGACTCCGACGAATGGACCCCACGTGCAACGCACGTGAACAGGCCCACGTGCAACGCACGTGAAGACACGCAAACAAACCCTGCAATAAACTGCGTTAATCCCTCATTGACACCAATTCCTATTCCTTCAAATATACTCCGTCAAGCACTGACAATTTCCCACTCCTTCATATATACCCCCTCAAGCACGCTTCTTCATTCCTCCACCAAAATCTACCCTCAACCAATGACGACAAAACCGAGGTGACGACGGACAGAACGCGACAAGAATCGACAGATAACACAGAGAGATCACACAGAGAACTCAGAAAACGCTAACTGGATCTCAGAGACAACACGAACAAGAAATCGCAAACAGACGAATACAGACATCACAAACAGAACAGAAATCGAACATAGAAATCGCGACGTTGTACAAAGTGAAAATAAAGAAAACCCGCAACCAAATACAATCGTGTAATTATTACGCGAACCAAGGTGCTCAGTGACAATAAA
This sequence comes from Agapostemon virescens, assembly GCA_028453745.1. NCBI lineage: Eukaryota > Metazoa > Arthropoda > Insecta > Hymenoptera > Halictidae > Agapostemon > Agapostemon virescens. The sequence continues at coordinate 18,791,879 of CM052094.1, forward strand.
GTACACTGAGAAGAAGGTATCACCGTCGTGACACCTTCGCATACAACGAGAATAATTGTAAAATAAATAATCTGAAACCGGTCGTTTAATCCGCCGTAGTAGGCTTAGTGTTGATTTAGTACTTTTGGTATTAAAGTCCGACGTTGACGCTATCACGTCATTCATTGCCTGCTGAAATACGAAAACTGCAATACGTATTGCATACCTGTATTTTTAGAGTTCTCCAAGACCCATTTAAGTTCTCCTTTAACACTAGAACTACCGAACAATAAATCTGCATCTATTCAAACTTTATTTAATTCTTATTGTAACATGTGGTTCATTAAAGAAGCAGATCGGGAAATTATTAATGAAAACATTTTTATAACTGCAGTAATTGCGAAAGAAATAAGTAGAGACCAGTCATTTTGACTGGTTTGGTAGTTCTAGTGTTAATCTCAAACTACCAAGATAAGTTTCGACGTGCCCCATTTATTTTTCTGTATGTAATACATTTTCATATTTTCTTTAGAACTAACATTCAAGCCAGCTTAGCTCGTAGGCAAGAACAGCATTGTTAAAATTTTATTTATAATAACTATAGCTAAAAAATGATTAGTATAAGAAATTTTGTAGGTTAGAGACGCCATTTTGTCGATAGCAACGCCACGACCCAAAGAATAGAGTAATTTTCATAATGATTTACGACAGAATAGCAAATCTGTTCATGAAATTTTTGGAATTCTAAACACTTCGTAAGTTGTTACACCCATGCCTCTTTGCACTTTACCGATTTGTCGCAAAAACGTTAACACTAGAATTACCGAACAATAAATCTGCATCTATTCAAACTTTATTGAATCTTTTATTGTAACATGTGGTTCATTAAAAAAGCAGATCGGGAAATTACTAATGAAAACATTTTTATAACTGCAGTAATTGCGATAGAAATAAGTAGGGACCAGTTATTTTGACTGGTTTGGTAGTTCTAGTGTTAACCCTCTGCACTCCAAGCAATGTTAAGTCCAAAATAGAGAAATTTATTTTACCTGGGATAGTTAAATTATACACGGTTCATGTACTTTCGTGCATATAAAATTTATTACTATTATTCGAACGCGGACCACTTCAATTTTTACCGATTACTTAATTGCAAACACAATGATGCAAAAGTTGTTCTGAATAATAGTGTGGCAATTTTTAATGTCGCCTGAGAGGAGCCATCGGAGTGCTTAGGGTTAAACTAGTCTTAAAGTGATTTTTCATGACATACCAATTTGTTTCTCTTAAAATATTCTAGAATATTTCAGAAAAATTTTCACTGCTGTTTTTTTTGCTGTTGTAGACTTTCAAAACATTCAAACAATGCTTGAAATACGTATTGAAGTCCTTACATTGATATATAAAGAAACAAATCTCTAAAAGAAAGAAATTTCCTGCCGGACATAAACGTAAACGTTAAACATAAATGAAGTTGAAAATACACAAGTTAACAGCAATAGTTACGCAGTTCTTGTTCACAAGTATCCTATGAAGTTTCTGGAAAAAATGAAGAAAGTTTAGTTTACGTCTAAACATATAGATAAAAATGAACACAGTGGACACTAAGAAAATCTGTAGAACATTCAAATTTCAGTTTCTGCTTATTCCATTTTATTTCGATTACTTGTATTCGATCTATCACTTCGAAATTTAACCCTTTGCACTCGAAGATTTATTAACTCGGAAACTGAGGCGTTCATTCAGACCTAGGCCATTTTAATTTTATACGATTTACTTAATTTTATGCATATAGTGTTTTGTAAAATTACCCATCATTGCAATGATTAAATTTTCACAAATTTCTTAGATACAAGCACAGTGATGTAAAAATTGTTTAAAATAATTATGTAGCAACTTTCCGTGGTGCCTCAGAGTCACCATTCGAGTGCTAAGGGTTAACATATACTCGGGCACAACTGGACAGCGAGATAAAGACGCTTGAAATATTGCGAAAGCAAATTCTGAAACCGGGAATGTTAACCGAACAGGTCAGGGAGTCTGAGAGATAGAACCTCCGACCAAAACAAGACGTCAAACGTTAGCGAATTCTGCGCAATTATAAATAACAATTTTTAATTTCGCCATCTTGTGGTTTGTATCATTTCAACAAAATTCGGTTCCTACGGATGTATTCTAATTCTTCACTGTAACGCATTTGCGAAAGCCATTTTTCAAATTCTACGGCGGAAGCTGGCAACAGGTGTTTCGAGTCAAACTAAGTTTCTTTTTCCCGGGGCGTGTCTCACGAACGATTAATTAATCTGTCGAGGGCGGTTCGAAATTAAGCGTCGCGTGTCCTCTCCAAGACCAACACAATGAGAACGGTATTTCCGGCGTCGGAGGAGTCGGAGGCGTCGTTTGAATAAGCTCACCAGCAATGGCGGTCTCGGCATCGCTTCGAATTAGGATTCTTCGAGGTGAGAGAGAGAGAGAAAGAGTGGGAGAAAAGAGAGGATGACCGAGAAGGGGAAATGGCAGAGGGAGGGAGAGAAATAGATAGAGAGAGAGAAAACTTCACGGCAAATTTGCAGCAGCCCATCCAGTCAGTCACTATCGCGTAGATCAGAAATCGCGAGGCGTGATGGAGCTAATGCTTGCGTACCGACGGGAAGAGGGTTCGCAAACTAAACCGCGAAATGAATTTTTAAATATGCCTTCACCTTCCCGGTATCTCATTTCTCTGCACCTCTGGCGCAGTAATATTACATTCCTGCCAGACAAACCGATGGAAAATGCGGTTGTTCTATACCGGGTACACTTTTGAGCGATACCTCGTGGAATGTCTATTAACTGTTCAATTATGCGATTATTACTACAAACTTAAATCTTACTGCAGTCCACATCGCAGATGGCATTATTTCCACTATTATTTACAGTCAGCCACGAAGATATTCGAACGGTTTCAAATTAAATGTTGGAGACTAAGAAACATGTTTCTACGTTAGGAATCAAGTAATACTTTTATTGCTATACTAAATTGCAAATCATTTTATTATGTATGTGAAATTTGAAGACGATCAATGTTGATAATAGTTATGAAGTATTTCTTAGAAACATCGACGATACCGGTGCCACAAACGTATTTGAACGGTTTCAAATTAAATGTTGGAGACTAAGAAACATGTTTCTACGTTAGGAATCAAGTAATGCTTTTATTGCTATACTAAATTGCAAATCTTTTTATTATGTATGTGAAATTTGAAGACGATCAATGTTGATAATAGTTATGAAGTATTTCTTGAAAACATCGACGATACCGGTGCCACAAACGTATTTGAACGGTTTCAAATTAAATGTTGGAGGCTAAGAAACATGTTTCTACGTTAGGAATCTAGTAATGCTTTTATTGCTACACTAAATTGCAAATCTTTTTATTATACATGTAAAATTTGAAGACGACAAATGTTGATAATAGTTATGAAGTATTTCTTGAAAACATTAACGATACCGGTGCCACAAACGTATTCGAACGGTTTCAAATTAAATATTGAAGGCTAAGAAACATATTTCTACGTTAGGAATCTAGTAATGCTTTTATTGCTACACTAAATTGCAAATCTTTTTATTATACATGTAAAATTTGAAGACGACAAATGTTGATAATAGTTATGAAGTATTTCTTGGATACATTAACGATACCGGTGACACAAACGTATTTGAACGGTTTCAAATTAAATATTGAAGGCTAAGAAACATATTTCTACGTTAGGAATCTAGTAATGCTTTTATTGCTATACTAAATTGCAAATCTTTTTATTATGCATGTAAAATTTGAAGGCGATAAATGTTGATAATAGTTATAAAGTATTTCTTGGAAACATCGACGATACCGGCGCCACAAACATATTC
>CM052094.1:18795758-18808279 GCA_028453745.1 Agapostemon virescens
GAACGGTTTCAAATGAAATGTTTGGGACTTTGAAAAACGTACCTACGTTGTGAGTTCCATAATGCTTTTATCGCAATACTAAGTTGTAAATGTTTTTCTTATACATGTAAAATTTGAAGGTGATTAATTAATAATCGTTATGAAATATTTTTTGGAAACAGCGACCATACGAGTGCCACAAACGTATTCAAACGATTTTAAATTTTGTATTAAAACACAGAATTATAATACTTTGTTGGTCCACTATGTGCACTTGTCACACCTTGCAAATGTCGTTGGAATTTATTATTCGCCAAATTTTCAGTGATATTTTTTGTGTTACAAATATTGAGGACACCATATTGAACATAACGTAATGCTAAAAATTTTCTATGCATTGATCTGGCTCGCTTTTGTTTTAGATTTAACAATACCGTAGGTATATAATATAATTATATAATATAATATAATTAGTTATATAATATAATTAGTGGAGATATTGGATCCCCCAACATTTTGCAATACTATTTCAAATTTTCTCGATTTCGTTTTTAACATCCTTTTAAGTTTAGCAAATATTTTTCTCGATATCAAATAAGTTTGGTCTGATGCATATTCTTTTATTTTCGAAAGCCAGCGAGTTATTTAGGTGACCTGCTTTAAAAGCCCTACCACGTCTGTTCTCATAAATGAAGAGAATTTTCTTCAAACGTCTCGATAAATAATCATTTTTCTAGCATTGTACTTGAATACTTTCATATAGCAGGACGAGAGAAACTCTTTGAAAGCAAGCGAGGCATGCAAATGACCTGTTTCAAATGCCCCATCTTGAATATGTTCTACAATAAAGATGTCTTCTTCAAATGTCTCAATAAGTAATCATTTTTCTGCCATTCTACTTCAATACTTCTACATACCATGATGAGAGAAATTCTTCGAAAGCCAGCGAGCCATTCAAATGGCCTACTTTAAATGCCCCACCTTGATATGTTCTACGATAAAGACTTTTTTTCCAAATGTCTCGATAAATAATAATTTTTCTGTCATTGTACTTCAGTTCCCTTTTACATAGAATGGCCAGAGGTGCTGTTGGAAAGTAAGCAAATGATTGAAGTGGTTTGCTTTAAATGCCCTACTCTGTCAATATTCTGTAATAAAGATCTTCTCGAAATGTCTCGATAAGTAGTAATTTTGTTACCATTACAATTTAAGACTTTTACATCGAATGACGAGAGAATCTGTTCGAAAGCAAACGAGTCATCCAAGTAGCTTGCCTTATGTGCCCCACCTTGAATATGTTCTACAATACAAATATTTTCACCATATGTCTCGATAAGTAATAATTTTTCCATCATTGTTCTTCAGTTCTCTTTTACATAGAATGGCCAGAGGTGCTGTTGGAAAGTAAGCGAGTCATCCAAGTGTGCTGCTTTAAATGCCCCAGCTATAAAAGTTTCTCAAACGTCTCGATAAGTAATAATTTTTCCACCAATGCAATTTAATTCTTGTCCATAGAGTGACAAAAGAATCTGTTAAAAAACAAACGAGTAATTCGAGTAGCCTGCTCTAAATGCTGCAGCTGTAAATATTTCCCAAACGTCTGGATAAGTAAAAATTCTTTACCATTGCAATTTTATACTTTAACATATAGCGACGAGAGAATCTGTTCGAAAATAAGCGACTCATCCAAGTGTGCTGCTTTAAATGCCCCAACTATAAATATTTTTCAAACGTCTCGATAAGTAATAATTTTTTCACCAATGCAATTTAATTATTTTTCATAGAGTGACGAGAGAATCTGTAAAAAAAAAACAAACGAGTCATCCAAGAAGCGCGTTTTAAATTCTCCATCCGAGCATAGCTGTCGGACACACCTGTAACTCGCATTGGCCCTAAGGGGACAATCGTAACGAAAACTTGCACCGTCATGATTTTTGCGTAGATGGTACGGGGACGAGTTATGTCTCTCGCTTCTTATCTGTCGCGGCACGTTCGTCGTATTTACCAAGAAAACGGAAGTATAAACTCGACGCTGGTTGACCTGGCCGCAGAGCCATCACGAGCTGCCCTGATATCAGCTTCATGAAGACGTCCAGCCAGTAATTGAGCATTAGGGTCGACATAGAGAGCCTGGGGCGCAAACGGGCACCAGCCCAGGTGGTAAACGATCCAATTACGGAAAAATATATCTGAGATTACCTAACGCGCAGCTGGTTATTACGGCAGAGCGTTGTCGTCGCTTAGATTACTCGTCCCTGGCCTCCGACAACAGTGTGCAGGGAGACACGGCATTATTTTATTCGTCTAGTTAATGAACGTTGGAATTAAGTAATATCTAGTAAACTCTGTTAACCACGCAACACGTGGGTGTTCATGAACAATTTCGGTCGGTTTCGCCTTTAAGCGTAATCGAACGACGTCGCGTGACGGTGACAGGTTGCCAGCGGAAATTTCAAAGCCCCGTAACGCACGAATCAAGTCGCTTTGAATTTCTTAACACGGATTGATAATGTTCCGACAATAACAGTTTTCTATCGATTCCTGTCGAAAACAGTTATGGAGGATCAGAAGAGTTTCATAATCGTTACAAGATATGCAAGGTGTCCCAGGATTCAACACCAGAATTACCGAACCAGTCATTTTGACTGATTGTTTCGTTTATTAATGATTGAAGTTATAAAAACAGTTTCAGCAGAAAGTTTCGAATGAGTTTCTTCATTGAAGTAGACATTACGATAAAAATTGTACGAGGTCTGACTGGATGCAATTTTGTCATTAATACAAAGCAATATACAGTGGCACACAAAAGTATTCGGACACTCTTCAAACTTAAATAACTTTTTCAAGATTGCACCAAACGTCTTGACTTTTCTTCAGCAATTAGTTGCATTGATTTAATAAATGAATATGCAAAATGAATTTTGTAAATATTGGAATTTGTATGAATTACATGACCAATAAAGGAGGAACTTTTTAAATATTTTTTATTTGAGCCACGTACTAAAAATTTCAAAGACGCATCCGGTAGATCTATGATAGTTATAAATAAATCGATCGACGTACACACGAGCTACGTGCCATCGAAAATGGTGAAAGTCGCAATTTTTCACCGATCAGTTTCTGCTTGAACTCCACAAATTCTTACATCTTTCTACGCGCGTCATTTTTTCCCGCGTCAATCGATTTCTGTGAAATTTTCAGCATGCGTATAACTGACACAGTTCTGAAAAACGCATATTTTAAATTTTCATTACGAGTTGAAATAAAAATGTTTTAAAAAACGACTTTTCTACTTTCCCACGTAATTTCTACCAATTAGAATTATTTCGAAATTATTATTGCATATCATTTAGTAAATCAGTGCTTCTAGATCCTCCGGAAAAGTGAAGTCGTTTGGTTCAATTTTGAAAAAGTTATTTAGATCTAAAGAGTGTCCGAATACTTCCGTAAGCCACTGTATATTGCTTTGTAATAATAACGAGACTGCATCTATTAAAACTTCATATAATTCTTATTGTAACATGTACGTCATTAACACTAAACCTACCACATCGGGTTAAATGAATCTTTTCAGAATTTTTATTTTGCAATTATTGAAGTTATAAAATTGTCCTTATAGAAATTGATCAAACAGATCTCTTTGTTGAATTATACTTATGTATTGAAAATCACATATAATCTAAATAAATTAAATTTTGGCACTTTTATAAGACAGTATGCACCAGTCAATTTTAATGCACGGTAGGTTTAGTATTAAAGAAATACATCCAAAAATTTCAGAAAACATTTTTATAAGTTCACTAATTGCGAAAGAAAGAACTAGGGACCAATGAAAATGACTGGTTCGGTAGTTCTAGTATTAAGATATCAACTTTTTGTTGATAAAATATCAACTTTTCTGAACGATCTATATTATAATATTTGCGAAGCGAAATCGTAAATTAACGAGACAGACGTTGGAGACGTTGAGACTGATGAGACTTAACAGGGAATATATTCAGATGCGAAAATCCGATTTTGATGAAACTTATGGGAGCTTATAGTTCTTTGAAAAACATTTAATACGTGTTTTCTTCTATTGGCAATCATCCACTTTGAAGGGGTGAAAGCAGCCCTCAAAGTTGGGGGTCAAAACCATATTTCTTGAGATATCTCGCAAACCAGAGGTCGAAAATATTTGAATTTTTTTTTACAGTGTGTGTTTTTCAATGGGAAATGTCGTCGCGCACGAAAATTTTAACAAAAGTTTTTTGTTTAAACTATGAAGCTATAAGCTCCCATAAGTTTCATCAAAATCGGATTTTCGCAGCTGAATATGTTTCCTTGTAAATAAGAAAAGAATGTTATGTAAACATAGGTCACATAGAACTTTGATACTTATTGAAGCCTAATGATGTCTATCTTTAAATCTTCTATCATCAAACATCATTCATAAAATTTCTTTATGTATGTTGCATAGGCGGTTGTTAAAAGCACATGTCGAAGCTGCAGTGTTTGGGTCTACAATTTTAGCATCAACTTTATTAAAATTAGGTACTTATGGATTATTTACAAATAATGTTAATTTTTAGTAACTTACTTATGAAATTAAAAATTTATATTGTAACATTAAGTTTAATGAGTAGTTTTGTTTCAACGCTTTGCCTGCCACTTCACCCATATGATAGGTGACAGAATCGTTTGTACGATTTTTAAATAAATTTTGCACGGTGATATATTCATTGTATCCAATTTGACGATGATCCAGAAAATGCAAGGAGGTCGGAAAACTACTCATCGTCATAGATTATGTTTTTCCAATTTTTATTTCAACTTTCTCGGATTTTATGGAATTTTTATGGCTGTTAATTTGCCAGTCGAAGTGTTAACATTGATTTGTTTATGTTAAATAGACATGAAAATTATAGTGGCCTATTCTTCTATTGTGTATATGGAGATTTTGATTAGAGGTATGGTGACCCTTAGTTTCGTGTATGTCGATAGTGCCATTTCAGTGGAAAAGTTAAATTTCATTGTCCGGTCGTTGTAAGAAATGCAGGATAAAGCAGACTTGTGATAATGAAGCTTGCGAACCAGCTCGAGGTGAACTTGCTTCCTAAAAGAATGTTAAAGTGGAATTCATTAGACATCTTTCCTCATGGAAATCATAAATTGTTCTGTGCCGAAAACTTGCGACGAGTAAACTTCTTCCGACTAACAAGTTCGAGCAGTGACGTCCTTACAATCTCGTTTTCTTCGCGCGACTGAGATTCCCCGACTAAACCTGATGTCCCGAATGAGTTCGATTACAATTTCAACTGGGACCTTGTTGCATCTGCTGGGTCACGGTCGCAGACGTGGTTCCCGTTTTACGATAATGTTCGAATTATTCCTTTTCGTCCGCTTCTCCACTCCTCCTTTTCCGTTTCGCACCTTTCTATCTATATTCGGTACACTAGGGGGTGGACCTTATTCTTTTTTAGCAACAAAAAATATGTGCCAAATTTGAGATCGATCGAATAAAAGGATCACGTAGCGCGTTCAAATAAAATAATTTAGAAAATTTTTAATTCTACCCTAACTATAACTTATATCTTTATTATTATATATAAATATTATTATAATATTATATATATATATATTATTTAGAAAAAATATATCTTTTTTTTTCTAAATAATAATATGGAAAAATATATATGACCTCGTTTGGAAAAAAAATAACGATTGAAATTAAAAAAAATTATGTTTATTTTGTCATTTTATTTGCCTCATTGTTTAATGTTTAACGTGTGCACTGCTTACTGCAACTCTCTCCTGTGGCTGTTTTTAATACCACTGCAAATAATATACAAATCAATAGGAATAACAATAACTATTTCAAAATTTCTAGTAAATATTCTTCTTCTTCTCTGTCTTGTATTCTAAGTCCTCTTTTGGCAGTACAGTAAATCTGTCGATTACTTATTTTCGATTTATCTGCGTCTCTATATAAACAAATAAAAAATAGCGTCATTTTTCAAAACAACAAGACAAACGGGTCACATGGGAATTAGTTAGCATTCGTGTCAAACATTCATCCTTTTCTTCCCTTCTAATTCTTCTCGTGGGTAGTACAGTAAATCCGTCGCTTCCGCGTTTTCCGATTTGTCCGCATTTCTGTGCGAACAACCGAAAAAATTGTCATCTTTCAAAATAACAAGACAAGAGGGTAACATGGGATTTCCATCTCTAAATTCATCGCGATCATCAAGTTTTCGAGCCGACGCGACGCGACGGCCGCGTCTGCTCGTTATCGATTCGGTTGCCGCGGGTTACTACTTCAACAGTTTATTCGACGTTCTCAAATAAAATTTTATTTTTCGACCATGGCTTTCGTCGGTTTAACGGTAACGCGGAAAAAGCTTCCAATTTATCGTTCGCAATTCAATGAAGCCTCCATTGCTGATTATTGTGTAACTTTTCCGCGAATGAAAGCGGCTCGCCGCGCGCCGACGGTCGAGCATGCTTGTCGGTTTTGGTGCTTGCACGAGCAATTTCTGGAATGATCGGGAAGTGGTTAAACCAACAGAGAATACAAAAAAAAACCGCTCGAAGAGCTGTATAATGGAGCTTCCACAGCGTACACATATTTTTTTAATGAACACGAGAGCGCTGTGCTGTCTTGGCTAACGTGTTTTTGCCAAGGCAGTTAAAAGTGGAAAAAGCTGAAACTACTCGATTCCGTGTATTTCTTTATTTTGATGTATTTTTCCACGTTAAATATAAAGTATCGCGATTCGTTGGAAGATTATTTTATACGAAAGTAAATAAAATATGTACAACGAACTTTTTGTATGAAACGTACTGGTTTTGAGATATTCGAGTTCAGTGCTCGGATGCTCTGCAATTATTGAATACAGTCCAATTATAAATAAACACATTTGCCGATTTCTATCAGTAATAATTAGTAATATATATAATTTCTATTAGTAACAAGCAACTCTTGCGACTGGAGCACGCAAAATACATACTGAAATGCATTTATTAATTTCGATTATATTCAGAGCTGGGTATGGATTAATATTTTAACTTTAAAATTCTAAATCGATTGGTACCGTGCGATTAGGTAAATTCCCGTAGAAATACATGAATCATAATCATGTGTGCCGAGTGTCTTAGAAATACTGTTTACATAAGAAGTTGTCGATTCTAGATACCATTTTTACTTTGCCAATTGTTAATTTCAAAAGTCAGACCAGTCAGAGACTTGCCATTGTAGCTACACTCTCATTGCCATTCTATTTTCTCAGTACGAGGAAAGACAATTTATACATTCTATACTGCTCCATTTATTTCAGTGCTTAAATACTTTTTCCCAAAAGAATAAACTTTGATTTCGTCGAAAAAAATAAATAATATTTATATTCGTCAGACTTTGTTTAAAATCTTCATCTGACTCGTTATAATATGGCAAATAGTTAACACTAGTTGTTATTCACATTTATTTAAAATGATAAAGATGAATCTATGGGCAATATGTCAACGGACAAATTACAGTGAATCACTTTCAAAATTATTTTTGCATATGATTTAGTATATCAATGCTTCTAGTTGCTCCAGAAAATTCAAGTTGTTTGGTTCAATTTTGAAAAAGTTATTTAGATTTAAAGAGTGTCCGAATACTTTCGTGTGTCACTATACCTACAGTGAATCACTTTAATATTCGGAGACTATACAATTTTCACTTTGCCGCATTGTAATTTTGTTCACGATGAAGAAACAAAAAATTAATTTTAAATTACATTACTCTACAGGGTCTAGTTAATAAAAGCATAATTTTTATTTATATAATTACTAACGTTTACTAAGTATTCTATTTTAAACGAAACAATGTCTAGTTTTAACGTGACAATAATATTCGGACACCTCGGAATGTAACAATTTGTGTGAGCTAGTGCGATATTTAGTGCGATTGCGATGTATGTTTACGAACATTACAGTCTGTGTAAACTGTCTCGAGCTTCAGAAAATCAGTTGTATTTAGATATTCGCTAAGTTCACTGGTAATAATCGGACGTAAGAGAAACACTTCATACAACGTACGCCAACTTGTCATTTTTTACAATGCAAAAGGTGAATCGTAAAGGAAAATTGCAGCTATGCTTAAAATTAGTAAAAGTACAGTGTGAGATATTATTAAAAGGTTTAAGTATGAAGACCGAATACAATCTATTTCGCAAAGAGGCCAACAAAAATTTTGGACACGCGAGATAAAAGAAAAATTATAAGAAAAGTGAAGAAAGATCCTACATTAAGTGCACCAAAATTAGCTGCCGAATTATTAGAAGAGACTGGAAAGAAAGTGCACCCCCAAACAATACGCAGAGCATTAAAAGAATGTGATTATAATGGACGAGTTGCTCGGAAAAAACCGTATGTGAATGAAACTAGTAGAAAGAAAAGATTAAACTTTGCGAGAGAATTTGTTTTAAAAGAAGACGCGTGGTGGAATGGCGTTATTTTTAGTGATGAGAGTAAATTCAACATTTTTGGATCGAATGGACGAAGAATGGTGTGGCGAAAAAAAAATGAAGAATTCAAAATTAAAAATACGAAGCCGACTATAAAGCACGGAGGTGGAAATGTACTTGTATGGGGATGTGTCTCAACATTTGGAATGGGTGAATTAATTTTTATTGATAACATAATGGACAAAAATGTATACCTGAACATTTTAAAAAATAATTTACGTAAAAGTTCAATAAAAATGGAGATTCAGAATACATTTAAGTATTATCAAGATAATGACGCCAAGCATAAGGCACGTATCATACAGGAATATTTGCTGCATAATTGTCCAAAATTATTACAACCGCCACCTCAGTCCCCAGATTTGAATCCTATAGAGAATTTATGGGATGAACTAGACCGACGAATTAGAACAACTGCAATAACATCTAAAGAAATGTTAAAAGAACGACTGAAAGAGGAATGGAATAATATTAGTACAGAACATTTGAATAAAATAATTTGCAATATGCCTCAACTATTAAAAGAGGTCATTCGTCAAGAAGGATATCCTACATTTTATTGAATTACTTTTCGTTTGTAAAAATTAGTACAAAAACTACCAGTTTTTAAAAGCGTCCGAATATTATTGTAACGTTAAAATCAGACATTGTTCTGTTTAAAATAGAATATTTAATAAACGCTAGTAATTATATAAATAAAATTTATACTTTTATTAACTAGACATTATGTAGGAATGTAATTTAGAATTAATTTTCTTTTTCATTCATCGTGAACAAAATTACAATGCGACAAAGTAAAAATTTGATAGTGTCCGAATATTAAAGTTACTCACTGTATATCTCGTTACAAAAGAATAAAACTTGATTTCGCTTGAAGAGGAAGGGAAAATTTTTTCTATTTCTTAGCACTTCGTTCAATAACAAGATGCTCAGGATTAACCCAGAAATTACTTGTTTCACACTGTTTCCGAGACACCTCGTAGATGTGACACGATCCAAATGCGATAAGAGATGAAGCCCGATGAATACAAGTCCTCCCTTCTTTTGATCCCTCACGAAAATCCCTCGAGTACTCTTGCCATTATTTACATTGTTCGGTTGCCAAGTCTGAAGTTATCAACGCCATTTCTTCAGCGTCTCGAAGACGAGGGGAAGAAGTACGTATCGAAAGAAAATCTGTTCGATGAAGTTTCCCGTCTATTGTGACGATGGCCCATCCGGGCTCTGCCATTGCATCGCACCGACGAAATTTTTAATTTTCCTACACACAAGGGTATCTTAATTAGAAATCTTGGTATTTACGAAGCAGCGGGTTTCTTTCCAGGTGTCGAGAGAACCTCTAAGTTATCTCGTCATCCGTCCCCGTAAAATGGAACGGTAGCCGAATGACGATGGCAAAGAAGAGAGCCTCGCTCGCCGTTTTAACTTAACGGGAACGAGGAAAAGATTGAGCCCTATCTACAGTCAGTTTCCCATCACCAACCACGAACCCCAAGCTTGCTCCTCTTCCTCCGTCAGCTTTCTTCATCACCCCATCCGACGAAGTTTCAGACAAATTAGCAATTTGCCAGCCTCAGACTAGTTCTCGGGTCGCGGATTGGCTGGGAGGTAATGGCCTGACGACCGAAAATTACGGACCGCCTATTCCGTGTCGCGCACATTCCGATAAATATATAGTTGCATCTTGTATTATAAATCTATCCTGATATCATCCGAAACTTGAACGCATCCCTAAGTTTTCCGCCATCGATCCAGGCCGCGCGCTGTCACGGATTTCCGCGGGAAATTTGAATGTCGAGACACTTGGGACGTATAATTACCGTCCGTAATTATTTAGATACTTATGATTAGATTAGAAAGCTACGACAGCTTCTATATTAACCCTTTACACTCGGTATCTTTTCGGACGTTGCCTACCAGCGACTCGACGCCACTTCGATACGAAAATGTGCAGCTAGGAATTGTTATATTATGTAGTGCAACTTTCGAATCGAGTAAGGTATTGCAATGATTGATTTATACGAATTTGTAGACATCGAGGAATATATCGTTATGGCGGTTGTCCTTGCATATTTTCTTTGCAACTGCAATTGTTATATCGCCTTCGTCTCCAAAAATATTAAAGGAAACGAAAGAAAATTTATATTTCTTATACGGCTGCATTTCCTTTAATGCTAAAATATTTTTTAAAAAGAAAGAAAATTGCGTTTCGTCGAAAAAGATAGGCGATCGCATTTATATTTGTTAGATCTTAATATCTTCGACACAAGTCACAAATACAAAACTATAATATTGACGGGTGCGGTACACTGTAATGAACGTATTAATTCGCATTTTTATGCTAAAAATATAAATAAACATGATTCAACACTAGAACTACCAAACCAGTCATTTTAACTGGTCCCTAGTTTTTTCTTTGGCAATTATTGAAATTATAAAAATGTTTTCACGAGAGATTTTCGGATGTACTTCTCCAATGACACGTATACCTTACAATAAGTATTGTATACAATTTTAATAGATGTATTGGATTGTTCGGAAAGTAATTTCGTTTTTTCCCGACAGAGGATATAATTGTATTTTTTTGCACCCAACTTCACACTTAAGCCGCATAATCATTATACAGGGTGGTTGGTAACTGGCGGTACAAGCGAAAAGGTGGTGATTCTACATGAAAACATAAGTCGAAAATATAGAATACAAATTTTTCGTTTGAGACTTTGTTTTCGAGAAAATCGACCTTGAATTTTCGCAAAGTACGCGTGCACTTGATCATGTCTCGTTATAACGGATCTCACTGTAGATCGTTGTCTCGATGGGACACGTAAATTACGAAGTAATCACAAAGTTTATTATTACAAAAATTGCTGAAAATGTTGCCTATTCTGCCGAACACATACTTCTGCTCTTCTAATTAAATTTCTATGAACACTTTCTAACGCATTCGATTGTTTTAAAGTCAAAAAATTTTTAATTCAAAGTCGATTTTCTCGAAAACAAAGCCTCAAGCGAAAAATTTTTATTCTATATTTTCGACTTATATTTTCATGTAGAATCACCCCCTTTTCGCTTGTTCCACCAGTTACCAACCACCCTGTATAATTTAATAAAATATTTGTTCATTATACGAAAATTCTCTTTCATTTAAAAAAAACAAAACGAAATTACTTTCCGAACAACCCAATATATCGTTGGATTTCTTGTTCGGTAATTCTACTGTTAAAGAAGAAAAATAACGGAGATAAAGTTTCTCGTAAAATGAGACGGCGTGCCAACGGGAAAAAGTCCCAATTAACTAACTATCTGACGTAGTGCCAGTGTTCTCCTATTGTTCAGCTTAATTTTCTATAAAATGTGTTGGAGCGTACAGCATCGCCGGACAGGAAGTTCGCGAATACAAGGAACTCGAACAGCTTGTCGCAAATTTCCTATGAAGACAGCTTGCCGACACTAGTAGAAGCAGAACTCGGACCGAATCTTCAGCCAGGCGTTCGTTACAGCCGACAGTTGTAAAGCAACGTCATTAGCACGAGACGTTAGTTTCCTTCAGGATTCAAGGCTCCAGTTATATACGACGCGGAGCGTGCGCCGCGAATTTATTGAAATAGGCCGATTTGAAATGTTGCTCTTGTTATTCAACGCGCGGTCAAGAAGAGATACTGTTGCCGTTGCGACGGTTCGTTGGTTTCATTTTGGTCTCATTCCGGTGACAGACTGTTTGCTCGTTTTCCACGTGACGCGCACAACAAAGTCAGTTTCCTGCGAGCTACAATCATCGAGCGTTTACATTCGGTTTACTCTGATCCGGACGCTTTCGCATTCACTTCGTTCCGGCGCGAAGGCTTTTCGCATGGATTTCGCCTGATTCGAAAACTTTGAAATTCTATTCGCTTCGAATTCTCACTGTATATTTCCACTATGTCAGCCTAGCGATTCCGACCATCCTCGTCGTCGCGTGATCCTTCGTTCTACGTGTGCTGGAGCATCTTGAAAGAGGGGGTTCGCAAGGTTGTTCTGTTGGATGACCAACCCCCGTTACCAACGGGTGTCTCA
>CM052094.1:18808679-18827611 GCA_028453745.1 Agapostemon virescens
CCTTCTCTTTCTTATTACTAGTTCCTAAAATATATATACATGAGGGTACAGACCCAAAACGAAGTCATCAAGTATCCAAATTCTATACACAGAACCAAAGATCTTGGATCGAAACATCTTGAAGTCAGTAGTGATAGAAAACAACTTTAAGTACAAAACAGTGTCGAATTCAATGTTTTCGGTATGTAAGAGTTCTAAGAAACTTGTTCCTTTGCGAAAGTGTCGTACATAGTTTCGTTCTCGAGTTATGAACAGAAAACGCGGACCAATCAGAGTGTGACTACAGCGAATAGGTTCCGGCTCGGTGACAAATTCCGCTGAGCGTGGCGTTGCCGTTGGCCGTGCGGAAAGATACTCGCTATAATCGCGCTCTGATTGGCCCGCGTTTTTCGTTCGTAACTCGGAAGCCGTTGCGTCGAATCGCGAACAGTCAAGAGTAAAAGATTTTTAGGATAACTCCGAGAACCTTCTAAGGAACTCGAAAGATTTTTAGGATACCGCGTATAGGGCGGTAACATTGCTAGTCAGTAATTGTATTTTGTGTACAATGCGGGTGGTTACTTCGAAATACATGATCATCATTTTCCTGCAATAGCGACGAACCGACGTACAATTTAAATCTCCATTGCTAGTCAAGAACTGTTCTATTCAATCGATCGGTATCTCGATCCACGTTTTGGTCTGGCTGTGATATCCGCCATTCCATCCATACCGTCTAATCTGTTTATTCGAGCTTCTGCATGTGATGCACGAAGAACCGCGGAGTATAGTTCACGCTCTGCCGATAGTTCCCGCAAAGTTGTTCCAGGGAAACACGGCGGAGTTTAGGGAAGCTTGATACGTTTGCTTCGTCATTGATTATCCCCGATTCACTTTGGAAAACGTGCACTCGTTTCGTAACGCAGTTAACCTGCATGAAAGGGCGAACCTGGAAATAGGTCAATGCAGGCTCGCGATCGAATTAAAATCTCGCGCGATAATGAACAACCTTTGTAGTCGCTGTAAGACTGCATTGACCTGTTTCCACTTATTCCAGTTTTACCGGTAAGACTGCTAGACGCGTTACGAGACCTGGTTATCCTTTACCTTAGCTACTTCTGCTGGACGCAGTCATTCGGTAACTAATTGGCCGTATTTAACGCTGAACCTATCATTGGCCGGTTAAACGATTGATCCCAGTTTTTTTGTTTCATAATTATGGAAATGAGAAAGATACAGGAAATGTGTAGACGAATCTACAGGGTGTCGCCTAATTGGCACACGTCGGTTGCTAAGAATTAATTAGGACTATAACTGTAATATCCAAAACTATGGGACAATATTAACCCTCTAAGACTGGCTACAAGTAACAGGACGCATAGGAAGGGTGTATTTCACTTCCCAGGTCCACTGGAAGCGAATTGCGGCCGCGGCGCGACTTTGAAAATTTCGAGGCGTTCGAAATCGCGAAAATGGGCAAAATGGGGTTGATAAAATGAAGTGTCCTGAAGTCCCCTGAAACACTAGCCTAGAAAATGAGGGCTCTTCTTAAAGAGGAAGGTTTGAGGAACATTTTCCCGTTGGAATCATGTCGATAGCTCTAATAGTTTAGTCGGGGGACGCCTTTAAAGATTGCCAAATAATGCCAAATATTGAAGGGACGTATTCCCCCCTGTTGAAAATCGCGAAAATTTGGGGAAAAATTTTTAGGTCCCCGATTCTTTTGTAAATTTTCCTACAAGCTATTAGACGGGTGGGCAGAGTGTATGGCAATTTCCAGCTCGATCGGAATGGAATTACGAAAAATGTGCAGGTCGGGGAAATCCGCCAACCCCCAAACTGATATTTTTTGAGAGGGATAGATGTCGGTCGAAAAATTTAGTTTCCCAGATTCTTTTCTAAGTCTGGCTACAAGTAACTGGACGCATAGGAAGCGGATATTTCAATCCCCTTAGCCTACGACTCGTAAATGTTTTTCATAATGTTTTATATTGATGTTATTCGTGTGATTTTCAACAAACATTGAAATTCAATTGACGTTACTTTATTCTTTCTTTATTTCGTAATATGCTGCTTTTCGAATTGTGCAAATATCTACTCTTAGTTTGGTTTTTAGGAGCTGTATAGAATTCTCTAGACAAAGGGTCTGGGACTGTGCTGCGATCAAGCGGTACACTGTCGTTGTCGGAGATATTTCGAAAAAAGAATTCGTTACGGATTTCGGTCGGGCTGGAAGTTTAAGCATTTTGTTTTCGGAAAGGGAAACAGACGAACCCCGTATTCCACTCAATGACAATCGACGCATCGCAGTCCCCTCCGCAGCGAAAAGGCGCCACCAGTTTCGGGGGAAGATTCTTGAACAAGGGATGCTTGAAAATGATCCTTGAAAACGAAATCTGGTGATTCGTCCACCATTTATCCCTAACCAATTTTGGTGGGGACACACCGAAATGAATTCGGCGGATCCTGAGACCAGGATGCACAGTATCCGTGAACCCGTAAATATCAAAGTAATCTAGAATTGTTTTTCTATTTGCTAGATTTCGTACTACCGATAATCACGTAATCTTATTTTCCTCGAACTAGTCAGAACGTCGATGGCCAACCAACGATTGTCCGTCGGTTTCTCAATAAATACGAAATCAGTTCCGTTCGTCAAGGGAATCAAAGCGCGGCGGGGGTTGATGTTATGGCGATGACAAGGTCCTCGATTCAGCTGGAAATGAACTATGCAGGGAGAGAAGGCTCGCGAGTATGCGTGCATGGCCAGATGGCGAGGAAATTGCATCCGGAAAATGGAATACGCGAGGTGGTTTCGCTGGGCTGTGCGCGTCTTCAAATGAGCTGTGAGAATGTGCGTGTGATGCAACCGGGGCCGGTAATTGAAAGCACCGCCACTCTTCAACCGCAGTTTTCCGAACAACGACTCTTACTCCCCATTAGCGGCAGCCTTTTCCGAGGAAAAGAATTTTCACGTTTTCTTTTTTCGACTGTGGCCCACTTAACGAACCGTTCCTTCCCATTCGACAAGGACGTGTTCCCTCGTTCTTGCAAATTACGCTACGTTAAAATTCCCTAGTTATGCTACACTCGCAGTACACGAACATTCTTTCCAGCCCTTGCCGGTCTATTATATCCCGTTGAATTTCTGTGTAGAATCAACGCGAACTTTCAAGTTCTTCTTAACGACGCGGCCGTATGAAATTTTCGAGATTGGCTTTTCCCGCTTGTTCGCCAACTTCAGCATACGTTCTCATTAGCGTGTTACTAATTTTAATTAATTAGAAGGCGCTAAAATCACGATGAATTCAAGCGAAATATATGGCCGCTATTGTAGAACGTAGCCATTGCCACGAACGATTTATTTTCTTAGTAACAGTATTTCGCATTGCGTTGGGATCACCGGCACACGGTATTCGCAATAACCGTTTCAGCCGACGAGAATTCATTGAAATCAGATTTTACGTACATTAATTTGCTCCAATCTGTATCGATCGGAATCATTAATTAACCGCAATGCTCCGTAGCGATCGCACCTTTAACATTCAAGGGCCAAACAGACGAGTTTATATGTATCGGGCGGTGTGAATATATCGTTAACATTTCTTAACGGAGTTAACGGACAGTCGTGCAGCGCATTCATTAATTCTTATTGTTGAATATAGCTTACAATGTCCACATAGTTTATTTGTATTTATTTATGCTTGCAAAGAATGTCATAGAAGTCTTTCCTTCAGATTTCGTAATCGTATACTGAACAAGTGAACGTGCTCCTAAATATAATTTGTATTTAACACCGTAAGATTTGTTTGGCCTGACAAAATCATATGTACAGAATAATACACATAAACGCAGTTTGAAGCAGGAGTAAAACATTTTTCTACTTATTATACTACTGTTTTACCATTTGGGTATGAAGCAGGTACGGAAAAGTTGAATTCAAACGGCAACTGAATTTATAAATATTCACAGTTATATTCGCCTCTTCTTCTGACTTTGAATTAATTTATTTAGCACCGTGAATTTTGACTAAGATTGATTTCACTTGACAAAAAATAGTAAAAATTGTACTTATTATTCTATTGCCTCACTATTGGAGTATGAAGCAGGTACGGAAAAGTTGAAATACAAATGGTAATTATTTTATAAATATTCAGTCATGTGCGTCTTTTCCTCTGACGTTTGATTTATTTATTTAGCACCGTGATTCTTGATTGAGAATGATTTGGCCTGACAGAAAAATACAATCTCATAAATATGTACAGAATGATACACATAAACGCAGTTTGAAGCAGAGGTAGAACACTTTTCTACTTACTATACTATTGTCTCACCATTTGGGTATGAAGCAGGTACGGACAAATTGAAATGCAACGGCAACTGAATATATAAATATTCACAGTTATATTCGCCTCTTCCTCTGAGTTTGAATTAATTTATTTAGCACCGTGAATTTTGACTAAGATTGATTTCACTTGACGAAAAAGAGTAAAAATTGTACTTATTATTCTATTGCCTCACTATTGGAGTATACAAATGGTAATTATTTTATAAATATTCACAGTCATGTGCGTCTTTTTCTCTGATGTTGAAGTAATATCTTAAGTTCAAAGATGTAAATAGAAGATATAAATTTCCTTCTACAAATAAAAATACCCTTAGAGGCTGCTAAGTATAATGATTATGAAAATCGTTACCCTCTTCTAATTGCAAAATTGTGCGAGCTTCGACAGCAGGGTAAATATATAAATTGTTTGTTAAACACGAAAGTTAAAAAAAGTTAGGGGACGCGATTCACGTGCTTTTTATAGAGTGGTGTATAAAAATGGAAAGTTGAATTCTTCTTCCAAGCTTGATCCGCGTTTAATAAAATGCGATAAAAGCTACCCAAGTAAAGGACATTAATACTCTACTATATTCAATACTCTTTCTAACTGTCGAATCGAATAAATCTGATATCTTGCATCAAATAGTTAGCTCATCTGACTCGCAATTCAAAACGAATTGTATCCGCTGTAGCTTGAAACAGTATGACTGTAACACTGTATCGGTAAATCACGACGCTGGCATATTAACAAATTATATAATTTCGAATTTAATTGACTTCTCAATTGAATTATCAAATTACTATTATTGTTCAACATCAAAAGATGGTGAAGTATGTGCACATCAAAGATGTCGGTTTGATAATTTCCGGAATGGGCAGTAAAAGTCGCAGTTGAAGAGAAATATGGCGTACTTGTATCGTACAGTTAGACTGCAGTTCGGAATAGAAATATGACATGTTGATCAGACGGTTATGACTTGTCTTAAATTATTAACTAGTCTGACTAGAGGAGTAAAGCCAATTTCCTACCGTCAGTAAAGCCGACTGCCGCAGAGAATCCTTGATGCGAAATAGGAATATGGTTCGTACGAATGATTCTAATAATTTAAAAATATCGATCAGCTTTTGAATAAATAACTTCAATAAGTAGCTCAACTAGGACCGTAAATAATAAAACAATAGTATCACCGTTTATCCTTAGACAACTCGTAAAATTATAATCTTTTGTAATGTCCAATATTAATTTACTTTTATGCACGTTTAAACATTCTATTTAACTCTTTGCGCTCGAAACTATTTTTCAGATAATAGAATTCAGATATTTTATTTGATCTGGAATACTTTTGTCACATATAACTCTTTTTATTTTCGTGCATACGAAATCGATGGTATCGACTAACAAACCGTGTTTGAATTTTTAGCAATTTATTCAAACCAAAGATATTCAAACGGAGGAATTGTTTCGACTTGTATTCTTAATGGTGTCTCAAGGGGTGCAATCTATAGCTATTCAAAATTATGTGCATCGCTAAACATTCTTCGTTAATAATGAAGATAATATCGACATATTGGGAATAAAATTGTATTAGAAAAGAAAAAGTTTTAATTAATTGATCCAGAAATTTAAAAATATAGGAACTGTTTTACCTTGTATTTTTAATGGTGCCTCGGAAGGTAATCTAATGCACAGAGTTAATTGATGTCTTAATTATTTTTCTCTTAAAAATGATATACATCTACCAAAATTCTTCGTTAATAATGAAGATAATATCGGAATATTGGGGATAAAATTGTACTAGAAAAGAAAACGATTGAATCATTTAATCCAGAGACATTTAAAAATAGAGGAATTGCTTTGACTGGTATTCTTAATGGCGTCTCAGGGATTACAATCTAGAGCGAAAGATTAATCTACATCTTCGTTATTTTATTGTTCTCCTATAAACTGTACGCACCCTAAAAATTCTCCGTTAACAATGAAGATAATATCGGCGTATTGGGGATAAAATTGTATTAGAAAAAAAAAACGATTTAATCATTTAATCCAGAGACATTTAAAAATACAGGAATTGCTTTGAGTGGTATTTTTAAAGGCGGTCTCAGGGGATATAATTTAGAGCGAAAGATTAACCCTTTGCACTCGAATGGCGCCTCTAAGGCGACACTAAAGCTTGCCATACTATTATTTAAACAATTCTTACATCGCTAGGTTTGCAGTTGCGAAATCGAGAAAAATGTTCAAGTTCTGAGTACGAGTCATAGTAATTAATTTCGTATGAACGAAAGGAAATGGACTATCTACAGTGGAGCTATTATAGATAAAAATATTGTTTCGATTTTGGGGTGGAATTGCTTCGAGTGCAAAGGGTTAACCTACATCTTCGTTATTTTATTGTTCTCCTATAAACTGTACGCACCCAAAAAATTCTCCGTTAACAATGAAGATAGTATCCGTGCGTTGAAGATAAAACTAGAAAAGAGGAAAGTACGATTCTGTCCGAAAAGGTAGAAAATCAACTTGCTCGAATTTCTTCCAGCTACGCAGGGACGCGCGCGCGCTAGCCAGTGTCGATCCGTCTATAGGACGATCGATCTCTCATACGACGATTATTCCCGACCCATTTCCCGATACATTTCCCCCTGATGTGTTTCCCACGTTCGTGAACTACGTACATGTCGAGGTTCAACCTCGCCGCCCCCTCGACCCGCGCCACGTTGCGCGATAAAGCTGTTCCAGCCAACGAAAACCTCGAAGCCACGTCCGAGGAAATCGCTTATCGGTGCTAGTGAACTTTTATTTTTCCCCCCTTACCCGCCACCACTGCCGATGCTCTTCATCCCTTTTTCTCACCCCGTATTGGGGCGAGCGTGCTCGAAGTTATTGCCGATTCGGGAAGTTTTCACGCTTCGAACTGATCGCTCGCCTCCGCCACCAAGACGTTTCACCTATGCGCGATAATGTATCTCAGGCTGACGCGAACGTATCGAATGATCCCGGAATGAAACGTTCCCAGGGAAAAGCGTATCGCTCGTTCTTCCTTCGAAAATCCTACTTTTAGATCAGTCGCCATCAAACTTTGTCGATTCACGAAATTCTTTACGCTAAACCTACCGAACATGAAAATTGGCCAGTGCATATCGTCCCATAAGAATGGCAACGTCTGATTTATTTGGATTTTGTACGATTTTTTTTACCAAATATGATAGGAGAGTGAAATTTATTTTTGTCACTTCCTGTGAAGGCAATTATACGATTTATTTAATTTATTTTGGATTTTGTGTGATTTTTAAAATGATACGTATGATTAAATAACGATATATTATATATTTATTTGGATTTTGTACGATCTTTTTTACCAAATATGATAGGAGAGTCAAATTTATTGTGTCATTACCTGTGAAGGCAATTATACGATTTATTTAATTTATTTTGGATTTTGTGTGATTTTTAAAATAATACATACGATTAAATAACGATATATTTATTTTAGTAACGATATGTTACATATTTATTTGGATTTTGTATGATTTTTTTTACCAAATATGATAGGAGAGTGAATTTTATGGATTCGATCGCTATGAAAGAAATTTTGTAACTTATTTAATTTGTTTGCATTTTGTGCGATTTTTAAAAAATTGTATAAGATCGAATAAACAAATCTATTGCATTGGTTTATACAAAGGCAATTCTGTATTGTATTTGGTAAGGTAAATTTGTATTGTATCTACACTATTAACAATTAGAACGTGTAATATGTTTTCTGAATAAATTGCGTCGAAAGTAGGGAGTTAATTTAATAACTTAAGTATTTTGATCTGTAGCATTAATAATTATAAGATGCAACACGTTCTCTGAAAGAATCTCGTCGAAGGCAAGAGTTGATTTAATAATTCCACACTTTAATGTGATTATATGGATTGTTGATCGTAATAAATGGTTCGACTTGAAATTTATGCGCAGGAAGCGATAATCACGAACGATTTCAAAATGGACCTATTTATTCTGTTTGTTCTGTTTTCCATTCGGCAGTCGTTTCAAGAGCCCAGACGTCTGTGAGACGCAATGTCTGGAAATTCTCTTCGAAAGACTTAAAACCTCCTGTTCCATTTCAGCATAGTCCTTGTATATTAGTTCGAAGTAGGCTATTCAGCGTTCAAAATATACACTTCCGCCCATGAGATTCTCCTCGCTAAATCAAGCTTCAATCCATTTTAGATTTCGTAATGTTCGGACGTGTTTCTGCAATCTCCTGCCAAGATCATTTTACGGTTTATAAATTTTTCTATAAATGTATGATCCCACACCTGTCAATGCACACCCTAATTTCTCGAGTGAACGTTTTATGCATCGCACGCATTATGGTATTTTTACGACCATCGAACGTCTAGTATCGCATAATATTCATAAACAGTTACAAAATTACAATTTTTACATTGATCTTCAGTACATCGTTCCTGTAAAATACACTTGAAAAATTAATATTTGATTCTATTATACATCCGCACAACACACATTTGCACTAACCAACGTGTAGAATTGAAGATTAACTGTATCGCCATTCTTAAGACTACAGTCCACTGTCACGGAAAATCTATGCGAAAAGAAGTTACGATGTCATTTACCATTAGAAAATGAACGGTAAATTGAAATAAAATTGTTACTGAACACCAGAATCACCGAATACTAAATATTATAGTAATGTGTGCTTCGATGAAAATGTTAGAAAGTTATCGTAGAGACATTCTTATAATTTCAATAACTATGAAATAAAAGAATTAGTTACAAATCATTTTGATCCGTCTGGTAGTTTCTGCGTTGAACATATGGATGTCAGAAAAAATCTTTATCTCACGTTTAGACTTATGTTGGTATTTACTTATGCACAACACGCATTGCCAGATAGCATTTTATTATCTGATAAGAATTTTATCGTTCAAATTAAATGTCATCGCATTCTAAAGAATTGTTATATTGCATTGTCTCCATTTGGATAAAATTGTTTCCCATTGTTTCAGGTATAATGACAATTTCATTTAATGGGATTGTAATGTCGCATTATATTCACTTCAGCTTATCAACTATTGCTCAAATTATAATGCAGCAGACTAGTTTTGTTCAGCTACAGACATCGAGCAAAGTATTCTGAACATTCTTTGCATTATTCACTACATATCGCATGAATGCAATGATTTTATATCAATCTTAGTTTGAACCAGCTCTGCTTTCCGTTCAGTTACAAATCATTTTGATCCGTCTGGTCGTTCCTGCGTTGAACATGTGAATCTGAGAAGAAATCCTTATCTCGAGTTTAGACTTATGTTGGTATTGTGGATTAGGTTTTAGGTTTTAAGCGAATTGAGGATTCGTCATAATGTAAGATATGAAAGACATTCTAGTAGTTACATTGTTTATGTTTAGCTAATGAGCGACCACGAGTCAAGAGAACGAAGGTGAATATAGTGCGAGACATGAGAGAGTACAGTTCGAAACCAGAGAGTATATACAGTGAGAGTAATAGAGAGTGAAAGAGTGAGAGAGTACATACTTTGTGTTAGAACACGTGTCGCGAGAAACATTATATTATCATTATATACATTTATTCAACTTATTATTAACATTAAAATACATAGTTATCTTTTCTTCGTCAATTCACAATTCATTTTATTAAGATCCACCCACAGGTATTTACTAATGCACCACATGCATTGTCAAATAGCATTCAAATTCGATGCCATCGCATTCTAAAGAATTGTTATATTATTGCATTGCCTCCATTTGGATAGAATTGTTTCCCATTGTTTCAGGTATAATGGCAATTTCATTTAATGGGATTATAATGTCGCATTATACTCACTTTAGCTTATCAATTGTTACTCAAATTATAATGAAGCAGACTAGCTTTGTTCAGCTACAGACATCGAGCAAAGTATTCTATACTGAACGTTCCTTGCATTATTCGTTACACATCCCATTATTGCAATGATTTTATATTGATCTTAGTTTGAATCAGCTCTGCTTTCCCTTCAGTTACAAATCATTTTGATCCGTCTGGTAGTTTCTGCGTTGAACATATGGATCTCAGAAGAAATCCTTATCTCACGTTTAGTCTTATGTTGGTATTTACATATGCACAACTTGCATTGCCAGATAGCATTCTATTATCTGATAAGAATTTTATCGTTCAAATTAAATGTCATCCCATTCTAAAGAATTGTTATATTGCATTGTTCCCATTTGGATATAATTGGTTCCTATTATTCTAGGTATAATGATAATTTTATTTAATGGGATTATAATGTCGCATTATACTCACTTTAGCTTACCTTATACTTTTTTCAGCTGCAGACATCGAGCAAAGTATTCTGAAGATTCCTTGCATTATTCACTACATATCGCATCAATGCAATGATTGTACATGAATCTTAGGTTGAACCTGCATTACTTGCACAGAGTCCGTAATCCTTTGTCTTATTGGTAGAGCTGTGAACGTGTTTGTTCAGCCTTCCTTGTCAACCGTTTTCGGGAAGATTCTATCTGTAGGGAAATAATGTTCATAATATAATTTGTTGTCTAACGAGATGCAATTTCTTAGGTTTCGTCGCCTCGCTTGGATTTTTGTAGTTGAGAAAGTGCAAAAATGATTAGCAAAACTAATAAATCGTGTCTTTCGTTTGACGTTTCGCAGGCAAAATGAGTACTAGGTACGCGGAGAGGCGAAATATTATTCGTTGCGTCTCTGAAGCAGGCGTACTGTATTTATTTGAACGGTGAAAGATTTACGAGGAATCTTGATGACTGGTCTTAGCATGAACCTGTCGTCGGCTCGTGGTATTTTAACACGCTGCTGGACGAGTAAAAGTGCAAAGGGACTTGAAGAGGGGCGTTTCGGGGGTAGGGCAGGAGTGGTTCATGCTAAATCGTTGGTGTATTCCGGAAGAAAGTCGTTTCTCCGTTCGGAAGATCAAGGACGCTTTAGAATAACAGATTTCGAGGGATGAGGTCCATCAAAGTGAATCATCTAGGAAATGTTGTCGAGATTTATGATGGATGAAATGAACGGATTCCAGAGTTACCTCGTGTGTCACATGAGTATTGCTGTCTTACGAACCACCGTGCGTTGAAAACGGAGGTGTTCGAATCATTTATGGTAGGCATTCCGTACACGCAGAGTGTTTTCATTATCTCGTGAAAGAATGTACCTTGCCCAAAACAATGTTTAAATAATTGTTTGACGCGAAGGGAGAAATGACACGATGTAAGTGCCATTATTCGTGAGGTACATAGTGGGGGAAATTTTTAAATTGAATTTATTTCTTTAAATGGAATCGTATGTTTTATCCATCGCATTACGACCGCCAGATTTAAAAAAAAAACTCAAGATCATCCTAATGCTAGGTTCGCAGTGCTCTAAAAGCGAATATATTTTTCATTACGTTATGAAAGTTACGGGGATGTGTCTATTCAAGTTTTTGCCATTTCTTAAATAATATATAGCCAAACGAATCAGCCTGCTCACTCCTTCCTAACATCCGGTACAGAAGAGGTGTCCAATTGTCAATGTATGAAATTTTTTTTTTCGAAAACCAACAAATAACAAGATATTTTAGATGATAGTTTTTATTGACTCGACATTGTACAGGAATTGGTGACGGATCAGGTAGTAGCGAGAAGGAAGGAATCCAATTGTCAACGTGTCAATTTTAAATTGTAAATGTGATTAAGATGGTGGAGTAATCGTGAAGTCACTTTTAAGAATCTATGGGAATATCTACACTAAACGAAAAACGAAAGCACTATGAAAGGAATCGTGACTGTGTAGGGTTTTACTAGATTTGTAAGACGGTAGATACAGAGCTGGAAAAATGATAATTAAAATCGTTAGTTTAGATGGTTAACCTAAAGTTGCTGACAGAAACATTCGAACATCCTTTAGAACAGTAAAAATCCTTTTTAAAATTGGACCAAACAATCTGACTTTTGTTTAACACTAAAATAGGTTTTAAGAAATTACAAAACACTTCTTAAAATTTAATTATTTGAGATCCTAATGAAAAATTTTTAACATTTATTTTTTAGATATATGTTGGTGATGCGCATGTTTAAAATTTCATAACCGGTTAATTAAGATAATTGTATTTATAGTTTAACATGGGACACTCAACATATTGCAATCACATACGTCTTATTGCAAAACTGAAAAATATATAATTTTGCTAAAGAGCGATCTTAAATCTTTCTCTTTTATGTAACACTTTTTCTAATCAGTGAACAGCGAAGGAATGGATCGCAATTGTTGATACGATGCGAAGACGTACAGTGGTTCACGAAAGTATTCGGACACTCCTTAGATCTGAATAACTTCTTTAAAAATTCGACCCAACGACTTGACCTTTCTGGAGCAACTAGAAGCATTGATTTACTACTTACTGTTCAATTATAATTGCCAGAAATTAAATGGAAAAAATAAAAAAGACATTTTTCAAAAGATTTTTATTTCAACTCGTAATGAAAATTGAAAATATACGTTTTGCAGAGCTGCCGTTAGTTATACGCACGCTGACAGTTTCATCGAAGTCGATTGACGCAGAGAAAAGTGACAGGCGTAGAAAGATGGAAGAATTTATGGACTTTAACCCCTTGGGTACATTTGACGTCTGAGACACGTCATTCACTTTTTTTCCCCTAGGAGCGGATGACGTGTCTAAGACGTCAAACAGAAAATTAAACTTTGAATTTATTTCATTCAGTTTTATTTTGTTGTTATTAATTTATTTTTGTTTTGCAATTCTAATTAGTTGAAGACATCTTAATACTACATATGTCACCAATATTTTAGAAATAAATACATTCTTAAAATGTACTGCCTTTACATACTACTCCAAGCAACCAAAAATTATTTCCGTTCCACATGCAAATATTTTCTCAAATAAATCCGTACCCAAGGGGTTAAGCAGAAACTGACGAAGAATCGTGAAAAAACAGCTCGCGTGCACTTCGATCGATTTTAATAAACTTTCTGTACTTGCATAACTATCATAAATCTACAAGATGCGTTTTAAAAATTTTTTAGTACGTGGCTCAAATAAAAAATATTTAAAAAGTCCCTTTAGTATATCATTTTGTAAATCAATGCACCTAATTGCTCAAGAAAATTCAAGACGTTCGGTCGAATCTTAAACCTTTCACTACAAAAGGCGTCCTTACAAATCTATCAAAATATCAGACGCCTCCTGCATTTTTCATTGTGTAACGATTTCACCGTTTCACCAATGAATGCAACAGGCAACTTATCGTTTTATGTAACATAAAAATTCTTTGCAATAATTTTTTTAACCCATTGACTGCCAGCTACGAGATATCTTGTAGTGGATGCTGCAAGTTTAGATTGGCTACAAATGGCTATTTGATTTAGGAACTATTAGAAAGGATGAATGAAAAATGTATACAGTGTAGAGAACATATGGATTATCAATTTTTATTATTAAAATTATTATTAAAACTATACAGGGTGTCCCACATAAATGGGAACACCTAAATGTCTTTCGTATTTACAGTACTATCAGAAAACTTCGGAGGACAAAGTGACACTATTGCAGAGGGACAATACAATGGTGAAGAAAAAATTTTTTTATGTAGGGTTTTTTAATGAAATTTCAAGGTCACCGGTTTTTTTTTTAATGGAATAGTATATTTGTCTTACGACAGCATGATAGACAATAAAATAACTGAATTTAGTGGATACCACCTTTTTGACCTTGAAACGACCTTGAGCAAGAATAATCATGTTGAAGCGGATGAAATGTGGAAGTTTAACCCTTTGCACTCGAAGCAATTTTAGTCCCAAAATCGAGACACTTTTTGGTCTCGAATAATTCCATTATAGGTAGTTCGCTTCTTTTCGTACATAGAAAGTTTATTGCTATTTCTCGTACGTGCAACACTTCGACCTTCACCAATTTCTTAGATACAAACATAATGATGTAGGAATTGTTTTAAAGAATAGTCTGAGAATTTTTAGTAGTGCCTCAGAGGCGCCATGGGAGTGCTAAGGGTTAAGACTTACGTGTTTCAGCAAAGATTTCGCGTTGTTTGCGCCGGGTTGACCTTTACATATCATAATAAATGTTCGAAATGTTGAAAATCCTCATTTATGCAATGTTGCAATCTTTTAATAAATGATCTGTAGGCATTGTCGATTTTCTGAGACGTAATTGAAGCACATGCTGCAGTAATCCTATGCCGCATATCCTCTGGCGTTGTGGGTTTATCTTTGTACACAATACATTTTATCTTGCCCCATAGATAAAAGCTGGCCATGGAATTGGTCCTCGTCGCCCAATCCAGCGTCCATGATATTTCGTATTTAGCACCGTTCTAGCAACTTTAGAATAATGCGTTGGACAACTATCATGTTGAAACCACATGCGCTCCCGAGCGAATACCATGCGCTGTTTACTATGAAAACTATTTCGAACATTTATTATGATATGTAAAGGTCAACCCGACGTAAACAACGTTCAATCTTTGCTGAAACACGTAAGTTTTAAACTTCCACATTTCATCTGGTTCAACATGATTATTCTTGCTCAAGGTCATTTCAAGGTCAAAAAGGTGGTATCCACTAAATTCAGTTTTTTTTATTGTCTATTATGCTATCGTAAGAAAAATGTACTATTCCATTTTAAAAAACATCGGTGACCTTGAAATTTCACTAAGAAATATGATATAAAAAATTTTTTTCTTGACCATTATATTGCCCCCCTGCAATAGTGTCACTTTGTCCTGTGAAGTTTTCTGATAGAACTGTAAATACGAAAGATATTTAAGTGTTCCCATTTATGTGGGACGTTCCTGTATATTAAATTAATTATATTAACCCTTAACGGTCCGGAAGTATTTCAAGTTTACTTCCCACCAGGTCCAGCTATTTTTCATACGAAGAGGAGCTGTAAAACATTTTTAAATCAAGTATAGAAAAAGAAATATTTTTAGTTTAGTGAAAATTTATTAATATATATAGAAGGTAATAATAACAACAATATGATTTAAATTTTATATTCTTTTAGAGTAAGTAAAAGTGCAATGCCGCTTATATGGCGACATTGGTCCGTTAAGGGTTAAAATAAAACCGTGGCATCCAGGGCAAGAGGCGCTAAATGTGCGTGGCAGTCAATGGATTAAACCCTAAAAATCATATCAAATCTCCGAGCACTGTTCTTCGTCACATGTCCAACCAGTCGCACGGATAAACAAGCTAACAACGCGCCGTGTCGATGGATTGCTCCAAGATCGCGCCTCGGTGAAAGGGTTGAAGAAGAAAATTTAAAGAGTGTCCGAATGCTTTCGCGAGTCACCGTACGTACTCGCGTTCGAATTTCTCGTTGATGAATCGTAACAGGAGGAACGACGAGCTGATCGAAAGAAGGTATACGTCTGGTGAAATGTAATAACACGCGAGGCTGACTCCGTTGCAGCCGATTTTACGCATCCGTGAATAAAGACGGCCGTTGTTTTCGCGAAATCGAACAATTGAAACTGTTGAGAATTGTTCGGGGACGAACGGTACGTCGTGACGGGTTCGATGAATTTCCGAAACAGAAGGGAAGAAAGAATGCGCCGCTCGAAGGCTGCGCGATCGTTTCTACACAAACAAGACCGAACACCGGCGCGATACGCAGCCGAATACTCATGCTATTTTCTTTTGTTATTCCTGCATGCAGATACAGTCCGCAGCCCTTCCCCGTAGTTGTTAGTTGCTACCCATTTTTTCGCTTGATCTCGCGTTACATTCTGTCCTTTCACGATCCTATTGAAACGTAACGGACACGCGGCCGCATATCGCGTCGACTCTACAAAAATTTGTCGTCCTCTCGAGCCTCTCGTCCACAAAGAAACCACATAACGACATTCCACACCTATTAACGTTACGTTTCACGAACACACACGCACACAAACACATATACATGTTAGGGATGTCTGTCGCGCATTTGCTTGGTAACGGGGGCTTTTCAACTGGAGATGAATCGACGTCGATTTTCGGTTGAAGCGAAGCGAACCACCGGTGCTTTGGAGGGTGGCAGAAACTTCGAATTAAACGGTTTCGAATCGCACCGGTACTGGTTTTGAATGCGTTCTAATTGTAGTGAACAAAATCTCGGTGCAAATCGAATTGGAACACTTCCTAATCGGAGCAAATAGATTTGAAGTATTCGAAGATTGTTGCGAATGGAATTTGAACGGTGTGACATCGAGAGCGTTTCTTAACTCGGGACCGATCCGAAGTCGCATATTTCAATTGGAAAAAGAGCCATCGGAGGGCTTTGAATTCGAATGTAATCGGATTTAAACTTAAACACGAATCTCGCATCTAGAGTGAGAGAGAGAGAGAGAGAGAGAGAGAGAGAGAGAGAGAGAGAGAGAGAGAGAATCCCCGATTCAAGCAAATGCGCCATTCTAAACGCGACATATTCTTTGCCTCGCTTTTCCTTAACGCTCTGTCTACTTCTCGCCTAGTCGCCATAAATTTTCTTCCATGTCTGTTCGACGGTACACGATCCATTTTTCAGAGACTGCGAAATATTTACAATTAATGTTGACCGTAAATTCACACCGTAAACTCATCACAGTTATTAGGGACGCATTATACGCGCGAGATAAGTCGCGTGTGCCAGCGATAAATTCATTATACCGAGGAACGCAGAACGAACAGCTGTTCCGGTTTGTTCGTTTTTCTCTTTTATACTTATTTAGTTTTCCACGCTGTCCTATACCGCTGTAGCACCTGGGCTAACATATTTCACCGACTCACGCGAGAAAGGAGGGCTCGTTTAACCGGCGAACTGTTTACGTCTGATCATAAAAGGTGCATATTACTGCGAGACAAATTATCTTCGTTGCACGACGAAACATGTGAAGAGGGTGTGTGTTCGTGCGCGCGCATACACACACACACGCAAAATACACAGAGAGATGCAACATTCGAGGGCTGTAACGGTGTAATTAACATGGGCATGGCATCGTAATTGCGTACGGTCACGTTTTAACACGTACACTGGGAAAAAATTCAAGGGAAACTCGCCTCGCTGTTGATACACAATGCACTTTGACGGAGTACGTGGTTTCGCCAGACTAATCGAAAACTATTCGAAAGATAAAGAGAATCCGAGATACACTCTGAATTTATTGCGATCGAGAATCGTGCGCATTTTTGGATTTTTCTGCAGTGGAATCTCCGTTGCGAAATTTTAACGGCTTTCGATCAAACTTGCAGATACGATTGGAGAGTTCAAAAATTAACCCCTTGCCCTACAAGTCTGCAAAGTTTCGTTTTAACTGTTTATGTATAGACAGTTTATCGAAGCTTATATTTAGATTATTTCACTTCCTCGTTCAATTATGATGTAATAGCCGGTGACATGAGACAGCTACTGCGCAAAATTTCCGGTCAACACTGTGTTAATAGGATTTTCAATAGATGCGCTGTAATAAAATGAAGCTCGGAAATCTCGTTTCACGTTGCAATTTCAAACGAAGTTATTAGATCACGTGACTGGGGACGACTTGTCGGTTCGCAATAAAAATTGTCGTTGCCGTTGAAAGATTCATTAACACTAAACCCATCGCTATCGGTCGAACGACCGATTTCGCATTTATTATTTTACAATTATTTAAATTACGATGCTACCACCACAGGAAATGATCCATTATATGCATTTACTCCAGCGAATACTGGCATAAAAATTGCACAAAATTTAAATGAATAAAGTTATGTCATTAAGGTAGTAGGTTTAATGTTAAAAAGTTTTCAGCCATGGACCGTGGGCATTAAAAAAGAAATAATAGCGGGTCGGTAGTGTGTTATTAATAATTCTATCAGAGTGAGTTAAATGACCGTTTTAATATTATTAATTTTTGCAATTATTCATTTCGTTACATTACTTCATAGTAATAGATCCAATAGAATTCTTTAGTCAAACATGTATTGTGATAAAAATTGCACAACGTCGAAATAAATTAAACTTCGTCATGTAGTTATTCGTTTCAAAATTAATGATAGTGTAATATAAGGTGCAAACATCACTATCAAGTAATTAATACTAACTATATATAATTTTGATGTTCTATTATCACAGATGGCCAAATGATCGATTTCAGTTGTTCAATACTGCAATTATCAATATTATAAAATTGCATTCGTAGCAATCGACTCAATAGATTTCTTTATTCAGTCACATGTTGTGATAAAAATTGCGCAACGTCGAAATAAATTAAACTTCGTCATGTAGTTATTCGTTTCAAAATTAATGATAGTGTAATATAAGGTGCAAACATCATTAATCAAGTAATTAATACTAACTATATATAATTTTGATGTTCCATTATCACAGATGGCCAAATGATCGATTTCAGTTGTTCAATAGTGCAATTATTAATATTATAAAATTGCATTCGTAGAAATCGACTCAATAGATTTCTTTACTCAGTCACATGTTGTGATAAAAATTGCACAACTTCGAAATAAATTAAACTTCGTCATGTAGTTATTCGTTTCAAAATTAATGATAGTGTAATATAAGGTGCAAACATCATTAATCAAGTAATTAATACTAACTATATATAATTTTG
>CM052094.1:18827621-18848446 GCA_028453745.1 Agapostemon virescens
ATGTTCTATTAACACAGATGGCCAAATGATCGATTTCAGATGTTCAATGCTGCAATTATTAATATTATAAAATTTCCTTCGTAGCAATCGACTCGATAGATTTCTTTATTCAGTCATATATTGTGATAAAAGTCGCACAGCATCCAAATAAATTAAACTTTGTCATGTAGTTATTTATTGTTAGGTTAATCAAAGACTAGCTGTACATAACTCTACGTCTATTATCACAAATGATCAAACGAATAAATTCAGATTTTTTATTTTACGATTAATGAAATTATACATTGTAATATAATTCATTCAATATAAATTTATAATAAATTAAACCTGGTCACTTTTATAGAACAATATACGCTAGCCAATTTTGATGCTCGATACCTTCGCTATTAAATAACAGCACTTACTTGTTAATTTGTCTACATATACGTTAAAAAAAAAAAGAATTCCAGTTTATTCGTATTATTTTTCCACGTATCCGTTTCTCGCACACCGGCGTGCTTGAAAATAAACGAAAGAAGATTTGAAAACGGTCGTTTCACCGGATATGGCAGATTTAGTGTTGACCATCGTTGTCGTCTCACATTAATTTCACGTAATTTTCTCATCGTGCCACGGATGGGCGCTTCTATTGAGAAATTTTCTATTTTGTAAACTGTTCTTTTTTTCTCTCGATGTCCTGCATTCCATGCTATTAACAATTTCATAGTAGCACGTCGATGAAACCTGGTAGCCGCCCAAACATTTGCAGTCAAAGTATCGCTCAACAAGGCAATCTCGTCTCATTCAGTCTCCCGACGACACACGGATTCGCTACTCAACGAGATAATAACAGTTTACGCGCCGTCGAGTTTAATATGTTCCATGAAAGGAGTCGCGTGTACCTTGTACACATGTTATAGCCGTAATAACCGGAAGACAGGTCATGTTAAACAGTCCATCGCAAGGATTCCTTTCTCGTGTCCTAAAATTGACCAACGGGAAGCTATTACGATCGAGCCGCGTAAAACGCGGTTCCTGTCGACACGGATTCGTCAAAGTTTCAAAATATCACTGTCAACCAGCTCGCCCGACGCGCATGGGTTTTGCATAGCTCTCGAGCGGGCAGGAAAGGGGTAAGGGAGAGATAGCATTCGGCTTGCTGTCCGCTGTGATCCACGCCTCGGAAAAGCGAGTTTACTGGGGCGCCGACGACGAGATGCGCGCAGCTGCAACCGTAGGTGGCGGGCAAAAGTATAAAGACACGTGCCAGTAATTAGAAAACTCCACTGACATGCATCCATTGTTTCGAAATATTTAAACTTTTGTTGTTTCGATTCATTAACACGTTCCGTTTTTTTTTTTTTTTTTAACACTTTACCGACAGGAAGCCTATTGACACTTTAATCGCAGCACGTTTACGCAGCCATAAACGTTGACAGGGGCCAACAATATTCCTCGAAGAATTAATTTTTAAAATTTTTCATTAAATTCACGAAATACCGCGTATACGTCGATCGATTTCAATGAATTTTTACATTATGCATATTACAGAAATTTTAGAAATACATACATTTATTACATTATAGAAATGCATATACGTCTCATCACAAAATGTGAAACTAGCTTTTTTGTGGTTTTATATCCTCCACGTCGTGTACAACAATTATAGAATTCTGGGTATTGCACTCCCCTTCCTATTTCGGAAGAATATTTGTTGTAAAATAAAGTATACTGTAACGTGAAAAATGATTGTGCAGTATATACAATGAGTCGCGAAAGTATTCGGGCACTCTTTGAATCCAAATAACTTTTTAAAAATTGAACCAAACGACTTGACTTTTCTGGACCAACCAGAATCATTGATTTACCAAATGATATGCAAACATAATTTCGAAACGATTCTAATTGGTAGAAATTACATGCGAAAATAAAAAAGACACTTTGTAAAACATTTTTATTCCAACTCACAATGAAAATTTGAAATATGTATTTTGCAGAAAGATTTGAAACATGTAAGAATTTGTTGGTTTCAAGCAGAAACTGATCAAGAATCGCGAAAAATTGCGATTTTTACAATTTTCGATGACACGTAACTCGCATGTACATCGGATCAATTTCAATGAATTTTTATTCATCTGTGTAACCATCATAGATCTACCAGATGCGTCTTTAAAATTGTTATTGCGTGACGCAGATAAAAGATATTTAAAAAGTTCCTTTTCTATTTGTCATGTAATTTATACCAGTTGCAACTTTTTCAAAATCCCTTTCCCATATCATTTAGTAAATCAATGCAACTAATTGCTCAAGAAAAGTCAACATATTTGGTGCCATCTTAAAAAAGTTATTTAGATTTAAAGAGTGTCCGCAAACTTTCGTGAGCCACTGTATGTCCATATTAATTTATCATGTAATTCATACCAGTTGCAATTTTTTCAAAATCCCTTTCGCATATCATTTAGTAAATCGATGCATCTAATTGCTCGAGAAAAATTAGGATGTTTACTCCAATCTTGAAAAAATTGTTTAGATTTAAAAGAGTGTCCGAATACTTTCGTGAGAACATATTTTCTGGCGATAATTATAAAAAACGATATTGATAGAGTTCTTGCGATCTTTCCTTTCTTTCTGAAAATAAATATTCTGAAAACGGTCATTTGACTAGCCGAGGTCGGTTTGGAGAGTTAATGAGAGTATCCGTAAGCATGAATGTAATGCCAAGGAATTTGCGAAATCGAAATCACAGTTCGGTATGACTTCCTAATTCGAAAATTACTGGACAAGGGAAAGTCAGTGATACAGTTTAACTTTGATAATCACGACTACCCGTCGCTAGCTGCCGCATAATCCACCGAGAGTACAGGGAACCATAAAGATCAGACGTAACAATTTTCCGTTTAATTTACTGTGACAGCCTACGGTCTGTAGATAGTTTAAGTGTCGCAATGTGTGCGTCGCAAGATTGTCAGTACTGTTCGGCGACAGGCCAGTGATCCGCTATCGATATTTCGGGCAGTACACGGAACGGACGCCCTCGTAATGTCTCTGAATTAGCGACGACGACGGCGACGACGACGACGAAGACGACGACGAGGACGACGTCGACGACGATCCATCGCGAGCCCCCTACTTACCGTCTAAATACCGTCTGCGATATTTATAACGATCATGTGCTGGCCTGCTATACAGGGTGCTAATAGAAATATAGGACAGTTCTTTTATGGTAATTTTGACGTCTCTTTCCGATTGAAAAATCGTTCGAGTTTCTTGGTTTTCAAATTGCTGCCCGCACGTGTGTAACATCGTGAGTCAGGTACACGAGAAACGTTTTCTTACAAAAATCCTGTTACGCGAGACTCGGTTTTGTATACAGAACTTGGTTTTCTACTCTAAAATCGTTTTTCTTTTTTAATTTAAACAAACAATGTGTTCATATTAACTCACTCAAATTTTTCAATCAAACGTTCAAAGGAACGTGAGAGTATTATGAAAATGTTTTCACAAGAGTATAAATATTATTTTTTATAAATAAAACCGTGAAGATCGTTACGGTCGAGTTGATACTTTTAAATGGAACATACTTCTTTTTTTCCGTATGCATATATTGGAATGCAATTACGGATTGATAAATTCTGAACGTTCTTTTTTGGTTTTAACACAGTTTCGCAGAAATGCTATGAAAACAACGGCTAAGTAAATGTAACAGATGAATCATGTATGCTTCTGAGATTCCAGTGATATCGGTACGTTTTTGTTTGACGAGACAGGTGTCGTTTCTAATTGTTCTTACAGCAGACTGCTTCCTATTATAAAAGTAGTAGACACCACAGCCCGTGTCAACAGAGATCATAGAAATGTAAAATTGTGCAAGAAATAAAAAAACCTTAACGAATATTTTATATGCTCTTATTAACACCCTGTGCGATGTATTAATTATTTATCATATTCTTTCCATATACACACCGAAGAATTTACAAGAGCCTATTTCATCCCCTAAAGTTACGAGACACGGAAGGCGTCCAGAATTTTAATCTCAAATTCTGCTTTTTCTTCTGTTTTCCTCGAATTCCGCGCGCATACTTACAACGGCGGTATACTACTCGCCGTTTGTAAATCCGACATTTCCTGGACGAGTAATATGCAAAACATATCGATATTTATCTTGGCAGGAAAGAACGGGCATCCATTGCATCGCGCGACAATGTAACTGTAACATCGAGTTGCATTGTTCTCTTTGTTGTTTATCGCAAACTAAAAATTAGGATACACATCAAACACAATTTATCGACTTACATTGACACACTACTCGGCCCGAACTGTTTTCAAAGTGTCTAACCCAAAATTAATTTCGAACAGCTACGCGTGCCTAAATTTAGCACCGATCTGTCCGCTTAATTGTGTCGCACAAAACACAAAGGTGATCCGTCAATCCGTTCCGCAACACGGTAATTGACAGAGTTTTAATAGCGACGGGTACAACTCCGTTGTGTTATTCATCCAGGATTAATATCAGCGGAACAACCAATTCACAGACCATCGACAAATTCAATCGGAAGATTAAATCTCACACAGGTTGTTCAAACTCTTGCATGTCCGTTAATACTAAACTTACCATTTCCACGTGCTTTGTTTTTGCAATTATTAACACTTTATCGACCGGCGATTATTTCAAAATTTTTGTAAAACCTATGATCCATGACTGAAAACTTTTTAATGGGTCCTTCAAGGCTGACAGCAATTTTTATTTCGGATCAGTAATGCATCCCCAATAATATTGTCTAATAATGTTGTTACAAATTGGAATGTAAAAATAGAATTTTAAGCTTCATTTTGATACAGCGCGAATATTGAAAAGCCTATTAATAGGCTTCCGGTCGATAAAGTGTTAAAATTGCAAAGATACCTCCGTGCAAAATATAATTATACGCATTTCTTCGTTCGAGAATACAATTGGAATCAACGATCGCACGAAATCTTAATAAATGTAAATGTACCGGGTTGTCCGGAAAGTTTGCGCCGATATAATAATCGGGAGTCGTTTATTTATCGATTTGGTATAGATTAATTAAAAATAAAAATTAATCGGTACAAACTTTCCGAACAACCCGATATCATTTTCATTACATGACGCGTATTATCCACTTTCTGCTCCGGTAGGTTTAGTGTTAATTAAGATGGTAACAAGTTTTTATTATATTGTGGTCGACCAGCATGATGTTCATGGATATTAATGGTGTCCAGATTAGGGCTGCGCGAGTACTCGATAGCCCTGGCTCGGTTCGATTATTCGAATCGAGTCGAATACTCGCATGGAAACGAGCCATTCGCATGATGCGAGTTGTGTTCACCAGGATCGGAACGGTTCGCGCTCGCATAAGGCATAAGCGCACTGCTCGAAATAATTTAGGGCCTCGAGGAAAATTTGACGACCGCGTGCGAGTATAGCCGGAAGATCGGCAAATCGATATTATCAAATAGCAAAAGAAACCGTGTACAATTTTGAAATCTATGAATGTATTATTATACGTACTACTACTACCATACTACTGCAGTAGGAAGCATAACTGAAGCAATAACCACAAGTTTTGTATAATTCGTTATTTATTCGTAGGAATATAGAAGAATAACAAATCAACAGTGTGATTATATTTGTCATAGTTAGAAGTAGCTTAAGAAATTTTTTCAATAATTAATGTCTCCTCGTTTAGCAATGACAAAGAAAAAAAAAATAGATTGACTCGGTTTTGCACCATGTCGAATATTTGGCAATATTTAATGTATTATTTATTTTTAATATTTCGTCCACAACTCTTTTGCTTGCGAAACTGCACTAATTCGCTTTGACATACTTTCTATTAATTGCTTGCAATAATTCGGACATATTTGTTCCCACTGTTCTTGAATCCTATCATACACGTAAACATTTCTTTTGTTAGTGTGTTTCATTTCTTGGTCTATTGTCTTTGTCATTGCCAAACGAGGAGACATTAAGTATTGAAAAAAATTTTTCAAGTTACTTCTAACTATGATAAAAATAATTATAACGTTAACTTTTTCTTATTCTTCTACATTCTTTAA
This sequence comes from Agapostemon virescens, assembly GCA_028453745.1. NCBI lineage: Eukaryota > Metazoa > Arthropoda > Insecta > Hymenoptera > Halictidae > Agapostemon > Agapostemon virescens. The sequence continues at coordinate 18,833,679 of CM052094.1, forward strand.
CGATAAATAGTGATTTACAGAAAGCTTGTGGTTATTGGTTCAGTTATGCTCATTACTGTACATAGTAGTAGTACTATACTGTTGTATAGTAGCAGTATATTCTATATACTGCACTGTACACTATTATGCTACATCAAGAGGATTTTCGGATTTCAGATTTAAAAATTTCTTAACATTTTCGCGACGAGGCCTGAATTTACAAGAGAACATATTCAGATACGAAAATCCGATTTTTATGAAACTTATGGGAGCTTATAGCTTTATCGTTTAAACAAAAAACTTTCGTTAAAATTTTCTTGCGCGAGTACGTTTCCCATTGAAACACACACACACAATTTAAAAAATATTCAAATTTTTTCGACCTCTGGTTTGCGAGATATCTCAAAAATACCCCAACTTTGAGGGCTGTTTCCACCCTTTCAAAGTGGAGATCCCGAGAAAGTAGAAATATTTTTCAAAGGACTATAAGCTCCCATAAGTTTCATTAAAATCGGATTTTCGCATCTGAATACGTTCCCTTGTAAGTTGAGACCCCGTCGCGAAAGTGTTAACACTTTACCGACCGGAAGTCGGACAAAGACTAGACAAAGACTAGACAATATTATTGGGGATGCATTATTGATCCGAAATAAAAATTGCTGTCAGCGTTGAAAGACCCATTAGAAAGTTTTCAGTCATGGATCATGGGCCTTACAAAAATTTTGAAATAATCGCCGGTCGGTAAAGTGTTAAGAAATTTTTAAATCTGAAAAATTAGCATCCCCGCCGTGGGACGGGGTTGTTCTTCGTCATTGTATCCCGTCCCATGGGACAGACAAGACCACCGGTGGTACATCCCGTCGCGAACGTATTAATGCCGAGGCCCTAATTTATTTGAAGCGGTCCGCTCGTTCGTCGTTGCCTCGCGCGAGCGATTCGGTCCCGATGAGCGATTCACTTCGCGCGAGTACTCTACTCGGCAAAACAGGACTCGAACTTTTGAGCTTTCCTGCAGCCCTAGTCTACATGCTCGCAAAGGCCGCAGCCGACCGACATTTCGTTCCACCTTGTGTCTCTTATTTGACTTATTCGACGTATCATTGTCCGGATCGGTTTATGTTCCCTTTCAATCGGATTCTATCGCGCGAGATCCTCGATCTGCTCGCGCGTAGATAGTACATCGTTTCGTCCGTCGTTTCCTGCGGACGAAATCGGCAGGAGCACACACAACATTCTCAGAATATACTCGGTTCCATTCGTTTCAACATCGATGGTATACAGTGCGACGTGTTCTAATCAAGTGATAACCGACATACCTGTGCATTCTATTTCACCGTTAATGCATCACACCGAATCTCCTCGCAGTAACCAGCACAAATCGTTCACCGAGTCCAACAAGTAGATAAAACAACAACAACAACAATCAATAACAACTTCTCCACCAAAAATAAAAATTAAAAAAAACTACCACCACCACCACCACCACCACCACCACCATGATTCACAATAAAGCACCGGCAGACAAGAACAAACTCGTTAAATACGAACTCAGTCTCCAGTCTCGAATTGCGGAAACGCAATGGTCGTCCGAGACAACATTCATCGACATCAACTAATACAACAAAAAATAATACCAACATTCAAACACCGAGCCGATCGATCCACAACACGATTCACACCGTGTAAGGACTCTAGTGAAACAGAAGGATAGTGAAATAATCGAAACAATATGTAAAAAGACACTTCGAAACGAATCCATCCGAGCGAATAGCGTACCACAGGAAGACCACCGGAACCGACGTAATCTAAAACCGTACACTTAGCGTGGTGTGTCACAGTTAATAACAACATGAATAGATATAAGAACAGACCGTCGTGCGAGACAACCACATCGACACGACCACTGACAACATGCCTCAGATAACATCGAACATCGTCACTGTAGACCGTGTTAAACCGAGCGACGCATCACGGGGAAAAACGGGTTCGTCGACATTAAGCATTTAAGCATCGAGAAGATAAAACCCGAAACCGTGTTCCATCGAATATTTAATGTCTTCGCTTCATCAAGAAATGATTTCATCAAATGAAATCGTACATTTTAAGTTTTCAATCGTTGATTCGTTAAATAAATTATCTTTCGATTTTGTGGAATTTTTGAAGTTATTGATCGGGCAGTTAAGTGTTAAGCCGCAAATATTCATAAATAGTTAATCGGAATTTATTATACGCATTTTGAAACATCCTATTGGATGATGGAAGTTGTACAAGTATTCGGTAAAGCAAACCGAGTCGAATCTTTTTCTATCATCAATTGTAGCCGAGATGTACAAGTGGCTTGTTTTACGTACCTTCATCTGTGGACAATTGTTCTTTAGTTACCCAGATGCAAGTGCGTTGCAATTGTTCTTTAGCTAGTTGGATTCAAGTATGTTGCAATTGTTCTTTAATTGCTTGGATTCTAGTGTTTTGCAATTGTTCTTTAGTCACTTGGGTTCAAGGAAATTTTTCCGAGTGTCCATCTGGAGTGTCAGTGCAGGAGTAAATAGAAACTAGCTTTTTTGTGGTTTCATATCCTCCACGTCGTGTACAACAATTATAGAATTCTGGATATTGTACTCCCCTTTCTATTTCGGAAGAATATTTGTTGTAAAATAAAGTATACTGTAACGTGAAAAATGATTGCGCAGTATATACAATGAGTCGCGAAAGTATTCGGGCATTCTTTGAATCCAAATAAATTTTTAAAAGTTGAACCAAACGACTTGACTTTTCTGGAGCAACCAGAATCATTGATTTACCAAATGATATGCAAACATAATTTCGAAACAATGTTAATCGGTAGAAATTACATGCGAAAATAAAATAGACATTTTGTAAAACATTTTTATTCCAACTCACAATGAAAATTTAAAATATGTATTTTGCAGAAAGATTTGAAACATGTAAGAATTTGTTGGTTTCAAGCAGAAACTGATCAAGAATCGCGAAAAATTGCGATTTTTACCATTTTTATTCATCTGTGTAACCATCATAGATCTACCAGATGCGTCTTTAAAATTTTTATTACGTGGCGCGGATAAAAGATATTTAAAAAGTTCCTTTTCTATTTGTCATGTAATTCATACCAATTGCAACTTTTGCAATATCCCTTTCGCATATCATTTAGTAAATCAATGCATCTAATTGCTCGAGAATCCAATCTTGAAAAAATTGTTTAGATTTAAAAGAGTGTCCGAATACTTTCGTGAACAACTATACGTCCGTATTAACTTGTCATGTAATTCATAGCAACTGCAATTTTTTCAATATCCCTTTCGCATATCATTTAGTAAATCAATGCAACTAATTGCTCAAGAAAAATCAAGATATTTGGTGCCGTTTTAAAAAAGTTATTTAGATTTAAATAGTGGCCGAAAACTTTCGTGGGCCACTGTATGTCCATATTAATTTGTCATGTAATTCATACCAGTTGCAATTTTTTCAAAATCCCTTTCGCATATCATTTAGTAAATCAATGCAACTAATTGCTCGAGAAAAATGAGGACGTTTACTCCAATCGTGAAAAAATTGTTTAGATTTAAAAGAGTGTCCGAATACTTTCGTGAACGACTAAACGTCCATATGAACTTGTCATGTAATTCATACCAACTGCAATTTTTTCAAAATCCCTTCCGCATATCGTTTAGTAAATCAATGCAACTAATTACTCAAGAAAAGTCAAGATATTTGGTGCCATCTTAAGAAAGTTATTTACATTTAAAGAGTGTCCGAAAACTTTCGTGAGTCACTGTATGTCCATATTAATTTGTCATGTAATTCATACCAGTTGCAATTTTTTCAAAATCCCTTTGGCATATCATTTAGTAAATCGATGCATATAATTGCTCGAGAAAAATCAGGATGTTTACTCCAATCTTGAAAAAATTGTTTAGGTTTAAAAGAGTGTCCGAGTACTTTCGTGAACAACTATACGTCCATATTAACTTATCATGTAATTCATACCAACTACAATTTTTTCAAAATCCCTTTCGCATATCATTTAGTAAATCAATGCAACTAATTGCTCAAGAAAGTCAAGATATTTGGTGCCATCTTAAAAAAGTTATTTAAATTTAAAGTGTGTCCAAATATTCTTGCGAGCCACTGTATATTAATGTATTTTCTTGTAGTTTTTCTATTGTAGTGTATGTGGGTGTATGAATTGAGACTGGACATGTATAATCCTTCACCGACTATATTTCTTAATACCCAAAAATATTACAGTAATGTGTTCGCTATTACAACCGGAGTAAGTCACGTCTAACGCACGAATCGGCAGGATTTACAATACGAGTGTGTTCCTCTAATTATTCGGGATCGCGACAAATGGCGTAACTCGCCTTCGGATGCCACCGTCCCAACACTTATTTTGTTGAATACGTGCCACACGCATCATAGAAGTTCTTCGATTATCTCTTCCCTGTTAATTGCTTTTACTCTTCTTCGAAACAACAGTGGACGAGCAATTAGATGATGCGGTAGTGACAGAAATAATGCATTGCAAATTGAATCGCTGATGCTCTACCGCGAAGAGACAATATTGTGTGCATTTACGGGGACTGTGAAATCGCAATGTTAGGTGGAGAATAACTGTAAACGACGATATTTAATGTACATATATACAATGCGCTTCGTTATACGTCAAGATTGGAACCTTCGTTGTGAGGCGGATCCGTGCGAATCCTCTTCCTGTCTTTTCCTGTTATTTCCGGGAGCTTCAGCAACAAATTCTGTTTAGCACAATCAACTTCTCTTCTCTTGTGATCGCCGACCCACACCCTTCTTGTGTCATTCGAAAAGCTTTCGCGTTGGCGCACAAATTCGATTGGACGTTGTTACGTGGTATTTTATTTTTGTTTTTCTCTTTGCGTGGTCGAAGAAAGTTTCTGATGCTTCGTCGTTCTCGAGCAACTATAATAGAGACGGATGATCAGTCGTTGTTCAATAAATTCTACCTTTTCTCCATGAGTTACATCATTTAGTAGGCTATTCCCATCAGAGAACGTTATTTCGAGAAATAAGTTTAATGTTTTGTATATTTCGACTGTAAAAGTTATAAGATCCGTCTTCGTTTAAAAATTTCGAAACATTCGATCATATTTAAATGCTGTTTGTAACGAGCAAAACGTTCGTTACGCATTAGCGATCTTCTATTTTTTCAATTTACTTTAAAAATAAAACCATGGAATAAATTATAATTGCATAATACAAGAGAAGAGCAGACCATCAAAGGTTAAAAATGAGAACTTTTAAAGATTATCAATTAACTACTGCAAATACGTAATATCAATTACTTGGTAATTATAATAATTTCATGTATAACTTTCTCTGCAAAACTATGCCATCATTATGCATAAATCAGTGATTCGTTGGATTCCCGTTGCAACATGTGTTGCCCACTATAAAGCTAACCCGCATTAGGTTAAACGTCCATTGATTGGACGATCGAGGCAATTATTTTCGTTGTAAGTAATTTATTAAACTAATAAGAGCAACGTTCGTAGGTGGACAGGTTTATCTGGAAGAATAGATCGTCGATTTTTCAAAATACGTGTCAAACGAAACCTTTGTACCGAATGGAATCTTTTAATTGCAAATAATGTGAGACCCTTTCGATGGCTCAGTGATTCGACAGAAATACATGCTTGTGCCCAGTAATTGGACATGGACATTCCATGCATTTATCGTTCCATTATTTCATCGAGTCAAGACGTAATGTGAACGAATTACAATTAATTAATTTTCTGTAAGATTAAAAGCAAAACCGCCCGAGAAAAGCGGTTTCTGCTGAAGTTATTCTTTCTACTTTCCATTCTGTACAGATATTATATAATATTAAACTTTCCTACATCGCATTTTCCCACCATCTTACTTTATTTTACGTAAATTTCATTTCATTTACACTTTGAAACGGAACTCTTTCGGGTATCTCTTCCTAGTTGCCATATCTCGCTCGAAAAGAATTTCCTTCATTTTCGGTAGAATTGATACAGTTTATTTTCTCCGCAATAGAGTTTTAGCAGATAAGTAGAAAGTAGAATTCCTGAAATGAATCGCTCTTAGAAAAATAAGAGGATGAGCATTCGAAATCGACCTCGTTGTATCGATCAGTTTCACGGGACTTTCTACTTCCGCCGAAAATAATGAAAGAATACAACGAAGCCGTACGTTCTCTTGGAAAATTCGTTTGGTCTGCGGCGACATTAGGAACGGTCGCCTTGCTCTCGTAATTTATTCAATCATTCCAATTTCATGGAACTAGCGTGCCACAATAGGGAAAAAGGAGCGTGTGTCGTGCCAGGCCACACCAAACTAGCACTCGCCGTGCGAGAAGCAGTTTATTCTACTTTTCCGATGAAATTAGATATCGAACAGGTTCTTTGTCTCTTTCTTTCTCTCTCTCTCTCCTTCTCTCTCTCTCTCTCTCTCTCTCTCTCTCTCTCTGTCGCTCTCCTTCTGTCTTCCTCATTCGCTACGTTTCGTTCCTCGTTTCATCAGCGACGGTCTACTAACGATTCTCCTCTACAGAGAAGCCGTCGCTCTTTTTATTTCTTTTGCCCGTCTGGAGGATTGGAGCTTGAAGCGTGATCCGCGGATCATCCGCGCAAGCGTTGGAGGAATATTATAGAATTTCACGGGCGTTTCTGCAGATCGTGTGTCGCGTATTTAAGAGGGGTTTATTTCCTGTGCTCTCGGTATCGTCGTTCGATGCCAGAGAGCGTACACAGTGTCGGCATGATCGCGATGCAGTCGAGAGTTAAAGAAACGGAGAAATAAAAAATACAGGGAAAAATACAGTGAGAAAGTAGCTGGATAAATGTTAGCTGTATTAAAGTTTAACTGGCGCATCTGTGGGTGGATCTTAATAAAATGAATTGTGAATTGACGAAGAAAAGATAACTATGTATTTTAATGTTAACAATAAGTTGAATAAATGTATATAATGATAATATAATGTTTCTCGCGACACGTGTTCTAACACAAAGTATGTACTCTCTCACTCTTTCACTCTCTATTATGCTCTCACTGTGTATACTCTCTGGTTTCGAACTGTACTCTCTCATGTCTCGCACTATATTAACCCTCGTTCTCTTGACTCGTGGTCGCTCATTAGCTAAACATAAACAATGTAACTACTAGAATGTCTTTCATATCTTACATTATGACGAATCCTCAATTCGCTTAAAACCTAAAACCTAATCCACAGCATCATCTTGCAACTGAGACGGGCAGTGGTCGACTATTTTTGTAATCGATTACGAAAAATAATAATGAGTCTTTTAATTTCAATGTATTACTAATTATGACTGTACTTGGTAATCTGTAATCGTTGATCAGAAATGTGCAATCGAGAAGTAAATGTTAAATTAATGTTCCTCTTGTAACTTGATTACGAAAAATAATAATGAGTCTTTTAATTTGAATATATTACTAATTATAATTGTACTTGGTAATCTATAATCGTTGATTAGAAATCTGCAATCGAGAAATAAATGCTAAATTAATATCGCTCTTGTAATTGATTACGAAAAATGATGATTAATCTTTTAATTGCAATATACATATGTAACGATAATTACAGTTAGTAACCTGTAATCGAGAAACAAATGCTAAATTAATGTTGCTCTTGTAATTGATTACGAAAAATAATAATGAGTCTTTTAATTTGAATGTATTATTAATTATGATAAATAAATGATAAATTTATGTTTTGCTAAAATTAACGTTAGACACCTGTTTACATGATACTGAATTAGCATTATTATTATTAGTATTGTAATACCAAATTTTTCAGTGAATCGTAGTCAAGAAAAGTAATTATTTCATGATTAACGAGTACCGAGGTAATTATGAACAACGATTTTCGCATTAAATTTACTTTGATTCAATTTGCCCTATAGTAGATTCTGAATATAGTCTAATAAATATGTATATTATTAATTTCCCTTAAATCGGAATAATATTCAATTTGGTTTTGTTAACACGTTAAACGCTGAGCTATTTTGCCTAATCCTCACGTAACATTTTATTTAAATTTTTACGGAAAGAATACAATTCTGCATAAGCAAAAGACTCGCTTACTTCATTTCTGCTTTTCTATTTCAATCGAATCTATTAAAACAGTGTGAATATTTCTTAATAATATATAAATTATAACATATTAATCTGTAAATTTATTACCGTCGATACCCAGGGAATGACATAGCGTTTAATGTGTTAATGTACGTCAATCGATGAACATATAGGCACGCAATAGTTATAAATTTTCTTTTTTGTTTATAAAAAAATAATAATTTTTTTTAAATTTATAATTAATAAAAAATAATTTTATTTATAAAATAAATCGTTAAGCAAAGGATTAATAAACGCGGTTTCACATTAGTTATAGTCGTTAATCGTTAATCAGATTACTCTTTGCACAACTGTGCCCCATAGGAAATGGGGTACATAAAAAATTATAACAACAATTTTCGTAAGATTTTCAGTTAGAAGAATGTGCGTACGCCTAATAATTGCAAATATTTGAAGTGAATACCTTCTAGTGATAAATGCTTATATACCACAATACATTTATTCCTCGCTGATCATATTCGGATGTTTGGAATGTAGTGGACAGCTTTACGACTTCCGACATACATGTTGCCAGTCTCTTCTTCAGAATAACAGACTGTAGTTATATTTAGACAGTTTTTTTCGAAATAAGCATATTTTTTTTCATTTTTTATTTTGCATGCACGTATGAATAAATAGAACGTACGAATGTACAAAAACATATAAATATTTATAATGTGGTTGTATTATTTTTAAAAATGTGATAAAAATTATAAAAACGAATATTTTCGTTTACAACATTTTCTACTTACAGTGTATCCGATTGATTTATATTTTCAGATAAACACGTTTACGAAACATCGTCATTTCTCAAAGTACGCATAACTTTAACCGGTCGATTGAAATCCACAACGTACAAAAAATCTTCGCTTTTTTTTCTTAATTATATTTAAATTCTATCACGTGTAATTTCTGTGTTCGGCTGACAGCGTGATATACAAGATCATCAATACACATTTTCTGTCGTCTGAATCTACGAAAAACAAAATAGAAACATGACTACACTACGGATTTCGTATATCTTTGGCAGAATTCGGTAGATGCTGTTTAAAACGTTAAGAAAGAACAAGAAACATTAAGAATATTGGCTTTATTTATTTTTTGTCTCTCATAATTAAAGCAGACTGCTTTCCAGTTCGCCTCGAGACGATTCGAAATCTAGTCATGACTTTTTCGGTTTTTATTTCATTCGTACCAAATTTGTGGTCATTGTCTGCGGATCTTTATTTTCAGGAATAGACGCGATTAGGTAGCAAAATTGTTCAAAATGAAATAAAAAAGAAAGAAACTGAAAGAAAAATCGAATAGGTATACAATATTATTCATATCATGACATCGATGAAAGTCAACACATGTGGCGAAAAGTAGTATCTGTAATCCTAAGCATGAAATCTAAAAATCGTTAAATTAAGAGATTTCCTAGATCTAGTATTGCAATAAACATTTTCATGTTTTGGAGAGTTTCGTCGGTGCTAGTTGGTCGATCAATTTGGTAAGACTACGGTTGTACAAAAACTCGACTGGGGGCAATCATTTTGATACATTCACGGTTCTAATGAATAAGAAAGGTAAGCATCAAACAGACTCGTTAGAAAAGATCTATACATAGAATAGAACTAGAGTTTCTCATGAACGTAAATAATTCTATAATTGTACAGGGTGTAGAAAACTGTTGTTTCTTCGCTATCGCTGGACAATTCTACTCCTTTGGATCGATAAAGATATGTGTTGTCCACCATCGATTTGTTTTTGTTAACCACACTGGGTCAAACGAGCCATTTTAAATTAACTATTTTACCGTTAGCGAAGTAATAAAATTGCCTTCGTAGGAATCGATTTAACAAATTCCTTTATTCAATCGTATATTGTAATGAAAATTGCAAATAATTCAAATAAATTAAATCTTGCTATTTTTACAAGAAAATATACATCGAGTCCATTTTAATGCTCGTTACGTTTAGTGTTAATGTTAAATTCCTTATAATCTCATCATGTTCTACTCATCGAGAGGAACAGACTTGCAAAATGAACAATCTACTGGTTCCCATGGAAAATAGTTAAAAAGTTTTGTCGTTACCTAGTCCGTTTCTAATAATAATTTCATTTTATGCGAAATACGTGATTCATGTAATCATTTGACTGTTTGTTACATGGATTAAGTGCTACAATTATGACAGAATGCGATACTTCGATGTTTTCCGGATGCTTAACACGTTGAATGCCACCGGCAGTCACCGGTGACTGGCACCATTGCGTCGTTTAAGAATGATTGTCATTAAATTAATGGCATCGAACGTCGATTCATTATTATGAAAATTGTCCAGATTGACGTATGAGATGATAGCTTCGTTATACAGTAACTAACAGTTCTCTTTAATAACACTGATCATTTCTATGAATGAAATAAATGAAAATTCTCTCAAGTACACAAAATTCGCTCGGTATTCGACGTGTTAAAAATGTTTATCTTTGAATTAATATCATTGAACGTCGATTCATTATTATGGAAATTGACTAGATTGTCGTATGAGATGATAGCTTGATTATACAGTAACTAACAGTTCTCTTTAATCACATTGATCGCTTTTTTGAATGAAATAAATGAAAATTCTCTGAAGTACACAAAATTCGCTCGTTATTCAACGTATTAAAAATGTTTATCTATTAATTCATAGCATTGAATGTCGATTCATTATTATGTAAATAGACTAGATTGTCGTATGAGGTGATAGCTTCATTATACAGTAACTAACAGTTCTCTTTAATCACACTGATCATTTCTATGAATGAAATAAATGAAACTTGTCTGTAGCACGCAAAACTCGCTCGGCATGGAACGTGTTAACCTTCCAAGTGCAGTGGCGGAGTAAATTTTAATCGAAGAAATCAAAAATTGCCATTTAATCACGCAGATTTTACAATTAAATTGACCTTAAATTGAATTGAAATGAAATTGATTTGACAATTAAATTGAATTACATGAGAATCAGTAAAAAAGATAAACAAAAATATATACGTACAAGAGGTACCTCCAAGAATATATTTTAACAATTTGATAAATAAATAGTCCAGTGAACGTAATCAATAATAAAACAGTAAAACCTTCTCTCGAGGATTGAACCTCCTAGGCACGGTTGGATTTTGCGCGGGGGTTGTTTCTCTATACGGCAGAGCACATTAGAATGAAGTTTAACTAAATTATAATTTTTTTTATGTTATAAATATGATGCATATACTTTATCTTTGATAATTTTTGAATGAAGTTTTTCATAACTAAATTATAATTCTTCTTAAAGATATGACGCATATACTTTAACTTTAACTCGTTGCACTCCAACGGTGCTGCTGAGAGAACACTAAAAATGTCCATACTATTTATTTAAAACAGCTTTCAACATCGCTGTGATTGCATTTAAGAAGTCGGTGAAAATTAAAATGCTGCGCGTACAAGGAACGGTAATAAACTTTCTATGAACGAAATGTAATTGTTTTACATGAAAAACGTGTCTCGATGTCGGAATTAAAATGGCGCGTCGTGCGTATGAGGTTAAAAAGTTCAACATTCAACAATTTTCTTCTATCATCAGCTTCCAACAAGCGCGTCAGTGAATAGTAATAAGTGGATCATGAATAATGAAACAGTCGATCAATGAAACGGTAACTAACAGTCAATAATATTTTTCTACGAACGATAATGATCCTCCACCTAAACCAAAAAAACAGATCCATCCTGTTCAAGGTCTCTAACCGACCTCCTTATCAACATTATGCAAATAAGATCAATCTAGGTAATCATAAACTTCGAACAATTTTCCTCTTGCAAGTTTGTTCCTCTCAACGAACAGAATACGAATGCTATCGTAAAATAACTTTCCAAAAGTCGACGAAGGACAATTTCCGCGGCAAATTCTCACCGGTTCAGAGCGTAGAATTCCCTCATGGTGGATACATTTTTCTACAGCCTGTACAAAAAGAAAAAAAGATATCTGAGCTCACCTAGAAAATTCAGGACTTGAGCAAGCAACTTGCTCTCGATTTTTTCGCAATCGGTAGGACAACCCTGTATCTTTTAACCCTGTTTTCTACATACTCCGTTCCCGCCCCCTGTTCCTCCCTCAACCCTTCTATTCTCTCCCCTTTTCTTATTCACCGCTTTCGTCATAATGCTCTTTTTATTCGTGGCTACTTGCGCACGTGGTGTTCCGCTTTAGCTTTCCGCAATAACTGTCAGAGGGAACGTAGACGTGTCCTCGGTCGCTTTCTGCAGTGTACAATTCTTACGGTACGAGTGCATCGGAGCTGCGAGCGGAAGCTAAGAGAGCGAAACCAGAGAAATGCAATGTGTATACTTTTATACGCGGCTAGAATTCGCGTTGAAGCTGCGAAAAGCTTCGGGTTATCTGTTCCTACCCTGACAATCAGCGCAGCAACCATCGTCGCTCCGATCGACACGCTGCGCTCTCTCTTCTTGCCTTCCGTCGCAGCTCCAACGTATGGCACTTGTACCCTTAGGTCGGGTCAAGCTTGTCGCCAAGCAAACGCAAGGTTTCTCGTTATATTTTGTCTCTCCCTTCCGAAGTCTGCTTTAACGAGCTTTAAAATCGCGTTCGAAGCGTTTTTTTCCTCCTCTCTGTCGAAAGTTTAGCAAGAAACGCGGAACGAGAAAAGTTTCCGTCGTTATCGTACGTACGTAGTTTCCCGTTCCCGATCGGCTCGATTGACCTTCTCCTTTTCGTACAGTATGCGCCCGTTGTTCCGGCTTTTTCTTTGGTTGTCGAAGGTGGAAAGTTTCCGAGAAAGCGGCTCTATCGCAGAGTTGCATCTTATCGGTCACGGTTATCGAACAATAGAACATCGCTGACAAATTCCGAACGATAATCGTCAGATTCGATGGCGAATGAAATGATCGAACAACGGAACCGACAAATTCCGGAGTAAAATCGTCGGGATTCCATAATTGTACAGATCTTCTCTCTTCAGAATTGTTCGAGAAATTTGTCTGTTCGCGCACATGGCGCGATAAAGAGAATAATTTCATGTATCTTAATCAATCTGGATTCACATTCGAATGAAAAGTTTCTTTAACACGTTCACTGCCACGTCACCCATATATGGGTGACAGAATTGTTTGTCCATGTTTAAAAATAAATTTGTACATCAATATATTCGTTGTACTAAATTTAACCCTTTGCACTCGAGGCAATTCCATTCCAAAATCAAAACAATATTTTTACCTATAATAGCTCCACTGTCGATAGTTTATTTCCTTTCGTTCATATGAAATTAATTACTGTGACTCGTACTTAGAATTTTAACATTTCTATCGATTTCTCAACTGCAAGCCTCGCGATGTAAGAGTTGTTTAAATAATAGTGTGGCTAGTTTTAGTGTCGCCTTAGAGGCGCCATCCGAGTGCAGAGAGTTAATTCAGATCTGGAGAATAGAAGAAGGTTGAAAAATAACTTTGTATCGTACATTTTAAGTTTTCAATTGTTGCTTCGTTAAATAAATTTCTTTGATTTTGTAGGATTTTCGAGGTTGTTGGTTGGCCAGTTAAAGTGTTAAATAGTGGTTATAACGAGCGTGTAGCTTTGTAACGAGCACAATTATTGTTAATATATTCTTTGTACATATGTGTTGTTTACAAGATCGCGGATCTACGTTCAAACCAAACACCATCTTTGACAGCCATTCGATTTGAAAAAATAAAACCGTCGAAACGTCTCGCGAACGGTTGAACGCGCGAACAAATTGTTAATATGAAAGTTGTTTGGAAGGAAGACATTTTCAGGTGTACGTTAACAAATGCTGTACCCGCGAAACTTGAACGAAGATGTCATAGTCAATTCGGTTCTTGAGATTTATGCTATTTAAAAATTACTCAAACACGATTATCAATGATAATGGCAAAATTCTTCTAATTGTAACTGTGACATACGACTTTCCGTGTACACATAAATTAATATATAGGGTGTCACCAAACGTTTGCACCTCAAATATCTTTTTTGTTTCTAAAGATACGTAAAATATGGTAAGGACAAAGTTATAAGATATCAAGGTCACCTTGACTTTTTTAAATGGAACCACCCTTCTTTAAATACCTACAATGATAGTTCCTTTCATTAGGAATTCATTGACTATATTATTTCAAGTTCATTCAAGGTCAAGGACAGAAAAACGTATAAAACTAAAATATGGAAGCAGAATACCTGTAGTTTATAAATGTTCGAAATGATGGCCTTCTACGTCGATACATTCATGTAAACGAGCTCTGAAGGAACCTTGAACTCTGATAAGTGCATCCGAGGTGGTATTTGTTTGTTTGAATGATTTTGAAGCAATGCCCATTGACAAAAGTTAATTCTATTTTGTAAATCATTCCCGTGCAATTCTTGATGGAGCAACATGTGGAACGGATGAAATTTATGTCGGGCCAGAATTCGTATTACGCTACTTTGACTTATGCCTGCTTTCCGGGAAATTTTTCTCGTACTCACGTGAGGATTGACAGCTATAGCTGCTAAAATATTAATTTCATTGTCTTCATTGGTCGTGGGATTCTTCGGTTTGTACTGTCTTGCATGTACACTTCCAGTACTTCGAAACAACCTGTACGTATTAATGAAAGTCTGTCT
>CM052094.1:18863389-18878141 GCA_028453745.1 Agapostemon virescens
ATGGAATCAGAAATCAGTTAATTTGTCATCGTGTATGGTGATATTTAAAAATGTTAACTTCTCTTTGTGGGGACATTTAAAAAATATCGCCTTCATAATAATCGTGAAAATTTGTGATGAAATACAAAGAGAAATTATAAACGCGTGGGTGACATTCGAACAGGAAATGTTCGGCCATGTTGAAGAAGAAATCATGACGTTTGTAAAATTCCAGCAATAAGTTACTTCAAATTAAACCCATCACTAAGTAGAATAAGAAATAATTAGTTCGCGTCTACCTGCTTGTTAGATCGTTAATAAATATTTTATAGGAAGAGAATTTTCCTAACAATTTAGTGGACCAATCAAGTATATTAACCTTTGCACTCGAAGTTGCTTTGACTCGAAAACCTAAGCATTTTTTCTGACTCAGGATATTTTCATTCCACATGATTTATTTAATTTTATTCATATGGGTGTTTTTACTATTACTCGTTCTTGCAACAGTTACATTTTTACGAATTTCCTAAAAATTGTTTTAAACAGTTATGGCAATTTTTCGCCATTGAGTCGCCATTCGAGTGCAAAGGGTTAACAGACTGCATTGCTTAAACCCTGCGATGCATAATTATTTTACAATTTTTCAAAAGGCAAACTGTGGAACGAATGCGTCAGAATATTATTAAAAACAAAAATATTTACCACATTGTACAGGGTGTCTCACCAAATCTGTTACAAAACAGTGTCTCCACTATCGTTAATACTACATAGAAATGCTTTAGAAATAAATTTTATGGTTTGAAGAGTTAAAAAATCACATTCAAGGTCATCCATGTTCTCTTTAATGGAACTATTAAAATAATCCTATATTCCTAAAATATTCCTATAATTGTATCACGAAAGCTATGATATAAGACGAATTCAATGACCTACAATATACTATGACCTTCGCGTGACCTTGGCTAGGAAAAATCTTAAATATAAATTTTAAAGTCTCTCAAGAAAATGAATAACTTCTAAAATTATTCCCACCACAATACATGTCCTTTCCAACCAAACAATTCGTCCTTAGGCAATTTCACGTAGTATAAACAATATCGAAAATGTCATTCAAATCATCACATTTGCAGAAAACTTTTCCTAAATATATAAATAAATATCTTCCATCTTTCCCAAGATAATCCAACAAATTCAGTTTCAATGACCACTGTGTTCGCACAACTTTCAAACAAGTAGTACCAAAAACGATTCATTTTCATCGTTAACACATTGAACGCTATGGTGGTCATCGATGACCGGCACCATTGTGCTGTTTAACAATGATTATCGTTAAACTGGCAAAATCCAGCAGCAATTTATTCCTATCGAAACTAACCAGACTGTAGTCTGAGGTGAGAACTTCATCATCCAGCAACTAATAATTCACTTTAACAACGTTGATCGCTTCTGCGAATGAAATTAACGAAACCCGGTCCGACATATCTTTTATATTGCTTTAAATATGCTGTAAGTATTCCCTGACTTTTATTCAAACGTGTTCAAACAGTTTTCGTATCTCCGATACTTTACGAGAGGTTTGACGGTGTCGTTGAAGCGCTGATACACTGTACATGCATGGTATATGGTGTTGGGTGTCAATGAATCGAGTCGCTGACGCTGAATATTATTGAGTAGTATATGTTTTTAATGATGTGACTCCACAATATGTCAATATGCACAGGTAAATATTTTTCCTTGTTATTATAATAGATGTGTTACAGTGTGTATTGTGATACGATAATAAATTTAATAGTAACCATTATAATTAAGAACTTAAAATAACTCTAAAGGGTAAACTACATCACTATCGTCTAGCGACTATTTAGCGATAATAATAGCCTACCATGTCTTTTACTAGCGGCGCTCAGTGAGTGTGTTTCCGTTTATTTCTTTTTTTTTTCTCTGTTTCATTATTCACCTTTTCTCAATCTTATAATCACCTTTCTCTCACTCTCATTCTCTCTCTCTCTCTTTCTCTCTGCATCTCTGCCTTTCATGCAAATCCAACCTCACCGGTTTTGTCTCTTCTAACGTGTAAATTACTATTCCTCTCTCTCTCTCTCTCTCTCTCTCTCTCTCTCTCTCTCTCTCTCTCTCTCTCTCTATCTCTCTCCCTTTCTCTCTCTATCTCTCTCTCTCTCTCAGTGTGTGTTTTGGTGTTCATTTTCGTACCCACTTTGTTTATCTGTATTTCTCCCATAGTTTTTGCCTGCCATTTTATCGTGTTCCTTGCAACCTATCGCTTCTACAAACATCAACGGATTCACCTACTCTCATTCGCTTCACGTCTCTGTCCACTACTTGTCCACGCACGCCGCCATCTTGTCTTCCCGGTGTCGCAAGAACGACACCACGATGAAAGCTCGATGAATTACGCGATAATCGCTCGCTCATCCTCCGGAGGAGGGTGCGCGACCGATCCGAGCACGTTTTTATATTCGTTTTGCCTTGCAGAATGTGAAAGAAACAACGTTTGTAAAACTGTACGGACGAGCTCTTCCGTTTTTCATTCTTGCGCGACGATCGCGCAACAAGGTTTCACGCTCAAGGGTTGAAAATTCTGAAAAGAAAGAAAGGAAAAAGGGGGGGGGGGGGGGGCGATAAAGGGCTGTGATTTCTACGGTCGCGACCGACTGGTTCGTTCGCGTTTCGTGAACAGAGAGCTCGAAGCGGGCATCGATTTCTTGCGTTTACGCTTCTTCTGGACATACACACACAAGCGTCCCGTATAGTTTCTAAAAGGGTTCAGAGTGTACTTTGTGGTTTGACCAAGCCGTGTGCTCGATGCTGCACATTAAGAATGAGTGAATGGCATTTTACCTCTTCGTCGTAGATTTTTATACACAAATATACATACAATAAGTCGTGTATAAATATGGATGTGCGTGGATCGTAGGTGGTTGTGCTGTTGTGTTCAGTGTGAGACGGTCTACGTATAGATCATATATATATATATATTAATTATTTACTTTTTCGTCCTGCTTTTTCTTTTTTTTTATTTTTTAGTCTACTCTTGTTTTCGTTTACCTTTTTTCTTTTTTGTCTTCCGTTCATCGCGCGCTTCTACAGTAGAAAATCGCGAGGCTATTTTTCAATTTCGCTTGGTACCATTGCCAACAATTCGTTGGACGGGATCGAAGGATCGACGCGACGAAGATCGACCGATCGATCAACCCCGTTCAACTCTTATTCGCATGTGTTGTACATCGATCGGTCTCGCGATAAGATAAGCGTTACACCGTTCTTTTTCACAACGCGCAAATCGTCCGGCAGTTTTCTCGAGGATTTCGTGATTTTCTCATCGCGGCACGACACTCTCGCGGAGCAACGCCGCAAAACGTTACCTCGAAAGGGTTATTTGCGCGACGAACGTTGCAAATCGTTCTAGCCGTTGTTAAAACAAAAACGAGTCGTCGTCCTTTGTCATGCGATAACTCAAATGTTTCTTACCATTTCTTACACGATTTCGTTCCCGTCTACTTCTTTAGCTTTGGCTTGTTGTTTCATATTTTTTTCTTTTTTGTTTTTCTCTTGTTTCGTTCGTTAATACGCCGCTATTTATCTCTGGTCTCTCTCGTCGGCGAGCATCGAGAGCTCGATTACAATGCATCTCGATCACTCGAGTAGGTGACATCTATATACCGCGTTTACCTTTCTAATTCTATTCAGGTGCGAAAACAAAGAGGGACGCGGTTAACGGTGTACAACTAGGCTTCTAGTTTTGCAAATAAAGCAAGTTTACGAATGACACGCGGTTTTCTCTCTTTCTTTTTCTCTTCACACAGGCACACGCGGACGCAATCGCACGCGCAAACATACACGCACACATACTCTCTCTCTCTCTCCCTCTCTGTCTCTCGTTCTCTCTCTCTCTCACTCTCTCCCACCCTCCCTCTCTCGTTCACAGTTGCTCTCACTCCTTCGAAAAATCAAAAGAGTGAGACACAATGATTTGGTGCACACACGATTGGACAACCGAATAATGGTATTCGACAGAGGGTAACAATTCCAGAACTATTGGATTTCAATACTTATATTTCATAATCAGTTTTTCTATATTTTTATATATATATATTTTGTTTTTCTTTTAATATAGAATCTGTAGATATACATTCTTGGCAAATTCGAAAAAACTGATTCCAAAATAGGAACAGATCATTGTGCGAACTATGTATACAGGGTGCAAGTATTTTTTGTATTTTTCTCTTTTAATCTCTTTTCAATCGTTTCGTCTCGTCTAAAACAAATTTTTTTCTCTTGTTTACGTTATTATACTTGTTTTTTTTTTTTTTTTGGTATTTGGTTCGCTTCGTTCATTTTATCTTTTCAAACATGAATGTTGTTGTAGCTGTTCTGTTATTGTTGTTTGCTGTTTTTTTTTTGTTTTATTGTAGTTGTTGTCAGATCGTGAGAAACACACGTGTGTACTCGTAGACTGCTCGAATTATGTGTACAGTTGTATTTGTAGATAATATATATATATATATATGTATATATATAATCGTTTCTTCTTATCCCAGTTTTTGCGTATGTGTGTGAGTGTGGTATATTACTTTGTGATGTCGTTCGTTTTCGGTTTCCGTTAAATGTTTGTTTGTTTGTTTTGTATTTTTTTATTTTTATTTATATTATTATTTTTTTTTAATATTTTGGTTCAATCAGTATTTTTCATCGGTTTTTTTTTTATTCCCATTATTATTATTATTTTAATTTTCTCATCTGAACGGTGGTACATTTGATAGGGTGCACAGGGCTGCTAGGCACAGATAATTGACTCGCAAATAACTCTTCAAACAACATTAGAGCGTACGACATACAGTATTAATATACACATTACATCATTAATTATTATTATTATTAATCTTTTTTTTTTCTGTTTGTTTTGTTATCGTAGAGTAGAATAAACATTGGTTTTCGAATGTATGTATGTCTTCTGTTTTAGCATGGCTCGGTGTGAAGGTGTGTTAAGGTGAGAGACTTCGCCAGTACTCCACTGGACGCTGGATGTGTTTTGTCATCTACGATCATCTTTTAAGTGTGATGTTTGATGTCCGAAGTAAATGATGCCACGAATGAATGAGGCCAGCGCGACATCACAGGCTAATTATGGACGGTCAATGCTCGCGTCGACTCCGAGGATGATCAGAGAGTTACGTGGACACAAGATAGCTCGTTTCTCGAGAAATTACATTCGTCTTCGGCTCTTTCGTGCAGTGGTCAAACCCCTTTCTCGATTTCTGGATCGATACACGTGGTAGAAGTTATTCACCGTAACTTTTCGAAAAATAAAAAGAAAAGAGAGATCGACGCACAACTTTCAAACACCTTCGCGCAACGAAATGTTGAAAACTGAGTTTCTCCAGGTTGACGGTAGAACTCGAGCTCTAACCAACACGTTAAACGCGGCGCCATTTTGCCTGGCTTTCGCGTCACGATTTACTCTAACTTCAAATCAAACGAACACAAAACCGTGCACAAGCAAAACATTTGTGCTCATCCCAATTCTCCTGGCTTTTCCGTTTCAATCGAATCCACCGAAATCTTACCGAATTATATACAACATATTAATTTATAAATTTAACACCGTCAGTCTGACCAGGCGCAACGTTCAACGTGTCAAACGTAAAATCCTTATTTACAAAATTCGTACGAACTCGAAAGAATCGCGTACCGCGTCGAAAATTCAATTTCCAAAAATCGCTGAGCAACAATATTTTCTATTAACCGTTTGGCTGCGGAAAGATAATAGAGAAAAAGAAAAGCAGATTTGAAATATGTAATATTATTAACAAATAGAAATCATATGCTCCACAGACGCAATGAGCTTTACTGGACGCACAACTGTTACTGATTCAGAGCAGAATTACGAATTCTTGGCATAACACAAAAAAGGAGCGTTATCGTGCTCTTCGTAATTTTGGCAAAACGTGAGAGAAGCGCAATAGCACTCCTCCGCACTCAAACGATTAAGTAAAGCAAAAAAAGTCGAACGTTTCAGCGAAACCGTGAGATAGAATTAAATTAATCGGGGCAACTACCACATGTTCGTATCGATCGTCCGAATCTCGATATCTACCGGCAGCTTGGACTGATCTCGGGGTCTTGTTAGCATTGCCGATCCATCTTGGACTATCTTGACGCGATGGCTGGTTGGTATATATATATATATATATATTGGTCGTGTTTGCTTCTCGCCGGGTGTTGTATGTTCGCGATGTTATGTACGTGTCGTGTCGAGATGTGGAGGGTGTATTATTAGTGTCGTGTTGCGTTGCTGATGCGTGTACAATCAATGTATAATAATGTATACAGTCAACAAATCTTATTACATCTAGTTTGTCTTTTGACGCAGCGATGGGAAGACAGAGCATAGAGACCCTTCTGGCTCAGATGTACAATAACGAGGTTTGGAGGATTCTTAAGGAGCGGACAAGGAAGTGGCCGATGAAGAAGGACTATGAGAAGGATCAAAGGAGTTACTCCTGACGTCACCGACGACGATCGCGTTTCATCGGCAAACATTCCACCGACATGATATTCCGTCGACACCGAATCCCGACCCACAGTATTCAACTCGTCGTCGATACCTCGAGATCACCGGCCATCGTTTCACTGACAAATTTCGTCGACAGTGTCAACATTCGTGTTGGCTGATCGACGACTTTTACCAATGATACAATGTACAATGAAAATACTGTTCGGCGGAAATTGTTGTCGGCGATCCGAAGGCGTCGATGAAATTGCGACTGATGAAATCGGTACCCGGGTCGGTGGGGCCTCGGGTTAATCCAAGGAATTAGGTTTCTTCGATTGTTTTTTTTTCTTTGCAGAGGAGTGAGGATGCAAGATATAACGGGAGAATTGGTTTAAATTTTCTTAGAATACAAATGGGATGCCGAAAGGCAGGCAAAAAATTGAACTTTTTACGGGGGGCGGGGGCTAAAAATGATTAGTAAAAGGGTACATTACAGGACTAACGCTTAGAAACATTGATATGACGCATGGTGGTGCTTGGGATACGTAAGATCTGATATGTGGGGCAGGTATATGTTACGTGGTAATACTTAGAAGGGAAGGAGCGATCGCTAAAAAGGTTACTGCGCTTCAGTTCGTTTTGCTACGGTTCGATTTTCCTACGAACCGCCTCGACTTACCGACACCGACGCTTCCGGCTCGAAAAGCCTTTGCCGCCCGCGACGGTATTGGTAATCCGTTGGTTAATTTCTCACGTGTATTTTAAAAACATTATCGGTTGTGGAGAAGCACGAAAAATCGTTCGGTTCTTTTTACGCTCGCGAATTCAAGACGTGTCGAAGTACGTTTGGCGTCACCGCAATTAATTGCATAAAAATATAGTTGCTGGAGGAGCGACGCGCGACGTTCCGAAAAGCGTCATCTCGAGATTAATTGGAGAATTCGATATCGGGACAGGTACATTTTTTTACTTTTCGTTTTCTTTGGCCAAAAAGCGCTGAACGAACTAAATTCTTTTTGTTTGTTTGTTTTTTTTCCGTTTGTTTTTATTCTCTTCTTCTTTCTTTCGTTTTTCATTTTCTTTCTTTCTGTTCTTCTTTTTTTTTTGCCTTTTTTTCTTTTGTATAATCCAGTTTCGACAGGCAACAGGATTTAGACGATTCCGGGGATATCTCGAGTGAAGCAGCGGATACCTGATAAATACGCAAAAGAAACCAAAGCGCACGGGCAGTAACACCTTTTCCGCAATACTATTAATCAATAACAATATTAACGATATGTACCTACTCTCCGATCTACCTAATTACCTAACTACAAACATTAAACCTAACGCTTTAAACGCAATATCGATATCCGTAACATACTTAAAAGTCTCGACTTTTACAAAATCGGGACTATAAATAATAATATTTTCATAGCAACTAATAGTAATAATAATAATAATCATAATAATAATAATAACAACAACAACAATAATAATAATAGTAATAATAAACGTAGTGGTAATGATAATAACAGCAACAACAGCAACAACGCGATAATCATTGTCGTAGTCGTCGTTATTATCATCCTCATCATCATCAACATCATCATTATCATCATCGTCATCATCATAATCATCATCATTATCATCATCATCATCATCCTCATCATCCTCATCATCATCGATCATCATCATAATCATCATCATCATCATCATCATCATCATCATAATCGTCGCCGTCTTCGTCGTCAATCGTCGCAATAATACTAATAATCATAATTACACAATCAATCATTAATATAATCGAAATTCTCATGTGACTGCAAATATATACATATAGATGGGATATGTATTTCATGGTTTTAAAATTTAAACAAACGTCTCGCTACACACTCCAGTTTTCTTTTTTCTTTTCATTTTTCTTTTCTTCATTTTTTTTTGTATTCTTTCTTCATTTTTAATATAATTAATTATCGACACAGATGGCTCTCTTTTTTTTCTTTTCGTTTAACTTTACAACCTCGAGTTTGTTTTTTTTTTGTATGTTCTTCAGTGATATAATGCTTAATTAATCGTGTGTTTAAACACCGTGCTAGAACACTACCTTGGAATACTGTACTCGTTTACAGACTCTCTTTTTTCTCTACACGCTACAATTACAATTTGATTTTTTTGTACATAGAAGAATCTCTCTGTCGCTATCGGAGGACAAGCGCGCGCGAGTGTTGCCGATCCCATTCCTGGTCGCCAATCATATATCATTCAGCTGTCTCGTTTGTACATTTGTATTTCCGGTTTCGAGAAAGCACCCCTAAATTCCTTCGTGTCGCGTTATGCTCGTTTACCGTTCCGTCGAACGGTGAACACGCTGCTGGGATGTTTTAGCCACCGAAACAGCGAATCTTGCGCGTCCAGGTTCACGCGCCGAACAGAGAACAAGCTATATACAGCGGGACCGAATAGAAAGATGCAAGACTTACACCCGTAGTTAGATCTTGCGCGACCCTAATCGACCGGGATTCGAATACAACACTTTTAACAACGCGCGGCGTCCTACCGAGCCTCCGACAACACGATGGGACCCGTCATCCTCCGATGGCACAGCGCTCGGGGATTTCACTTGGACGCGTCTTTGAATATAAATCTTTCCGCCGTCGGTCGTTCTAGGCGCAACGTCTTTAAACCAAAAGGATTAACAGCTACCGCTTCGAACTTAGTGTTTCCTTTTCTCTCTGCGAGAGGAGACACGGCTGCAACGAATCAAACTCCCCCGTTCAAATACACTTATATATATTTATTTTCGACATTCAATTTTCCGTGGGTCTTTGAAAACATTGTGAAATAACGACCCTGGAGAAAAATACCTCGAGAATGCAACAGGGTTCGAAAGTACAAAAACATTATGCGATACCCCGAAAAAGAAAGTTGAACGTGCTAAAAAAGTTGTTGTTCCCAAGAACGTACAAACGTTCTCCGTTTTATACTTGTACCTTAATTTTGCGATGTTTCGACGTGACACTGTAACGAAGAGATTTGCAACGAGTAAAGAAAGTAATGGTGTTTCGTTCTATTCGACGAACCTTGAACGGCTGGTTTAATTAGCTGCAACCGTCTTCTACTTCGCGATGGATTCGCTAACGAGGGCTCAAGCTAAGACAGGTTCGCGGGTTAAACGAAGACTCGACGCGGCCGTCGTGTCTTCCGATTCTATCTGAAATTTGAAGATCTGTACACGTGTAATTAGTACGAAGAGTACAAGCGACGGTGGAAAGAGGTGAAATGTAACGGTGTAAGTGAGCTATTGTCGCGAAGAAAATGTTGGGACCCAGAACGGATAAAGTTTTCGCGGAACATTCCTCGAGACGAGAGTTTTGTTCCGTTTCGGGATAGAAGAGCCCGGGGAACGTGTTTTCTCGAAGTGTAGTTTCGTTGTAACGTGTAACTACATTTCATGTGTAACTTGTGTTTCCTCGACCACAGTTAAAAATGGTACAAGTAAAGCGTCAGAAAATAAGCGACAGTCTGGCATGCGTGCTTGACCACTCGAACGCATACGCGTTTTCTCATAATTACTATTTCTCCTCTCTTTCTCTCTCTCTCTCTCTCTCTCTCTCTCTCTCTCTCTCTCTCTCTCTCTCTCTCTCTCTTTCATTCACACACTGGGGTATACGCTGACGTACACACATCACACGTTGTAAGCGAGTTAATTTTTCCATTAGGATGGCATCAGCTCTAAATTCCTAATGAAACGAGATGTCCAGAACGTATATAATTCCTCGAAAACGAAGGTGCATTCGCCTCTATTAATGAACTCTCTGTATCTCTGTTATTCGTGTTGGGATCCGTCTCTTCGTTTTTGTGCCCTTCAACTTTTGCGCAACGTCGTTTCTGTCTACGGTTTTGTATCTCTCATTTTCTCTCTCTCTCTCTCTCTCTTTTTCTTGCCACCGAATGGTATATCGTTTATTCGAATGTTCATCGTAATCGCGTGCGTATGCCGAAGCACAATGAAAGTTTGAAAAAGTCGAAACGAGATAAACGAGCACCTACGTCTACGCTCGGTTGCAAATTCGTTCTCAAAGAATTACATTTCGGCCGAAGCGTTTTACCCGTGTTTAATCGCTTAAAAAAAAAAAAGAACTCCAGAGGGGGAACGAGAACAAGAAGAAAATGTACGCCGAACTCGCGCTTGAACGAAAATCCCTCTAACGTGCACCGTTCTTCTTCTTTTATCGTTTTCTTCGTTCATCGCGCGTCAACGCGTCAAAGAGCGTTTACAAAAGAGGAACGGAAAGAATTCGTGATTTAGACACCGCACGCAGCGGATCGCGTGTGTAAGATTATCTACAAAAAACCGTTATGATATGATTACAAGGTTCTAGCTGCTTACATTTAATCCTACGTCCTTTCTCAGTTTCTTCTTTTTTTCTTTTTTGCTTTTGCCTTACGCGCGTTAGGTCCTGCTCACCAGATAAGAATAAAATGAAATCCTTCGAGGTTCGTTAGATAAAACGTGATGCATTCGTATACATTACTGTGAAATTATATATGTATATTTATGTATATGTATGTATATATATATATATTTATTTATTTATTTATATATATAGCGTGTGTATATATCGTACCAATTGATAACCTAATGAAAATGGTAGTAAAATAACGACACCGACGGTTGTGTTATAATTAATGCAAGAGTACTGTATTTCCTCTTTTTCTTCTTTTTAAATTAATATTACCTAGAAAAACGTGAGGATGTGATGAGAAAAGAATCGCCCGATTCTTCGATGAACCGAACACGGAAACGAGCAAACGAACGGCGAATCAAGCCTAGAGACCGTGCAACAGAAAAGGAACACGTGAACGACGTTATCGAACAAAACGAAACGAACGATAAGAACGTTAACAATCATCGAGCACATCGATTCAGAGAGTATTATTTCTTCCCCTCTTCGAATATTCCATCTTCATCCTTAATTCGCGGTTAACTCCTTATACTTCCTTTAAAAAGTTACTTTGTTCCTTAATTCCTTAGCTTAGTACCATTGTTTCATCCTGCGCCGACGTATTATATCACCTGTTTCGCAATCGATAAAAAGCCTCGATTTAAATAGACACAACGTCAGCAACAACATACAACGTGTAGAATTATTCCATCGATACACAAGTCATACTCTCTTATTTTTTTTTTTTGTTTGTTTTTACCTCTTACGTGGCCTCGAAAAAATCATTTACTTATTTATTTCTGCGTTATTTACTCTCACTCTTGTTCCGGCGATCGACAAAAGATTCTCGATTTTATTTACTGAGTCCCTCAATATGATATACAACTTATCTTCTATTTAGTTGTATTGTAACAAATATTGCCTCGAGTAAAAACACTTCTTACTCTCTCTCTCTCTCTGCCTCTTTTAATTGTCATTCGTTCCCCTATTTCAGAATTCTCCCTCCCTCTCTCTCTCTCTCTCTCTCTCTCTCTCTCTCTCTCTCTCTCTCTCGCTCTCTCTCTCTTTCACCAATCATCAAATGGACAAATTAGTGACGAATTATTAATAATTCTCACGCATCTTAGTAGAGGGTTCTCTCGTACATTTGGATTTCTTTCAAAGAGGATGAGTCGGGGATGAGTGACGTAGCCCTTTTGTCTTATTATCTTACGTTACGTATGGCCGAGTCACGAATCTCTATGTTTAATTAAGTATCCATTTGGTTCGCTTTCGAAAAACACAACGTTCACTTTTGCTCTTTCATTTATTATTATTTTACGTTACTTCATTATCATTAATCATTATTTTATATGTATTTGTTGTATTTGTTACTTTTTTTTATTATTTTTGGCATTTTTAAATCGGAGATCTAAAACCGTTTTCATTATAAAAACGTCCCCGCGGCCCGACAAAATATTGCCGAGGGACGCGCTAATATATCATGTGTACGTGTAAGCGAATCTGAATATATGCATACGTCTGTCCAAGTGCATGTGTGCCTAGGTATGTGTTCGAGTACATGTATATGTGTGTGTATATATATATATATATTTATATGTTCCAGTGTATGTGTACATGCACACTCGCGCGCACGCGCGCATCCGCGCACGTTTCGTGTCACGTGTGTTTTTGTATACGTGTACAGAGCATGTAACAGAGTTGCGTGTCGTCGACTTCATCGTCGTTCGTATATAAAATTTAATTCATGGACCGCGATCTGATCAACGATGTACGACTGGCTCGAGGGTGAAACATTTAACGTCCAGTCTGATCAATGTCTTTTCCTTTCATCAGAAGTTTCCACCGGTTCCGTGAAATCCTGGGCGCATAGAATTTGTTCATCATGCAAGCAAGAGTCGTCGCAACCTGAACACTACAGCGTTTGTAAAGGGGCTGAAGGTAGAGGAGGAAGGGTTGTTTAGCTTCGTTTAACTTTACACCGTTTCTCGATGATAAGATTTCCTTCCCTACCTTTTGTCTTTTTAGTCTCCTCGAACAAGCGAGAGGGAACACAACCGACGAGACCGTACACGTGTTCCGTACGCTTCTCGTCCGTGGAGACGCTTCTTCGCGAGGATAGAAGCGAGAAGAGAGGCAAAGGTCGTAAAATTTTCGCCGCCGACATTCTCGGATTATTTATTCGATTCTTTATCTCTTTTTTTTTTTTGCTCTGGCGAGTCACGAAATCGGTAGTTCGCTAAATTAAAACCATAGACGTACGCGTTAAAACGAATATCTCGCGCGACCGGCGTGCATATATAAGTATATACGTGTAGACGTGTATGTGTATGTATGCACGCGCGTAGTATTATATACACATCGAGTATATAGCAAAATAACGAAGCCGTATAGGGTCGAAGAATCTCGAACTTGCTCGGGAGCAAAAGACTTTCCCGAGTCGTTAAATCGTGATGTGGAACAGCAGTGAATAGCGATTACTTTGAGGGGTTGGTAGTAGTTGCAGAGTAAAATCTTTCTTCGAGCAGAATCGATCAAAATTATGCTCTCTTGCTCTTTACTTTCTCTCTCTCTCTCTCTCTCTCTCTCTCTCTCTCTCTCTCTCTCTCTCTCTCTCTCTCTCTCTCTCTCTTTCTCTCTTGTACATGCTCACACTCATACATACAAACTCTCTCTCTCTCTCTCTCTCTTTCTTTCTCCTTCTTTTAAAACTTGTATCCAGCATGTGTAGTTTCTAATGGTCAGTAAGGAACCTCCGATTTCTTTGGATCCCACATTGTGAAATGGTCAACGAGGAACGCAGTCGCATTTTTGAAACCGTGGTGGGTGTCTTCGGTGTCATTTCTTACACGCGGTAAATGTGTCGTGTGCATATGGCGTGTACGTGCATGCGTCATTGTACGCGTATGAACCAGGCGGCGCGCGCGCGTGTCGCGACGAAAAGAACAAAGAAAAGAAAAGAAAAGAAAAAAAAGAAAGACGAATAAGAACAATATCGAAAAACGAAGACGTGTCCGCGTTCGTGTGAAACCTGTGAAAAACGTCTCGTACGCTGGGACCGTTGGCAGGACGACCGATGCCCAGATCTACGGGAAATCATCGATCCGCGATTACGTTTGTTCGACTTCTCTGAGAGGAACAGTGGCTGCTTAGGTAGCGATTTCGACGGTTTCTCTCGGATCGTGCTTCCCGATCGTCGCGCGCGGCCCTTGATATGTGATCCATGCCCGACGACGGCAGATTTCCATTAGACGCCAACTCCTTAGCTTTTATTTACAAGACAATCGATCCCTCGCACGATCGATCTTCGCGTTTCACCCGAGAGCGGAGAAGCTACCGCGAAGAACGACGACAAGGCGAGTCCTCTTCTTGTTCTTCCTTTCTCTGTCTATCTTCAATCTTTCGCTCTCTGGCTCGCTTCTTTAACCTATCGCTCACTTTCTCTCTCTATCGTACTCGTTCTCTCTATCTTTCTCTGTCGCATTCTTTCTTCCATTCTCTCTCACTCTGTTGCTCTCCCCTCCCCCTCTCTCTCATTCGCGAACCCTCGACTTGTCTGTCTTTGTCGTTCGCGTGGACTTGGTACGTATCTTGACGAAGAGGATCTCGCTTCGAGACATAATACTGACGCTAACTTATGCATGAACGGGTTCGAGACACCGTCACGGAATCTAGACCGGGATGTCCGCGCGGAGTGAAGCACGTATACCCGGACCTCGCCGAAAACAACCAGAAGAAGAATAAGAAGAAGAATAACAGGAAGAAGAAGAAGAACAGGGTGAAGCAGAAGAAGAATAAAGAAGATGGTGAAGACGTAGAAGAACAGAAGGTG
>CM052094.1:18881578-18904197 GCA_028453745.1 Agapostemon virescens
TCATTTATTAAATCAATGCAACTAATTGCTCAAGAAAAGTCAAGACGCTTGGTTCAATCTTAAAAAAGTTATGTAGCTTTGAAGAGTGTCCGAATACTTTTGTGCGTTACTGTACGTGCTTATATTTTACGCATAATAGTATTCATTTATAGAAATGTTAATGTCGAATATTGTTACGTTATAATATAATTTATAATACACGCGAGGAGCATGTTACAATCGGTGCATGTCTATGCATGTCGGTGAACTTTGATGTATTCGCCAACCATAAATAAACCAATGAAATTTACGATAACGTATAAATAGTGTATTGTCGTACAATACAATACAGCGTATCGTATAATAGAATACAGGAAATTAAATAAAACATTTCTGATAAATGAGGAACGAATATTTGATGTCATGTACATTCATTCAATGTATGTCGTAACTCTTTCCTGCATTGACTTATTCTTATTTTAATATCTAGTGGAGTCATGATATTGAATCTTAAATAAATAAAATATTTTGATTTTGGAAAAACACTGCGTTCAAAAACGGCATACAAAGGTTTATAGAAATAACGTAGCACATTGATAATAGTTTTATTTTATTTAGTTATTTTACGTTTTTACACCAATATTTGTATTTCCTTTATTTGTAAGTAATTAAAATCAAGAATACAGGAAAATATTTCCTGCCTTCGAAAATCTTTGATTGTTGAGAACACTTTTCTTATTTATATGCAAGTTTGCATTTGGATAGACGTTGTTTAAATGTGTTCGCATGTTCATGAAAAATATTATAGTTTTTTTTTTTTTTAAATCAACATCTGAATCAAGTTTATAATTATAAACTTACAGATTTGGCTTCCAAAAAGAACGTATTTTACAAAGTGGCTTATTAAAAGCAGCTATTTTTATGATCTCCCTGTACTCCTACAATAATTAGTATAACGAAGCTTTGATCTCTTATTTTCAAAAGATTTGGCGATCCTGGCGCGTGTTTCTATTACGTTAAATCTACCAGGCTGCGAAGTCTACGTCGTAGAGTGGAATGAAACTGGCGGCTATTAAAAAATCGATTTTAGTCATATTGTAAAATAGAAAGAAATGTTCATGTTACTTGATAGAGAAATTAATGGTACTGTAATATGGGAGGTTTCATTTAATAATATTTGCTTTAATTTTCTTGAAAGTTAATAGAAAATCCCAACTGTCACCAAGAGATTTTACGATTCTATACATTTAATTCATGGTCCTGAGAAATCGTACTTTTAGATGGATAAATTAGGATAAAATGTTCATGAATTTTTTTACTAATAATGTTTAAGTGAAAAAAGTTACGTCTGCACCAAAACTGGAACTTCTTTTAAACTTTCAAAGAGGTGGCACCTTTTAACGAGTGAACCCTACTTTCTTAGAAACGAAAAGAATCGAGCGCTACACTGCGCTACCTTTTAAGAAAATTGCCTTTGCAGTAAACTGTAACAGTTTAGTGTCTCTTATTTGTATTGCACTCGCACTCCACGTTTCTTATTCTCGCTCCCACTTGACAACAGAGAAAGAAAACACTGCCCTGAAAATATTTTATTTCTGTACGTTTCTGATCGTATCATAAATCATTATTCAAGTATCGTGGCAGTACATCGTGTGCTTTCTGTGTAATATATTTATGGCAGCTTTGTATGTGATATATTACTTTCATTCTGATAACTGAAACATTGCCATACTAAATTATTCAGGCCTTGGAAAATGAATGTTTAACGCTAGAACAACCGGATGTATCGAAATTACTTGTTACTGATTTTTTCTTTCACAGTTGTTACAACTATACGAACGTTTCAACGAGTTCTTATTCATTAAGAGACTAGAATAAAGCAGAATTTACCGACATATGACATAACATACCAGAATATACAAGAATATATCAGAATATATTAGAATGTACCAGGATATGCATTAATTTACTAGAATGCACCAGGATATACAATAATTGATTACAATGTCCCAGAATACGCCATAATATTCCAGGATATACGAAAATGTACTAGAATAAAACAGAATATACTGACATATGACATAAAATACCAGAATATACAAGAATATATCAGAATATACCAGAATGTACCAGGATATACATTAATTTACTAAAATGCACCAGGATATACAATAATTGACTACAATGTCCCAGAATGCGCCATAATATTCCAGGATATACGAAAATGTACTAGAATATCTCAGAATACACTAGAATAAAGCAGAATAGACCGACATATGACATAACATACCAGAATATGCAAGAATGTAATAGGATACACCAGGATATACAAGAATTGACTGAAATGTACTATAATTCAATAATAAACCTGATAATACAAGATTATACTAGAATATATCAGATTATACTTAGAATATACCAAGACTAGTCAAGTTTGGTTCAATGTTGAACCCTTTGCGGGCGATTTTATTTTTTTGCAGAAAGTTAAATCTTGTATTACTGTTTTAATATTCTGAATGAAAACAAAAATCTATACCGATCTTATGTTGTTACAAAAATTAAATAATATTTTTGGCAACATTAACGATTGAATACACGGAGCTGAAGTTTCCAAAAAGACGACACGCGTCTTCGAAGGGTTAAAAAGTTATTTAGATTTAAAGAATGTGTGAATACTTTCGTGAGCTATTGTATATTAGATCGAAAGCAATGTTGCAGATTTTAAATCGGAGTTAGGTCATTTGGTCTCATCGTGCGCCGGATACTGTACATGGTCATGAATTTTCACGGGCTTTAATACCGGCAATATCTCATCTACCGAGCCCTGTTAGAGTCAGCGGATTAAGATTAACACCTTCGCCGGCATGCGAACGCACCGGCAACTTCCCCGTGTTTCTGCCGTTTCTGCCGTTTCTGTGCCGCGGCGTGCTTTTATTTCAAATACCGAACTATATTACCAGACGGAGCCGCGCGATAGCTGTTATTTTAGAATGGTGTGGGCACTTCGTTGAATTTATACGGCGCTGTTCGCGTCACCGATAGAGCCCACTGGCCAGCACCAATGAAAATATTTTAATTGGCCGAGGCTCGATCGTTCGTCAGACTTTCAACTAAATATGCATTAGGCGAAGGTAGCTGAAGTGGTAAACGCGGGTGTTAACGGTTGATATGTTACACGAAATTCTATTTGTAGTGTTTGAATCACAATTCCGGTACCGAATGCCGGTAGTTGGTCTGTGAATCATTTGCCTTCGGTTCCACTTCGAAGAGAAAGACGCATCTCGCCGCGAGTTCAATTATACATAATCTATTTCTGCAGGATCTCGGCGTTTTTCATATTAACCCCTTGCCCCACAACAACGAGTCAAACTCGCAATCAAGATTTCGAACTGAATCTTCGAAACTTGTATTTCCTTAATTTTCTTTAAACGGAAATAACATTTTATTTCAATTCTGATCGTATACGGTAATTGGAGAATAGCTAGGCACGCAGTAACTACAAATTTCGTGTTATCTTTTTGTCGTTCTACGGCGGACAAGGATAATCCAGTCACTGTTATTGTAAAATAAGTCGTAGGCCAAGGGGATAATTGTGAATGTGTGTACGAACAATGTAAATATACGGTTTTCCTTACAATCAAGATAACTACTTAGTAATATTAATAATAATATAATATACGGTAAAATTCCATTAAATTGTCTCGGAAGTTCGTTCCGTCTTCGACCGGTGTGCATGATGTGCCTTTAGAATAATGTTTTTAGGAAAGTATATAATGTGATTCAGTGAAAGTAAGCGTAAACAATGGTAACATTGTGTTACTGCTGCTCGATCTTGGTTTCCGAAATATTCGTAAAAAAAATTGATAGGATGACTTCGACAAACACTGTCTTTTCCCAATGGCCGAATCCATTCTTTAGGGCGGGGGAGGACTCCACCCCTCTCTCTGTACCTCCTTGCCAAGAAACTTGACCCAGACCTATGTATGTATTTTATGAACCCCGGGCAGCCGGTCGGTAGCAACTGCAAGACAACGATAGCGCTTATCAACAGCTTTTCTACCTCACAGGGAGGCGGTGTATTACCGAACGTGTTATAAACGTCGACATCTAGCTTTTTAACGCATCCGGAGCCACAGCCGATAGTCGGCGGATGACCAATCATTGGGACCGTACTATCTAATCGTTGCTATAACCCAGACTCAGCTAAAATGCGATTCTGATGAATTTCTAATATATTATTTTGAAGTGTGATTCTGAACGATTTTTATATGTTACCGTCGCTAGGCTTAATTAATAGACATTAAGAAATACCCCTCACATTGCGGCCAGTGTTTCAGGGGACTTCAGGAAGCTACCATTTATCAACCCCATTTTGCCCATTTTCGAGATTTTCACAAGCCCCTAAATTTCAAAGTCGCACCGTGGCCGCAATTCGCTTCCAATGGACCCGAGAATTGATATACACCCTTCCTATGCATCCAGTTACTTGTAGCCAGACTTAGAAAAGAATCAGGGAAACTAAGTTTTTCGACCGATATTTAACCCTCTCAGAAAGGGACAGTTTGGGGGTTGGCGGATTTCCCCGATCTGCACATTTTTCGTAATTCCATTCCGATCGACCTGGAAATTGCCATACACAATGCCCCCGCGTCTAGTAATTTGTAGGAAAATTTACAAAAGAATAGAGGACCTAAAAAATTTTCCCCAATTTTTCACGATTTTCGACAGGGGGGGATACGTCCCTTTAATGTTTGGCAATATTTGGCAATCTTTGAAGGCGTCCCCCCACCAAACTATTAGAGCTATCGACATGATTCAAACGGGAAAATCTTCCTCAAACCTTCCTCTTTAAGAAGAGCCCTCATTTTCTAGGCTAGCGTTTCAGGGGACCCCAGGACGCTTCATTTTATCAAGCCCATTTTCCCCATTTTCGCGATTTCGAACGCCTTGAAATTTTCAAAATCGTACCACGGCCGTAATTTCATTCCAATCGAGCTGAAATTTGGTATACACACTGCCTACGTGTCCACTTACTTATAGCCAGCGTTAGAAAATAATCGGTGGAAGTAAATTTTTTGGCCGAGACCTAACCCCCTTCAATGTTGCTGGATTGCCCTGAACAGAATATATATCGCAAATGAATTCCTACCGTATGGTACGACCGGTGCGTCTCAAAGTCTGTCGCAGTCAAGGAGTTAAATAAAGAAATGGCTTACGAGGATATACGCCCTTGTGAAACTAACATGATAAGAAGGAGAAACTGATCGATAAGTTAATGTCAATTCCATTAAGACATTGTAGAGATAATTCATCCGCTTCTCGTTTTGAATACGCGCACTAATCGGATACGACCACTAATTGTTTTCATTCGACCGATAATCGTTTTTCTTTCGTGTATCTCGAGGAGACAGAGATCGCAGTTGACGACGAGACGTGTTCGAAAATACATAAAATCGTTATTTTTATTAATCAAAAACCTACAAAATTAAATTTCAATTTCACCAAAACATAGAAGATTGTACAATTCTAGGAAAAAGTATGTAAATTTATATTGGCAAATACAACAGACGATTTAACGCTGCGCCAACCGGCTGTTCAAATTTCAAAAAAAAAATTTCGTTCATAAGTCAGTAAATTTTGTTTAAAAATTGCGAAACTTGGTCGTGGCTATGTATGCAATTTTGGAAAAAGTAAAACAGTGTATATACGAAATAAATAAATTAATGTACATGCACAAACGAATTTGGCGCAAAACAACTGACACCCGTATGACGTCAACAGCGCTACTGGCCCTTGAAATTTCCATGACGCAAAAACTGCTTGAACAATTTCAAATATTAAATAGAATCGTGTAACGAAAGTATGATATTTCAAAGAAAAACAAAATTTAATTTTCACTTATAAATTTATGTTTGTGGTTAAACAAGAAGAAACAATAAAAATATAATAATGATGTTGCTGCCTAAATATGTGGAAAATTACTGAAAAGAAATATCAAACAATAAATTTTACTTGTAATCTTTTTAGCTTCGAGATTATACAGGAGATCCCCAAAATGTTTGAGTTTCTTGAAGGGGGTGATTCCTAGGATTATTATAAGAAACTTATTCCGTTGCCAATTCTCGAGTTGACGCTCCGTTCTCGATTTATTAACGAAAAACACAAACAAATTACACAGAATTACACAAATTAACACTTGAAGCACACAAGCAGACTTGATACGATAGCGTTCAGACCAAAAGACTATACGCGTTGAAAACTTTGTATAGAAAATCGAATAAGAAAAGAGAACAATTTCTTATCGAATTATTGTACGGAAATTTAACTTTCTTTAATCGTTAGCAGTCCAATGGCGTTCCTGCGGTGACACTAAAAATTTCTACATTATTATTCAAAACGACTTTAACATCATCCCGTTTGCGTTTAAGGAATCGGTAAAAATTGAAGTGTTACACGTACGAGTAACAGTAATAAGCTTTCTATGCACGAAAGAAAATGGACCGTATACAAATATTCTAGGTCAAAGAATGTCTCGATTTTTGAACTAAAAGTTCTTGCAGTGCAAAGGGTTAAAGGATTTCGAACGTTCGACGGAATTTCCGCGGTCCCGATAATAAATTTCGATAAACTCTCCGTAATACTTTGATGTATGGCATGATGTATTCTAATTGCGCCGCAAATACCGCGTGCTATAACGTCTGCGACTCATGTCGGAGAAATAGCTTGGACCGGGAAGGTGTGCGTGCTATTACAAATCGAAGCCACGCATGATGAAACGCGGATTTCTGAATTTGTGGATTGTGAATTCCGCTTAACGCGCGTTAAGTCAAGTCACGACTGTGCACTTGGCTACTGCCGCACGCCGTTCCAATATATTCCTCCGACTGCGTTGATAAATAGAGCAGCTCTCGCGCGACCCACACGCTTTTCTATATGTATATTTTCTTTCATACAATATGAGGCTGTTCATTGAGACGGCCGAGTAAGTGCGAAATAAAACATCACACGGGAAATTTGAGCTGCGCGCGTCGTTCCGCAGCCGTGATTTACATAGGCCGCCCGTATAACGGATCGCTGACGTTTATCGACTTGCGACACGCGCCATCGTTGAACCCTCCAAATTATTGGAATGATTTGCATATCGCGGTTCAACTGGAAGCAAGAAATCAAACTCCTTGACAGTGGTCGCTCGTTGAGCAAACACCGATAGGATGTGCCATTGGCACTTTGTTAATTAGTCATTGCCCTTGCACCGTTGATTCGTCTATACCAGATTCGTTGTTGCTTCTCGCGGGAAGGTTTGTTGTCGATACTTTATATCCATTTGCCAATTTCGTTGGGTTATTAGTCAAATTAAAAGATGTGATAAATTTTATCGTGCTACGTTTTTATGTTGTAGGGTCTCAGGAAAAAAGGGAGGGGGAACCGAGCCGGGAATCGAATCCGGGACTTTCTGGTGGTAGCCGATCGACTACCTCATTGACCCACGAAGCCCCCCGCTCTTTTCCTAATCACCTAACGTCTATTTGATCCGGGGGGAGGGTCTTCAGATCCCATAATTTTACTTTTTTAACCCATTGACTGCCACGCAAATTTAGTGCGTCTTGTCCTGGGTGCCACGGTTTTATTTTAATATAATTAATTTAATACATAGTTTTAATAATAATTTTAATTATAAAAATTGATAATCAATTTGTTCTCTACACTATATACATTTTTCATTCATCCTTTCTAATAGTTCCTAACTCGAATAGCCATTTGTAACCAATCTAAACTTGCAGCACCCACTACGAGATATCTCGTAGTTGGCAGTCAATGGGTTAAATAGTATATACTCAAAGAAATAAACTTATTGGATAATTTTTCGTGGCTGTATCTTTACAATCTCAATAATCGTAAATTAAAAATATTAACCCTTTGCACTCGAATGGTGACTCTGAGGCGCCAGTGAAAATGGCCACACTACTGTTTCAAATAATTTTTACATCACTGTGTTTGTACTTAAGAAATTCGTAAAAACATAACTATTGCAAGGATGAGGAATAGTAAAAACACCCACGTGCATAAGATCAAATAACTCATGTGGAATGAAAATATCCTACGTCAGAAGAAATTTGTAGGTTTTTAAAGTCAAAGCAGCTTCGAGTGCAAAGGGTTAAACGGCATTTTGACGGGTTCGTGAAGTTAATGTTAATCGTGTGTTCAATGGTTTCAATGTCGAATGCAATGAAAGACTGTTCTCTTAAAACTCATTGTGCTTCTTAACACTTTGCCGGCCGCTGTCACACTCGCGTGACTTCTCTTTGTTAAGCGTTATCGGCCGCTGTCACGTACGCGTAACTTATTTTCGTCAACGATGACGTTTCATATCGAAGTTTGTATATGTAGACACATTATTGCAGACCAACATTTGACGATTAGGGAACATTGGTTGCAACCGTTTTCCCGTCCCAATTTACTAGAACGTCTTTTATTGAAATCTTTTTCCGCGGATGCTTCTGTAGTTAGTTTGAGACTGTCTTCCGCTGCCTTCAAATATCGGAAGCTTACGTCTAATACAAGTTTTAAAAAGTATCCTTCAAAATGATCTACGATGACGAAATATCTGCCCATAATTATGAAAGTGGTCTAAGTCATATATTTCTTGTTTCGAGATATTTAATGAATTGCATTTGAATAAATTAATAAATATTTTTACATTATGCGACAGTTTAATTTATAATTTTATTAGTCTTGATTAATGGAAATTTATTATGAATATGAAATTTTGTGTGAATTTCATACGAAAATGTTGTTTTTAAAGATTGAACTGACTTGGACCATTTTCAAAATTAACTGAATGTCCTATAAATGACTTAAAGCAATAAAGAACTATGAGTTTTATTTGAAACGATAACTTTAGTGAAATAATTCATGAACATTTATTAATTATTTTTAAAAAGTAATCCATTTTTATCATTTCGAGTTTTTAAGATTCTTAAAATATTCCTGAAAAACTGGAGGGATGTATGATAGTAAACACATAATATCTTTATGTTTTTCTTCCATTACTGGTCTAGTGGTGGTGTATAATGGAAGTAATTTAATATTTCCGTATATTTGTGGTCTTCCTCTTTTAGGTGAAAGATCCAATACGTGGAATTTAGAATCATCTAAAGAAGTTTCATAGAACATTTTATAAGGTTCATTTTTCAAGAATCTCATCCATGGAACTTGCAGTCAAGAGACAGATTCGCCCGCGGTATTTTTTATTCTTCTAATGATTTCGTTGAAATAAAATCCGGCTGCGACATTCGTTTTATCAAAAATGTATTTCTTCTTCTACACTTTTCTATCAATTCATAATAATGCTCAGGGTTGTATAAGTAATTTGCTTTTTTTATTTTGATTTCTATCAACCCAAAATCACGGTCATTCGGTAGAAAGGAATGACCCGATACCAAAAATTTGTGGTCTACTGTTCCAATATTATTATTTGATGACTGAGCCATTTTCATCCATGTCAATGCTACTTTAATGTTACGATTTTGGCCTGAACAAGCATCACTGTAAGCTATTACGTGTTTTTGAGTAGTTATATCCTCCATATACAGAGGGCCACGCGCCCTTTTTAAGTTACATTTATATAATTTCTTTAAATTTTTGATTTAGACCACTTTCATAATTAACATTAAATGAATTCCATATAATGTTGAAATTACAACCACTATCTAATGGTTCATTTTTTACGATATCGTAAAAACTACATTGAATAAATTTAGTTTAAAATAATGTGGTGTGAAATAACTGATAAACTCATTTCTTTTTTTAATTTTGACTTAGACCACTTTCATAATTATGGGCACATATATGCTGATCCGCTATCAGAAGTGCAAAACCAATTATTAATGCCCTCTTTAATAATAATTGTAGTGCAACTGACTATGTTGCGAATAATTGGGTAAGAATCACCGTTGGCGAGTAGTAGAACCTGCGTGAATCTCGCCGGCGGCAGCGTAATGGTAATGCGAGAAATGGGCGGTCGGCAAAGTGTTAACCCTCTGCACTCGAAGCAATTTCACTCAAAAATCGAAACAATATTTTTATCTATAAAAGCTCCACTGTAGATCGTTCATTTCCTTTCGTTCATACGAAATTAATTTCTATGACTCATACTTAGAATTTTAACATTTTTATCAATTTCTCAACTGCAAACCTATCGATGTAAAAATTGATTAAATAATGGTATGGCAAGTTTTAGTGTCGCTTTAGAGGCGCCATTCGAGTGCAAAGGGTTAAGGTGTATATTAAACGAGCTACCTGTTTTAGAGTAGAATGAAAACACCTATTTTATTTTCAAATCTTCAATTCTAAATAATTCGGACGAACGTCGATTCTGACGTGACTCTATCTTGTATCTAAAATCTTGTTGGACTCGTAATGTAGATTCTGAGCAAAGTTTGTTAAACTTGTAGAAACAGTATTCTATTTGTTAGTGTATATCCATTGGAGAACATATAGGCATACAATAGTTCTTAATTTTCTTCTCATTACTGCAACAGTAAATTAAATCGTAGGACAAAGGGTTAAAAGCGAGATATTTCCAGTTTCACGATCCATCGTTCGTTTTATTGTAACATTTCTTTCACGATATAGCGAGCAAGATATCGAAGAACGTTTTATCTCGAAAATGTTACAACACATTGAGATGTCCGTGAAAACTTTCAAAACATTGTTTCATAACTGAAACCATGGAATTGATGTACAATTCTGTTCAGTTGTTTTATCGACTTCTGAGTGGAAGGTGTACACTGCCAACTTTACAGTAGTATAACTTACACCGTAAGGGTTTCCCACGACCAAACTTCTTCCTCGCTTTTATTCCATAAAACAATGAGAGAAAAAATCGTACAACAGCTTTTAAAGATTCGGTGTTGAGAGAAGGTTTCTCTTTAAATCCGTAGTAGGTTCGTTCGCATGTAATATTTTCTAAAGCTTTCAAAGATGTTTGGATTTGCAAGATTTTTGAGAAAATTAGGTCTTCGGTTTCCCACCTGTTACATCCTATAACAAAATCTTCATGGAAAGTGAACACCGATTTGCGAAAGTAAAAGTTTTAAGCTGCAAAATGAGTCTTGGCTTATGATTGTACTATTTATTTCGAGGATATATAACGCCATTATAGTAGCTTTCGCGGATGCTTTCTCTCTGATACGTACCATACTCAATTGTATTATTAATTATTAAAGTAAATTGTTAAGGTCAACATACATGTGCCATATCTTTAAGAAAAATTCTAATTTTATGATCAAACACTTCATTTCAATGTACTCGTGTAGAAAACATCATTATCCGTCACACATTACAGTGCTGTATCATTTACACGTAATTCGCGTTGAACTCTGCCGTACAGCCGTGCCTAAGAGGTTAAATATTGTCAGTGTAAAAATTGGTGCTTATAGTATGCTCGTATTTAACACTGTTTTCTAACTAAAAGTTTTCTATTATTACTTACAAACAAAATTGGATTAACACAAAATATAGTTTAAGTGATATTTAATTTTTCATAATTGAAATTAAATGATTTTTACAATTGACTAATTATAATAATAATGTAAGCCCATTTACAACCTATAAATATATATAATATTAGTTAAATTCGCCTAAAAGAATTTACCAGAGTTTACATAATTAACCTATATCTTTTAATTATGTATATATATATATATGTATATATATAAAAAATGTATATTATATATAAAAAACAGAACACTGTAAAGGATGATTTTAAGAGTCGCCATTTAAAGAATCTGTATGTTCTCCAGGTTCCTTGACGCTCTACGTTCAAACTGAATAAATGACGAAGAAAAAAGGAGCACACGGAATCGTCGGCCACGTATCCCGTAAAATCTTGATAAGAAAATTGTTCATTACGAGGATAATTTTATAAAATGATTTTTCCGCGTTTTAGCTGGGAAGATCCCAGTGTGCGCCGCGCCGCAAAGAGAATGTTTAAATCGCCGTTTAATTTCCTCGGTGGAAACGCCGTGCGGAGGCGGCGAGGATACAAAACGTTTCAACGAAACATCTCAGAAAGGAGCTTTCGAGAAAGCGAGAAATCGCGGCGAGTCAGCTTTGTGTATCCCATCTCAGGACGTCGAGTAACGACTCCGACTCCCATGTTGCGCGTCATTAATTCGCGTTATAGCGAATCGTCGTAAAGAGATTCGGTGCGTCGAGGCGGCGTAGAAGAGTGAACTGTGTGTATGTGTGCCGAGGAGGAAACAGACGGTGAGAAAGAGGAAGGAGGGGAGTTATTTATCCTTGAGGCAACCGGCCGTTGCGGGTGAAACCGTTTTCCTATTTCTCTCCCTTCTCGAATGCAGAAAGATCGGCACGCCAATGGCCAGGATTGTGCTAGCGTCGCGGGCGAGATTAAAATTTCAATTGACTGGCGACCTCGGAAATCACCGGGTATAATTAAAGTATAGCTGATCTCGAATCCATTGGCGAGTCGGGAGACAACGGGAGACAACGCGACGGAACAAAACGAACGAGGCGCATGCTTGGCGGAAGAAGAGTCTCGGGCACACATGGGCACACGTGATCACACGTGGACGCACATGGGCATACACGGTGAACTGGGCCCGATTACTTGCGCGATCAACCGGTAAAGAGACTTCGGGGTTAGAGGCTCTTTAATTAGTGCTGTCCGTCGCGGAGATAAACCTAAGAAAAATCGGGGAAAAAACGAAGAGAAAAGACAACAAAAGAAACGAGCACCGTGACCGAGTAGGTATGCGAGGACTCGCGAATGGACGGACTGCGAACAATGCCAGATCGCGCAAGCATCGGCCATTCGAGGGACAGAAACAGCGACAGAGCTCATCTATTATTGGCGCAAAACAGAAATAAAATGCGGTGCCGACGGCCTGCGAAACCTGTATGGTACACGCATTGCGCCAACAACTTTTGTTCTGCCTCCCGTTTCAATACCTGCGACCGGTTCTTTCGAATTTTCCGGTTCTACGCGTGTCGCTTTAAGTGTAGGCGTATCCATGCATGTACCTTGCGACCGATAACTGTTCAAATCAGGCCTCCAGCTATACAGGGATACAGTTTGAATTTTTCATTATACTAAGCGGTGACCCCTCTTACTTCCGACAAAGGCACACATTCAGATACATTCAGATAACGTTGTATACGAGAAATTCTAAATGAAATGTCAAAAACGGTCATTTGACCGCGCATGATAGATTTAGTGTTAAAGACATCCTTAATTTTGCGATTCGGACTACGCGAAAGGACGACGAAACAGACATAGGAAGAAACTTTCGGCTACCGAAGTACCAAATTTTCCGTAAAATCGACGTCCCAAGAGAGAGGCATCTCCCACCAATGTAGAGGGATTTAAAAAAGAAGATCCTCTTCCTTCGAGTCAAATTAACGAATCATAAATTATGCGTAACGTATCCACCACTCCTTTAATTTCGCGACTCGGATTACGCGAAGGAAGGAAGAAACGGACATAGGAAAACTTACAAGGGAACATATTCAGATGCGAAAATCCGATTTTGATGAAACTTACGGGAGCTTATAGCTTTATTGTTTAAACAAAAAAACTTTTGTTAACATTTTCTTGCTCGACTACATTTCCCATTGAAAACACACACACAAGTTAAAAAAAGAAATCAAATTTCTTTTATCTCTGGTTTCCGAGATATCTGAAAAATACCCCAACTTTGAGGGCTGTTTTCACCCCTTCAAAGTGGATGGTTGCCGATAAAACAAAAACACGTGTGAAATATTTTTCAAAGAACTACAAACTCCCACAAGTTTATGAATATGTTCCCGTGTTAGATATACGAGGTTATCCAATAATATCTTTAGGATGTTGAATGAGAATTCAAACGCCATGTTGAAAGAAGAAGACCATTTGCAACGCGGGAATTTCGCTGATTTCGCTAGAACATCGCTCAATTGATGCATCGTGTTCACACAACATCATCTTCAGCGATAGAGCTCGTTTCACATTGGATGGACACGTCGATAAACAAACTTGTCGCGTAAGTTTCATCAAAATCAGATTTTCGCAACTGAGTTGAAGATTTACGAGCATCGACTCATCCTCTTTTTCTGATTTTTTCAGTAATTCCAGGACGCATTTTAGCATCGACCGCGTACGAAACTAATTCTTTTCCATTTACAATATCGAAGATTTTTGTATATTAACTACTTGCACTCCGAGCAATTTTAATTCCCAAATCGAAACATTTTTCGACCTAGAATAGTTTTACATGGTTCATTTCCTTTCGTACTTATAAAGTCGTTCTATTAGTTGTTCGTGCAACGATTCAATTTTTATTTTGTTTATTAGATTTCTTAAAAGCAAGCATAGTGATGCAAAAATTGCTTTGAATAGTAGTATGACAACTTTTAGTGTCGTCTCAGAGACGCCTTTGGAGTCTCAAATATGTTTACTCAATTTTTTAGCCATACTATTGACAATATATATCCACAGAAATAAGTTTGTTGAATAATTCATCATAGAAGCATCTTAACAATCTCGATATTCGTAAAATTAAAATATTAGAAAGCGTCATATTGACGGGGCCCGTAAATCTGGTGTTAAAAAAGCAAAATAGAAAGAAAAAACTAATCATTACATTCTACGCTACTCTTAACACTTTACCGGCCGGAAGCCTATTATTAGGACTTTCAATAGTTGCACTGTAATAAAATGAAGACTAACAGACTGCTCTTACATTGTAATTTGTAACCAAATTATTAGATAACGTTACTGAGGATGTTATGTTGATTAAGAATAAAAATTTCTGTCAGCGTTGAGAGAACCATTGAAAAGTTTTCAATCACGGACAATGGGCCTTGAAAAATTCTGAAATACTCGCCGGTCGGTGCGAAAATCATACAACTTTCCTATCAATAATATATTTGTATGCCAAATAGTTTGCATGTCGTTTAGTTAACTGATTTATCCAAATCACCTTGAATACACGCAAATGTTTACGAGTGTCGTTTCAGTGACACAATGCAATTGTCAAATATTCGTGAGTTTTTGAAACGAGGTTCGTCAAGACCTGGCTGGCTCTGGACGCTTATTTTCCTGTTTGTTATTCCTATTGTTCTTTTATTTTGCCGCGAGCACGTATATGCCTCGACAGTGCGAGCAACACGAAATCACGTCGCCCTGGGTCGTTTACAAACATTCGCATTCACGAAAACGCGTCCACGTTGAATCATCTGTTTTATGTCCGAGATATGCGACGGACTGGGATCGTTTCAAGACCGCGCGCATTTAATCATATCTCGGAACAGCCAGATCTTAACTAAGAAAGCTCTCAGAAATCCGTGAGTTTGCACTTACCACAGTAATAGGGTAGACTGG
Source organism: Agapostemon virescens (assembly GCA_028453745.1). Taxonomy (NCBI): domain Eukaryota; kingdom Metazoa; phylum Arthropoda; class Insecta; order Hymenoptera; family Halictidae; genus Agapostemon; species Agapostemon virescens. The sequence continues at coordinate 18,896,943 of CM052094.1, forward strand.
ATTGATTATTGTGAAGAGGAGAACGTGATTTGGTGTATTATTGTCTTCTCTGGAAAAAAAAGAAGAAAACACATGATTAGTTGTTTATTACCGTTCGATGAAAATCGTCGCACGGATATATCACACAATTATGGCTTTCGTCGTACGAAATATGTGCCCATAACTATGAAAGTGGCCTAAGTCAAAATTTAAAAAAAAAAGAGTTTATCAGCTATTTTACACCACATTATTTTCAACTAAATTTATTCAATGTAATTTTTACGATATCGTCAAAAATGAACCATTAGATAGTGGTTGTAATTTCAACATTATATGGAATTCATTTAGTGTTAATTATGAAAGTGGTCTAAGTCAGTTCAAACTGGAAAAACAACATTTTCGTATGAAATTCACACAAAATTTCATATTCATAATAAATTTCCATTAATCAAGACTAATAAAATTATAAATTAAACTGTCGCATAATGTAAAAATATTTTTAAATTCATTCAAATGCAATACATTAAATATCTCGAAACAAGAAATGTATGACTTAGATAGACCACTTTCATAATTATGGGCACATATGTTATCAGCATTTGTCGACAGGATTGAAAAACGATGGGAATAATTTAACAAATACTGAAGCCCAAAGACAGATATGAATAGACGAATAGCAAAAGCTTCTTTAAAATTGTTTATACGATGGCGTTAGAACAAATGGCTCCGCGGCGTCACACCTACGTGACACCCGTCGGTAACAGTTGGCTAGCGAAATTCTATCTATGAGACAGCGGACGTGAGAATGTTATAAGCAAACAAATTTAGTTAACGAGCAAATGTATTTTTGTTCATACTTGTACTCGTGTCTAATGTGTCTTATTTTGCAATGTCAAATTTAGATTGGCTTTAACATTTTGCTCTCGAAGCAACTCTATTACAAATGTCGAAATAATAGTTTTGCCTATAATAGCTCCATTGTATATAGTTCATTTCCTTTCGTATATACGAACTTAATTACTATTACTCGTACTTGAAACATTAAAAAATTTTATCGATTTTTTTACCGGCAAAGCTAGCGATGTAAAATATATATCGGGGCATTCCTTTCTACCGAATGACTGTGATTTTGGGTTGATAGAAATGAAAATAAAAAAAGCAAATTACTTACACAACCCTGAGCATTATTATGAATTGATAAAGAAGTGTAGAAGAAATACATTTTCGATAAAACGAATGTCGCAGCCGGATTTTATTTCAACGAAATCACTAGAAGAGTAAAAAATACCGCGGGCGAATCTGTCTCTTGGCTGCAAGTTCCATGGATGAGATTCTTGAAAAATGAACCTTATAAAATGATCTATGAAACTTCTTTAGATGATTCTAAATTCCACGTTTTGGATCTTTCACCTAAAAGAGGAAAACCAAAAATATACGGAAATATTAAATTACTTCCATTATACACCACCACTAGACCAGTAATGGAAGAAAAACATAAATATATTATGTGTTTACTACCATACATCCCTCCAGTTTTTCAGGAATATTTTAAGAATCTTAAAAACTCAAACTGATAAAAATGGATTACTTCTTAAAAATAATTAATAAATGTTTATGAATTATTTCATTAAAGTTATTGCTTCAAACAAAGCTCATAGTTCTTTATTGCTTTAAGTAATTTATAGGACATTCAATTAATTTTGAAAATGGTCTAAGTCAGTTGAAACTTTAAAAAACAACATTTTCGTATGAAATTCTCACAAAATTTCCATTAATCAAGACTAATAAAATTATAAATTAAACTGTCGCATAATGTAAAAATATTTTTTAATTTATTCAAATGCAATATATTAAATATCTTGAAACAAGGAATATACGACTTAGACCACTTTCATAATTATGGGCACATCTAATCTGCGTTGAGTTTTTCATTTTAGGTTTTATCAATATCTATCGAGCGAAGATCGGCCAATAGCTGTCCGGCCTACTTCGATACTCGAACGTCATCAATTCTGATATACCTACACACGCGTGCAATCTATTCTTTCGTAAATGGAAGCTATAAAAACAGATTAAAAATAACATGACGCATCCAGCGTGGAAAAAGAATTGAACGAGCGAAAAGGGAGTACGCTGTAACATTTAAATTTCAACAATTTAATTGTTCGAGGAACTAATTCGATGTGCACGGTGCTGCAGTAAACGCGTCGAGCCGTGGCAATGAAAAATTCTGCAATTCCCGGAACTAACGTTCAATTACAGTCAAATTACATCAACCCAGTGCACAGTTGGCTAAATTCTTTATTAAATCAGTGCCCCGGCCGAGAGACGGCCGAAGAGGCTCGAATATTCGATTACCCCGAAGAGGAACGGAGGAAAAATTGTACTCGGTAATTTCCTTCCGAGATTCAACGGTGGCCGCGATACAACGGAAAGGTCTATTGATAGATAGCCGCGAATCCATTTTTCATGCGTTGCATCGATGTATTCCCCCTCTTTTGCCCCGAGCCGCAACCAATTGGAAATTCAACTGGCCACGATCGTTTTCCTGCGAAAAGGATGGCCAAGTGAATCGAGCCCCTCGAATTTTTGCAATTCACAGTGGTCAATTCTTCAAGAATCTGTTGCTCGTACCTCGGAACACGAAGTGTCTCGAGTGCAAGAAAAAGTTAGACTTTCATCAGCTTCTGGTTGCCCGAGTTTGCATTAACGTTAAGCCTGCCACAGCCGATCAAATTACCTGTTTCAGACTTTTTATTTTGCAATTATCGATGTTGGAAAATCGCCTTCGAAGGCATCGCTACGGTAAATTTCTGTGCTCCATCGTACATTGCTGTAAAAATCGTACAAAATCTATAGCAGTTAAATCTTGTTATTTTTATAAGTTATTGGTCAATTTTAATAATTGGTAGATTTAAAAGTATTTTTGTACGTTTGAAAGATAAATGAAATAGCGCATCTTTGTGTGGCATCGCCTAGGTTTTATTACAAAGGTTACTAAATTATATTCCTCTTGCTTTCTTCAAAAAGATTCAAAATATACAGGGTATTTTGAAAATTACAATAGCATGAAAGTGAAAAGCTGTGATGTTACTTGAACAACCACAGTTTAAAAATGTAACAAATTTTCTTTGCGACTCTGCGTTTAAAAAAGATTCAATTTAAATATTTGTGCACAAATTTGCTGCACCATGCATCTTTATTTTAACTGGAAAAATATGCAAGTAAAACAGAAACTAGCTCATAAAAACCATCAATTTCTTTTAATCTGACTCGAAAATAGTAATATTGCTACACTATTGTCCACAACAGAAAAAGAACATGTAGTATAGAGTTTCTTTAGAAGTCTGAAAAACTGAGTTCATTGAAATAATACTGCTTAAGTTATTATAGTGTGCCGATTCGTTGTCGATCGATATATCGATTACTTCAAGGAGACGCTCAAGCTGGCGCTCCTCGAAACATACGAAGTCTGTTTTCTCGCTGGCACCGGCCACGAGACTAGAAACCCAGTGTTGTATCACCCGTCAGAGGCACAGCTCGTGCCTCATGTATAATTCTTAAATCATTTATTAAGTAGACACAGATATATATCTTGATGAACATAAGTCCACTACAGTTGCGAATACGTATAAACTCAATATTAATTTCTATACTTTTTTAATCAATGTTTCATGGAACTTCCTCTCCCTCCTATAGTAATGTAGTAATCGAATAATTATAAACTCAAAATAACTTCTACATTCTTAGTGATATTACAGCCGGGTTCATTCTACCTTTAAAAAAAAAACAATTTCTCTTTTCGTATCCTTTTTAAACGCTGTCCAGAACATTGCAGAACCATCTCCTTAAACACTTCGCGACATAATTCTCCTCTGTTTTTATAAACGATACCAATAATAATTTAAACCACCTGGTCCACCAACATTAAAATTAAATTTTTTTTTCGTCGCTAAATAATACATGTTTCCACGTTAGGGATTTATTTCTCTTTGCAAATTCTAATCTAGTTTCCACGTGATGCTGCTTAACCTCTCGTCGGGCCATTTACTTTTGACTATAGTTTTTCTAACATCTTCATCGCTTACAATGTTACAGAAAAGAAAAAAACGATTTATATGTTTTATACAACTACATTTGTTTCAATGCTTGCGTATTGATCACAAAAGAATAAAACTTGATTGACTCGTCTTGAAAATTTCAAAATCGTACCACGGCCGCAATTTCATTCCGATCGAGCTGAAATTTGGTATTCACACTGCCTCCGTGTCCAGTTACTTGTAGCCAGAGTTAGAAACGAATCGGAGAAACTAAATTTTTTGACGGTTTCAGGAGTTGGGGTCGTGACTTCCCTCTTCAGTTTCCCAACTTCGGGAGTTGCCCGATTCCACCGATCTCAACATTTTTCGTAATTCGATTCCGATCGACCTGAAAATTGGCATACACTCTGTCTATTGGTCTAGAAACGTGTATACAAAATTACAAAGCAATCGGGGACCTGAAATTTTTTCCCCAATTTTTCGCGATTTTCGACAGGTGTCGACATGAGTCGTCCCTTCAGCGTTTGCCAATATTTGGCAATCTTTGAAGGCGTCCCTCGACCAAACTATTAGAGCTATCGACATGATTCAAACGGCAAAATCTTGCTCAAACCTTCTTCTTTAAGAAGAGCCCTCATTTTCTAGGCCAGCGTTTCAGGGGACTTCAGGACGCTTCATTTTATCAACCCCATTTTGCCCATTTTCGCGATTTTCACCAGCCCCAAAATTTCAAAGTCGCGCCACGGCCGCAATTCGCTTCCAATGGACCCGGGAATTGATATACACCCTTCCTATGCGTCCAGTTACTTGTAGCCAGATTTAGAAAAGAATCTGGGAAACTAAGTTTTTCGACCGACATCTATCCCTCTCAGAAAATATCAGTTTGGGGGTTGCCGGATTTCCCTGATCTGCACATTTTTCGTAATTCCGTTCCAATCGACCTGGAAATTGCCATACACTCTGCCCACGTGTCTAGTAGCTTGTAGGAAAATTTACAACTCGTTGTAATACATTAAGGAATTAATGCTGGTCTTCTTAATCATGTTTCTGATGCTTAAATTTACTAGATTTTGCAATCCACTTTCTCGCGAGATTGAGATATTTTAAATTAAATTGCTTCACAATTTTTTTACGATGACGCTCCACTATTCACAAACTGCACGCTTCACGGTAGAAGAAAATTGTGTTAATTGTGGAAATTGTGTTTGAAAAGCTTGTGTTTCAAGCTTTAGAAAAGTCTTTACTGCACACTACCATCTGTTAATAACGCTCCCAATTTTTCACTGGGTTTTTTCACAGCTCTTTAGATCAATCATTCTCGGCTTTTCTATTTCGCTGAAACTGTGACCCACGTGGCACGTTACAGAAACAGAAAATTTTTTAACAAAATTGATAAAGAAAGTTATTGTAACTTTTATTGTAGACACTTAGTGTAACGCTGTTCGACTATGTGGGTATAAAACAAGTACAGAAACGCTCTCGTTGAAATACAAACAGTAACCGAGTTTATAAATATTCACGATTGTATTCGCACCTTTCTCTTAAGTTCAAAGGTGCAAACAGAAACTTCCTTCTCCTCATAAGTTCTTACTGTCGAACACTAAACTCAGGCAGACAGAGCCTGATGGTTTTTGAAAGCATTGAGGAAGGAAACTAGAGAAAGTACTTGAATTTATAATTGTTCGTGTCACTGTGCTTCTTCGCCGTTGCAATAAATACCGTTATACGCGCAGTTTTACACAATTTCCAGTACGTTTACATTAGAGAGATAACAGAAGATTTAACACGTTAAATGCGGAGCTAGTTTGCCCGCTTTCGAGTCACATTTTATTAAACTTTAAAAGGAAAGAATACAACTGCGCATAAACAAAAGACTCGCTTGACCCATATTTGTGCTTTTCTGTTTTAATGAAATCTATTAAGATAGTGTGAATACTTTTTAATATAATGTACGTTATATGTAAAATATTGTTACGGCGACTGTAATGAAGAATTACTTAATTGTGAACAATCCTTAAGAAAATTATAAAAGATAGGGATTGTCACGGAACTGTTGCACCGACAGACAATCGAAAGTAGTCAAAATTTGATCTCAGTCTATATGTTACTGTAAATAATTACTAAATTGTAACACGAAGTGCACAGAACACGCAACGATATTAATTTGTAAACTTAACATAGCGTGTTTAACGTGTCAAACAAATTTCTTATGCTATTTTTCGAACAATCACAGAAATAATTACAACGTTAATTTTTTGTTATTCGTCTGTATCTCTAGAATTAGATAATGATTCACAAAAAACTTTGTGGTTGTTTGTTCAGTTATGGTCTTTACCGCAGTTCTGCCTTCTCGCAAAAGTTAAGCAGATGTTTAGAAAAGAAAGCAATTCGGACCTGGATATAGATTTCAGCATAGATTACGAGGCAAACAGCTACGAAAAATAGTGTGAATACTTTTTTAATATTGTATGAATTACATGTAACATGTTAATTTGATACCACCCGTTCCCAGGAACTGACATAGCGTTTAACGTGTTAATCTCAATTACGTCCAGGTATGCGAACCTAAACGACCGAGTAATCATCGAGCGTGGGTTACGTTGCCGGCAAGCCTTCGTCTATCTCGAATAAAGAACCAACTATCCCGATGATGGTTGCTGCAATAACGTTTGAACAAGAGCTACGGGTCGACCTAATTGCTAGAATCACACCGTACAGCCAAATCTTTCTGCGGTTTATAATCGCATGTATTTCAACAATGAAATCGTGGCGCGTCGTCCAAACGTGATTACAAACTGTTTGGCTCGGTCGTACACCAACATCGACCCACTTGCTGCTAATGGTTTCTCGCGAAGCAACAACGTTGCAACAATGGCTGAATGTTAAAAGGGAGAGCACACCGTGAAATTGGCTGGTGATAACGGCGCGAACACCGGGCGCATACATCGAAATTAATTAAAACGTCGTAGCCGGTCACCGAAGTTTTAAGACTGATTCGAGCTGCCTCTCCCCGGCTCGGGCCAAGTCTAATAATAAGAAGTTAACTCGAGCGTTAAGTGTGATTCAAAGCGGAGGGAATTCGATATGGAGTGATATCCGCCCGGTGCGGTGAACTTGCTTGCGAGTCCTAACTTTCCTTCGAGCCGACGAACGCGTGAGCGAACGCGTTTTCCGAACGCGCTTCATCGAGCCCGACACACCTCGAATATTGATATAGATTTTCGAATTCTTTCACT
>CM052094.1:18908120-18928581 GCA_028453745.1 Agapostemon virescens
TTTTGTCATATATAGTATATAAAAATATTGTCGAACGGGTTCAAATCTTTGCTGCCTGCTTTTACGAAGTACTCTGTCAATCGGTCTGCTATATTATCAATTCTGATCTCTGCCAGTGCGGCAACTCGTAACTCGATTCAAAAATGATTATCGTATATTAATTTCTGTGTCAAATTATGTATTTTATAAATTTACAATTTTTAGATATTTTTACGATTTACATGTCGCTGTTTCATTCGACTTATTTTATCATATTAAACACCAAACATCGAAATAATTTTTAACATTCTTAACATCGAATAAAGCTATTGACAAAAAGTATCATAAACTATAAAATATTGTTTCAGGTTGAACAATTGAGTTATGACTATAAAATAGGCATAAACTGACAAGTAATCTTTACCATGGGTGATTATTCGTGTAATTGTGAATAAACGCCGAGACAGCGAAGTAATGAGAAATAGTTTTTAAACTTTTAAATGAAATATCCCCAATTCGTAGAGGCATATTCCACAAACGTCTTGCAGCGTAGCAATTTGTTAACCATGAAACACACCAATCGGAAAGCTGCATTTCATTGGTAGAGAGATAATCGACTTTTGACTTTGTCCGAGTTACTCGCGCCGTTTCATCGCATAATTAAATGTAAACGCATTTCTAAAGTTTACCGCGGTGGAAAGTTTTCAACTAGGATTTCGAACAATGGTAAACAATAAGGTGATAATATACTAGGAATTGGTAGTATTGACTTGTATACACTCCATATCGTAAGCTCCCCTCCGCGAACTACGAATTTTCAACAGAAACACTGGCATTTATTAAACCTGCGGAATTGGCGTGTTTATTGGTGCTGCGGAAACGATGGCAGCCGTTTGCGTCGTAACGTGACCCGTAAAACTCGTAGATAATTGCAAGTGACTGCACCATGAACATATTGTTTCGTGATCTATTTTTAAGCCGCGCGTACTGACAGTTTCATTATTACTCATGATATATCGGCAAACATAAACGGCGGAGCGGCGAGCGGGCGCGCCAGCCGCCGAAACTTTCCTCATTAACTTTTGAAAAGGGCGAAACGCCGACCGAGTAGTATCAATTAAGATTTTCATCGTGGCTACACGATCGTGCCTAACTTTTCCTTCGCACTTCAAGATTCGGAGGCTGAAGGAGGTGTGCCAAGTAGTCGGAAGGTAAAACATTAACGCCGTCTAATAGGATTAAAAGGGAACTCCGAAGTAAACTTTAAGAACCTTCCGCGGATTAATCGCGAAAAGAATACATCACGTCCGAAAATCTGGCGACGAAGATCGTTGTCTCTCGAGCGGATTCTCGAAAGAAGAAGCAACAGAAAGATCACACCACGGTGATTCCCGAACAGCGCGATATTTAGTTGGCATCAAATAGCACGACGAACGTCTGATGAGTCAGATACTCTATCTACTGAATTTAGAGAATTTGATGGTCACTCGAACACTTGAACTGTGCCAATAGACGTGACTAATATTGTTCACGGGAGGAATGCTAATCAAAGGCTTCGCTTTATAATGCAATAGGTCATTTCGCGAGTGGACGCCTTAAACGACTCGATAGAATAATTGTCTAGCATATTTGCTTGTCAGCAAAGTTAATTATCGAATACCATGATCTCTAATCACAGTATTCCGTTCCGAAATCCATGTTTATACGATCATTACAAGAAAACGTATGTCATTGTAATCTGTTCCGAACGTGCAATTATTTGGATGCTCTAGTTTGTCAATAACATTTAAATACACGTCTGTCAGCATGCAGCGTGTTACGTTTACATGATCTTGCTCAGCATCTTTGTTGATTTCGAGAAAATGTGTAGTCAAAGTTGTATATCATTATTCCGATAGCAATATCTTTATGATCGTATTGATGAAATATAGAAAACTTCGTGTAGCACGAATAATCGAAGATAACGTGGCCATTTTTATTTGGTCTTTTATCCAAAATAATTTAACATTAAACCTATCACAGCTTATTAAATGAACTGTTTCCGATATTTTATTTGGTAATTATTGCTTTTATGGGCAATAATTAAAGAAATATATTTAGCAGACTGATACTTTATCTGGTCAGTTTTCGAAGACAATGTATTAGGATGTCCCATAAGTTTCTTCCCTTTTCTTGATGCGAAATGAATACATGATATTTGTTGTTTACGGTGGATTTATTATGTTATATATGAACCGTTCTGTTCTATAACCTTCTTCCATCTCTCAGGAAGCCTCATTATGCCCTCTTTCTAAAATTGTTGAAGCTTATTTGCAAAATATTCATCTAGGTGCGTTTTTATTTCGTTTATGGATTTAAAAGGTTTAGCACGGAGAGAATTTTTTAAGAAATGGAACAAGTAATAATCGGATGGAGCAAGGTCTGGGGAGTACGGAAGATGAGGTAGAACGTCCCAATCAAACTGTAATAATTTTTGCCTTACGGCCAACGCAACATGCAGTCTTGCGTTGTCGTGATGGAAAACAACGCCTCGTCGGTTCGCCAATTCTGGCCGTTTTTCTGCTATGGCGGCTTTCAATTGATCCAGTTGATTGCAATATTTGTCAGCATTGATCGTATCACCTTGAGGAAGGAGCTCGTAGTACACTATACCTTTCCAGTCCCACCAAATGCAGAAAAGAACCTTCTTCGGATGAAGTCCAGGCTTCGCAACAGTTGAAGTTCTATTTTCCTTAGACCAAGTGCGTTTTCGATGCACATTTTAGTATAAAATCCAAGTCTCGTCTCCAGTGACAAGCCTCTTTAAGAAAGGATCCCTTTCATGTCGCTGGAGAAGCAAATCGCACGTAGAGACGCGGTTCATAAGGCCGGTCTCCGTCAATAGGTGTGGAACCGAAACTTCATATCGATTCGCATATCCCATCTTGATTAAATGCTCATGTACTTATACTCTTGGGAATATTAGTGGCATCCACTATCTCACGCACGCTATATCGCGGATTTTCAGTGAGCACAGTCTTGATAATGTCCGTATCCGTCGTTGCTGGGCGGCCGCTGCGGTCTTCATCTTTCAACTCGAAATTGCCAGCTCTAAATTTTTTAAACCAATTGCGGACGGTCCTAATAGTCGTGGTACCACTCCCGTAAACGGTACAAATCTCGTCTGCAGTGTCCTTTGCACTATTGCCTGTTTTAAAGCAATGAAGCATAACATGCCGCAAATGCTTCTTTTGCCTCTCCATATTGAACGGTGCAGACAAAATTTTAAAAGAGACTTTGTCACCAACGAAACGTACTTTGAAAGAGCTCCGGGACGACTGAAACCGATGCCATAAACGGCTAAGAGATAAGCCTGCATGTTTATATAAAAACAGCCACTTAGAGTCACTCATAGCGTGGCGCGGAAGAAACTTATGGGACAACCTAATACATCAATTAATTTTCAGGCAAAGTCGACACGGTGTTAGTAACTCGATAACGAGCGTCAAATCACGATTCGAAGTACAGTTTTCAAGTTACTAATAAAAAACACTAAACCCACCACCACCGCCAGTCCAAATAGCTGTTTATAGATTTTTTATTATACGATTATTGAAATTATAAAGTTGCTTTCGAGGGGAATAACTAAATAAATATATTTAGCATACCGATACCGATATTCTCAGTGCATTTCCTCAACACTCCCCCTAAAACTCTATATCCTTATTTTCTATTAAGAAACACACTTCATTCTATAATATAATCAGATAATCAAATGCAAATATCTCTCTCTTGCTTACAAGGCCTAATTTTTCACTTAAATAAACGTGTCTCGGTTTTGGTAATTTGTTTTGGAAAACAGGGTCAGGCACGTAGAAACTTCGGTGTTGCCGTCGCAACATCCTCAACGCTTAACCCTTTACACTCGAAGCTGTTTTAACTAGAACACCAGAGCATTCCTTCTGACTCAGAATTTTTTCAATCCACATGAATTATTTCACCTTATGTATATAGAATTCGTTACTGTTATTCATCCTTACAACACTTGAATTTTAATCAATTTCTTAAATATAAAGATAGCGATGTTTAAATTATTTTAAATAATAATGTGCCAATTTTTCGTGGTGCCTCAGAGTCGCCGTTCGAGTGCAAAGGGTTAACTTAGAGTTTTCTACAAATGCAGAGGATTCTCGGTGCATTTCCTGAACAGCAATATCGTTGAAGCGTTACGGAAATTCGTGTGATTCGGGAGGTTTACAGTAGCGTGTGTCATTGTATTTCTTTGGTAAATTGCGCATCTAATGGTGTTGATACAGTATGCGGTTCGAGCGGGCCCGGCAGTCGTTAATTTAAATTGAACGTCAAAAGACGTCGCTGTCTACGCACGCGTCTCGTGACTGATTCGCGGATTCGTTCCCAAATATCCGCGGGAAATCGAGGAACCACGCTCGGGAACAGAGAAAAAGTTTGGCAACGGGCAGGTGGCCAAGCAAAACCACGTCGACAGAGTGTAGCCGCGTCGGGACAGCGGGGATGATGAGACCGCGCGGAGGAGATTCTTGCGGAATACCTGCGGGGGAACGATCCAAGATTTCTGACGGCATGGCACCGCGTGTCGCATCGTCGTAAAGCCCGCATACTATCGTCGTTACGAGGCACCGGTGAATCCCACGTAGAATCTGTATAACGTTGTTATAAACATAACTCAACACTGGCCACGCGCCAACCACGTGGTTTCACGCTCAATGGATTACACAGACCGCAGTGGAAAAAGGTACCGCTGTTCGGACCACGGCTGCGCCTACCGATCAATTTTCCGGGTCCCTATAGGACGTGGAAATTTTCAGATGATCGCGATGCGCTATGCGTGTTGCCTCACTTCCGGATGACGCGTTACACATAACGCCTCCGCGCTGGTTCGGTTTTCACTCCGGATTTAACTTTATCGCAATCCGCTCGAAGATATCCTATCCGCTCGTTATGCTGGTGTAGTTATTCAATTAAATTATAATAATCGAGCCCTTTATTTTAAGTTCATTTATGCTCGAATCGAGATATTGAAGGGTTTGCGTTGGATTAAATTTAGAAAGTATGGGTAACAGATGACATAATAGAATAATGATTTTGGGTTTCCAAATGTGTCAAATTTATTATCCCAATTAGCATAATTAATTTATGAATGGACTTACGCCATTTTCGAAATCAATGAAACGACGTTTTCAATTCTTAAGAAAGCACCAGTCCATAGGAAAAGTAAATTTCCCTTGAAATGAAAATAAATGTACACACTTCTATGTCATCAAATAAAAAAAATATTCAACTTTCATTCCTTGTTAAATAAGTTTTACATTAAAATTAATATAGGTAATATAGGTAAAGAAATGACTAAGGAAACTGTAAAATTATTCCAGCTATACTATTCAACCATTTCTATTTTTGATGAAGCCATAACAGTTTGAATATCGACTATTTCTCGAGAAAGGTAAATGTCATATAATTTGAAGGAAGCAATTTTGAAAATAAAGATCTTCTTTAAAAAAAATAGTCAACTTGCATTCTTTGTTAAATAATTTTTACATTAAAATTAATATAGTTTTATTAATTATTATTCTGTCTTCCCCAGTTTGTGTAGGCGAGTGGGATTTAAAATAACTGTGGTATGCAGGTGGTATATAATGTAATAAATCCATTAAGTCCTTATATTTTAGGTTTTTGAGTGGTCTCAGTTTTTTGTATAGTGATGCCAACTGGATATTATTAACACGTTAAGCGCCACGCCGAATTTCTGTACCGTTCCGTTCAAGCCACGGTTAGCCGTCAGGCAGGCCTTGTCGGGCAGCTCGCCGATAGACAAATCAGAGTATAAACAGTCGAGTAACGTAATGCGCTTAACGTGTTAAGCAGAGCTCTCAAAATCTACGGTAGCGTTTCAGGGGACTTCAGGAAGCTTCGTTTTATCAACACCATTTTTCCCATTTTCACCATTGAACGCCCCGAAATTTCAAAGTCGCGCCACGGCTGCAATTCGATTCCGATCGACCTGAAAATTGCCATAGACTCTGACCGAGCGTCTAGAAACGTGTAGCCAAAATTACAAAAGAATCGGAGACCTATGATTTTTCCCCAATTTTTCGCGATTTTTAGAAGGGGCTTACCTTCAATATTTGGCAAATCTTTGAAGTCGTGCCCCGGCCAAACTATTAGAGCTATCGACATGGTTCAAATGCTAAAATCTTCCCCAAACTTTCCTCTTGAACACGTTAAGCGCCATGCCGAATTTCTGTGCCGTTTCGTTCAAGCCACGGTTAGCCGTCAGGCGGGCCTTGCCGGGCCGCTCACCGATAGACGAATCAGAGTATAAACAGTCGGGTAACGTAACGCGCGCCGCGATAGCAGAACGAAAAATCTGTCGCCGGTCCGTAGGGACCGACGAGGCCTGAACGGAAAGTCCAGCGCCGGTCCGGCGTGGCGCTTAACGTGTTAAAAGTTTTTCGGTCTTCCCCGTTACGGTAGTAAATCCAATGTTTTGAACGGTGCATCCTCGTTCATTGTCGTTTCATAGAATAACTTATATGAATCGCTTCTCAAAAATCTCATCCAACATACTTTAAACCAATTTACTCTTTCACCGTCAGTATTTTTTAGCCTTTTAAAAATCGCATTTTCTGTGGACATGCACTGTTCCGTTGTTTAAAACAAATTCATTGCACATTGATAATTCAACTGTTACTTTGATAATTAAACATAAAGCTGGGATCTCATAAAATTTTATTGCATAATTATTTTCCATATCCATTTGAAACTCTCACAATGGGACTTACGCCACTTTTAAAATAAACTTTTTCATCGCTTTATTAACCAGCAAATTTTCGTGTTACAAAATCTTAATGATTTTAAATATATTTGTAACAAGTTGTCTCAGAATGAAAAGATCTTGTAAAAATGTAACTATTATTGTAGTTGACTCAATTTTTTTTTAAATGGACTTAGGCCACTTTCAAAATAAACAGCTCAATTATCGAAATGTAGTAAGAAAAATGTAAGGAAAATGTCGTTTCTTTAAGACATTGTTGACCGGCAATGTCCTTTTAGAATTCATTACGTGTCACCCGTTATTATTTCGTAATTGGATGTGGAAGTGGAACGATGTTAATAAAATTCAGTAAATATTATATAGTACTTAATATTTATTTTTGGCCTACGTGCAATGTAATACAACTGGTTTTGAAGAGCATACTCTGCGTGCTCTAATTGAATTCATTGAACTATTCTTTACTGTTGCGTTCCATCATGGTTGAAATTCTGTTTTCTTTAGAGCAAAGAGAACACACAGCTTGATGGGATTTATTAGGAAAAGACACAGGTTGTAGTATGCCGAATTACACACAACAATTACACTTTATGCTCACTGAAAACGCAATGATCCAACGACGCTGATGCGAAAGAAAAGTGCATCGATCACGAGTTTACTCGTAGTCGGTCAACAACGTTTGGTCGTAAAGACAAAAGTTAGTTCGTGACCGGCCAGCAATGTGTAAATAAATTAATACATTTTAGCGATTTACTTAATAATTTTGTTGGCTCTGGCTAGTCTTCGAAACAGGCTTTTCTAATTTGCTTTTATTAACCGTACTAGGGGTCTTAATTTAAACAGTTGTCGCATTATTTAACAGTATTGCAATCACGTTCCGTGTATAAACTAAATTTTCGTTGCGGGTTTCGAAATGTTAGTATTTAAATTTTCATTTTATTTTAAAAAGCTTCCCGGACGCAGTTTCCAAGAAATTTCCATTTCCTGGATCACTATAACCAAGCTTTATTGCTGCCTGGTAGGTGTCTACTACACGCTGTGATACAGACATGATTTATGAGCTAACGTATTCGGATGGTTTGTAGCCTATTATCCTGTCCAGTCTCATTTCCGCCTACACACATTTTTCGTCCTAATTTTAACAATTTGAAAAAATTTAAAAACTAACTTAAAAATACATAGAAGTTTTTGCCATAGTGGACGGTTAGCGCTGGGCGAACTTTTATGACAGGAAGTCACTATTGTTACCCTGGGCCTTGGTTCTTTGATTTTAGATTCTTAAGGCTACGGTGTGGGCCTGTCACCGCCACATCTGGCAATCATTGCCGGCCGACCCAAGGCACAGGGGCTACGCCTCCTTCGACTCGACGAACCCTTAGACAATAGGGGGTCGAATGCTGTACAAGTGACCATCTTAGTTACGCTTTCGACACGATCGGGTGGTTCCACCACCTGATCTAAATTACTTGCAGATGTGGGTGCACTTCCTGGTTCGGCAAATTTGGTCACCCCTGAAAATGCCTCCAGTATCCCCACTATCTACCCTCGATTGTTGTCACTTGTACAGCCCTCCCAGCGAATCGTAAGGCCCAGAAAATATTCATAGACTTCCATTGGTCCATCGACTTCTTCTGAGAGAAGGGATGATCAACGGAAAGAGTAGGGACAAGCCTTTATCAGGGCGAACTCGCGGCTGTCTCGAGATAGTTGAATACATATAGTTGAATACTTAGACATATAGTTGAATACATACAGTTGAATACTTAGACATATAGTTGAATACAAACACATTTAGATACATAGATACTTAGAGAGACGCAATCTTGTCACGTTTCGTGTTATACATCGTACTTGTACATCACGATAGCCTCAGTCAGTACTTCGAACCTCGTGAACATTGTTATATATAGTCCTTCCTAAACAGGGAAGGTGGTCCTTCGAGAAGTTTAGTTAATCATTAAAAATTTAGTCGGCACACCACGTGCAAACAGCCAAAGTCTGACGGATTGAAAAATCCATCACAGACCGCAACACATAGATACATAGAAGCCTAACTCCTTTAATGCGTTGATCGTCGTGTAATTTCAAGTTACACAGTTGGATTACTCAGACGTAAAAATTCCTGTTCACAATGACTTAGGGTCATTCATTAGGGTAATAAAAGTATAAGAAGATTAAAATGGTAATATTATAATAAATCTGACTGTGTTTCTCCTCCGCTAAAGGTAGCTCAGCAAAAATTTTTAATTTAATTACACTAAAGTATATTCCTTTATAATTGTTTAAAATTGATTTGAAATAATCAACAATCGACTGCAATGTAAATAATTTTTATAGTACTACAAAGTAGCAAACATTCGGTTTGCTTTTCGTAGATTTTTATTAAATACAAGATTTTCTGTTTCAAAAAACAAAAGTGACTTTGATCCTCGGACTGTGGAACCATTTTTACAATTTTACGATGTTCACACGATTTTACTCTATCAATTTTTCAAAATATATTTTAGCTTGTATTTCTTATAAACATATTAGTTTTTATATCGATTCTAACGTCGCGGCTCTACCGCCTACACTCACCGACAGATTAACAGTTGGCAAATGGATGCCCTTTCCTCTGGCACTATCTGATACCTACCTATACAGGATGTCCTATCCGATTTAGACATCTCGATTGTAGTGCATATTTTGGTGTTACTAGTTTTTTTTTCTCGCGACTGAATGCGTAAAGCTCATATAAAGATCAACCTCGATTCTCTAAATAGAATAATGGATTTTTGAGTGCATCAGTGGATGCAACCTTTCACCAAATATCGTTAAAAATATTTCTCTGACTAACACTTTACATTGACATTTGGCCCAATTACAAATTTATGCATTAAGAATTCACCGAATTGGAATGAAGTCTCACTTCACGGTTTTAAAATTCAAATGAAATTGCAAGCTCATTCTATTTGTTCGGCGCGATTAAATATGCACATTAGTTAGGAGAAAAATAACTGTGCGAAAACCACTGGAATAAAAAGCTTTGGGCATTAGACCAACCATTAAACTTTTTCACATCCATTTTGAACATCCTATAAAATTATACCATCAAGTCAAAAAACAATCTGACTAAAATTTGAACTCGATAGGACAACGGGTAGTCAGGTCATGTTGAATTTAACCCTGAACACTCCAATTACCCGACCATAATTGCATTTAATGAGTTGTTAAAAATTGAACTGTTGTCCGTACAAATAACAGTAATAAATTTAATATGCAAGAAAGAAAGTGAACCATGTACAATGTAATTATTCTACGTAAAAGAAATGACCCGACTTTTGGAATTAAATGTAATCGGAGTGCAAAGGGTTAAAACTGTTTTATTTCTGTAACCAGTTCCTTGTCGATTACACTATATCGCTATTATAAATTTTTATGTATCATTGGATTTGTTGATTTCTTTTACAAATTTTACCGATATCGAAAAGAAATTTTCCATAACATAACACAAAGCTTAATTTAAAAAATATATAGGTTGGGAGTTATATTTAGTATACCAAATAAAACCCTATGAAAATGTAGAAAAAGTGCCTGCAGGCGGTCTGTATACGATATATTCATCCCTTCTATATAGACGGTTGGTCAATAAAACTCACCTATAAGTTTTATCAAAATCGAATCGGCAATCGAATACGTTTTCTCGTAAAATCGCCGCAATGTGCTACGGAATTCTAGCAGCACTGTTTCAAAAAGGAACAAATCGAAGATAAATCCTTATTCTAGCGCCAAATCTAACAGAATGGAATAACGAATGGAATGTTAACAACAAAGCGGTAAATCAAGATTTTATATTTGACTGAGATTCGTGTGCTAAATGGAAATCGGAAGACAAACGAGTAAAATCAAAACAAAGCGAGGGCGTTGTACGCACATAGATCGTCCCAGCGACGAGGAGAAAGTCGATTGGCCACGTGCCAGCCGCCTGCTGATAAAGAGATTAACCCCCGGGAACAACGCTTCTGCTTTGAAGTGATTGAGTTTGTCCTACGAGCGAGTTGCTTGAAGAATTCTTGAAACGATTGGGGAAACCTGGTATGTTAAGGGGACTCGAACTGGACATTGAATAGTATCTGCTTTTAATAGCCGAAACCAGTAGGACAAGTATCAGATATCCAGAAAAGTCTTTCTTTGCTTCCACTAATCGTAATTGTTCGAATTCTCACGACTATACAGTGAAGAATATACGTAACTATAAATACAGGGCGTCTCAGAACTGGTGGTACAAGTGACCACGATTCTATTTGCATAAATATTGTTGCGATTTTATTAAACATAATTATTAGAATTATTACGACTTAACAGACGAAAAGTGTATATAAATATAAATACAGGGCGTGTGGTTTTCTTCTGTCGTAATTTCATCTCTGATAAAACGAGTTTAAACGTTAACAGTAAACCTATCGCAGCGGGTCAAATGACTTCGTTCAGACATTTTACTTTGAAATTATTGAAGTTGTAAAATACTCTCCATAATCGTATTCAGTGTGTCCTAGCTAACTTCGACCACCTTGAATATCTGGCTAATTTTTAATTGTAGAAAAAGATGTTAAACATAAAAGTGTTTGTTGTTTGTAGATAAACACTGTTTCCGAGCAAAAACAATTTTCGAGATTTCGAGATCATCGATATTTCCTTAAATAGGATTATATATTTTTATTATCATGGAATCAAAGAGCTTTCCAGCGAACTATTACACAATGACTTTTATCTGACTTTGAGCGTATACAATTGTAAAATGTTATGAATAATAAGGTGCTTATGATGAAACGCTTAGCAGAGAGAAATATGGAATGTAGGAAACACGTGGAATAATCAATTCTTCGCTTATCATATTTGCAATTATTTTTCTCTATTTTTCATGCTCAAGGTCATTGTATTATAGGTCACTGAACTGTTACTCTACGATAAGAAATTATCTAGCCCCAGTCATGAATACACGGAAGACCTTAAAATCTCGAAAAATATGTGTGATCAGGATCCCTAGACCAAATAGACGTTAGGAGATCAGCTACCACCAAAAAGGCCAGGGTTCGATGCCGGACCCTATCTCCCCTTTTTTCCTGAAATCGTACATTTGGGGGAAAGTACCGATTTCCGTATGGTAGCGCTGAAGACGAAGTTGAGGTTGATGAAGTTGAAGACAACGATGAAATTAGATTAATGATGTTGAAGACGTTATATCATCGACAATGCTACGTTTAGGTTTAGTGTTAAGCTGCTATGCACACTGGAATAGAATATTAATATCTATTAATCTATTAATATCTATCTATATATTTATTAATATAGAAATATCTATAATATTCTATAATTTCGTTCTATTTGCTGTTTCTATTCTACATGAAATCGACTGAAGCGTCTGGTTTACGATCAACTGATTCTACTGCCTATGGATGCGCAGATTCACCGTACGAGTCAAGCGAATTTACGAAGTAGGCCTCCTAAAAACAAAACGTTAACAGAAAAATTGATATTTGTTAGTTTTCATATATTCTTGCACCTTGAAATCATTAATTGCCCGTTTCTGCCACCTAAGAAGTAGGCTAATATGCATTGCTGTATAATAATAACAAGATTGCATTTATTATGATTTTTCTACAATTTCGACCCGAATGTGTGCTCCAACAAAAAAAAAATGTTCACGCAAAAAGTTTAATGGAGACATTCTTATAAATTCAATAAAGAGTGCAAGAAGAAATCAGTAACAAGTGGTTCGACCCATCTGGTAGTTCTAGTGTTAACATATTCTTATGTTTCATTATTGTGACGCAACGGTTTATTCGCAACTGGAACTAGGCTCGACGGCAAGACGTAATTTTTAGAATGGAACGTGTTGGACAGGTTTTACGAGATTTTTGATCATGCAAAGAAATATAAAACACGCAATGTGTGCTATTATCCAAAGCCTTAAGTAAAACAATCACATTTATTCGTATTGACTTCTTGTTGTACGACTCACGGTAATATTAGAGAATTTTTTAAACGACTACTACTTTTTAGATATTGGAACCTGCGACTTATATTTTTTCAGAGATTGCAGCTAATAGTTTACTGTATAATATAAAAAAAAAACTTTTGTAGAAATTGCAGAAAAAATACTACAAGTTGTATTTTACAATTTTTTTTTTAGATAGGTTCCCATTGAAAACTAAAAGAATACATTATTTTCTAAATCCGTGTCAATTATATGTTCTTTGAAAATTTATAAAAATTGGTTTATGCGGGGAAAAACGAGAGACACTGAAAATATAAGAATACTTAGTTTTATAACCGTTACAGGCCGACGATAAAAAACAAACTGCAATTTTCACTATCCTTAAACTTTATAGCTCATTGCAATGTGGAATAATTTTGTATAGTTTTCAAAATACGTATAATTGAGGCAGATAAAGAATCTAACATAAAAAAAGTCTTACAACCTGTAATCATTTTTCTACAATTCCGATCAATTGCAATTTTTGTAAAAGACCTCTTACAACATTCCAAATCGTGGGGTGCAGTATTAAAAAGAGTTCTCATCTTTGTAATAGTGTTCGAATATTACTGCGAGTCACTGTACCCGGTGTTGACGGTGTTCTGATAACTTTCGGTTTTAGGTAATGACCCCTAGGATTCAGGCATTGTACGCGAACAAAACCAGCTCCCACCTCGGCCCAATATAGTGGCTTTTTACGTATCAGCGCGTACATCGCCAGTAACTCACAAGCGTTCATTTCATAAACGTTTTATCCACCGTTGACACTAAAGCTACCACCGCCGCTCAACTGACCAGTTTCATAGTTTCTAACCGACAAACCACAGAAGTTCTATTGCGATGAGATTATGGCTGTACCCCAAAAACTGGAAATAGGTCGTAAATAATAATGGCCAATATATACTTGAATAAAATTCATTTTGAATCAAAGAAATAAATATTTTTTGATCGAGCTTGGAATATGTGATAACCTACCCAAAAAGACCCCTGTCTGCTAAGTTTCAGCCCCATATATCATGTGTAAGGGTAGTTATTGAGAAAAATAAAAAACGAGTTCTTGGCCCATTTTCCCTATTTATTAATTAACTAATTAATTAAAAATTCTGAAAAAATTCTGACACATTTCGGATACTATGCCACATGTTTGGTATTATCTTCAGATTTTTCCGTTGCAAACTCTAGTTGTAAACAATGAAAAATGCAGATTTCATATAGCAATCTTAAGTTGAACACTGCAGATTTAATTTAGCAATGAGATATAATTATAAGTATTCTACTAAATTTTTTTCAAATTCCTGAGAGTGGGCGAGCATAGTTAAAAAAAAAAGTAAAGACCACATTTCTCGGCGTTTTTTTAAAGTTATACTCATTTTTTCTCAATCTAAAAAATATATTATGTAGTATTGAACGTTCCTGCGTTCAGAAAAAAATGATCCAAATTTTTAAAGTTGCGTACTGTAAAAAATTAAAATAATATTATATATGGCAATTTTTAGTATTGCCTCGGAGGAGCCGTTTGAGTTACTACCAATGGTTACTATCCAAGGGTTACTACTTGGAATCATTTCCACGAAGTTTTAAACTAGAGAACGCGTGAGTCTCGGCTCCGAAATTATTATTTTTCATCTGTGCGTTGCACCCGCCCTCGTGGAAGAATTCCAAAATGAACATTCTTGAGTTGCGACGTTCCACCGTCGCTGGTGTTTCCCACGGTAGCCGTGCAATATTGTTAAACCGGTTAGCTATTGTCGAAATTAAGGCGAGATATACGGAAAGTTTCGCCTTACGGTGTTTGCCAAGGATGCTAGAGCATAGAAGCCAGGGGAAGAGCCTGTACGTAATTCATAGCCGACAAGATAATTGGGCCACCGCGACTGTACCATACTAACACACATAGAACCTCCGTCTCGGGAAAGTGTATGAATGGAGGTTGGGGTTCGTAAACGAAGACCGAATCGATTTAATGTTCAACCCCCTTTGCCTATGAATTTTCCAAGGAATTGCATGCACGAAGTTAGATCGTGTTTACACGATCCATTTAGTTGCCCTATAGTTTTCGTGGATCGTTGCCATGCGTGTATGCGCGAGTGTGGCCGCGCGCGCGAACACGTGGGCTACGTATAATGTCAGTTTTGCGCGCGTCAAAACAGGTCCGTATGACATGACACAGCTTCCTCAAAAATATTTATACCGACGCTATTGATTCGACATTTATTCGAATATACAGGCTGTTTCAGCTCAGACGATCACCTCGAACAATGACCTAACTCTTTACGCTCCAAGCAATTTTAACCTTTTTCGGACATATTAAATTTCGACATGGGTGTCATACTGGTCGGAATTAATTTCCGTTGAAATAGCAGTGATACACAACATGCAATATTATGAAGAATAAACAAGATTTATTAATTCTTTTGACAACTTTAGTTAAATGTTTATACAATAATATGTTTTAATATTCATGTTTTTATATAAAAATTATATTTTATAGTTCTCCATTGTGTGGAATTTTTCAAGACAGTCTCCAATATGCAGTCCTAGTTTATTTCTATTTTCACAGTAAACTTCTGTCGGTAACTTTCTTTTGGCCATTTTTGAATATTTTTTTGAAGTATTTTAAGAAGTGAGAATGCCTAAGTACAGTTAAATACAATTTGCGAAACATTATTTGGAATTTTACAAAGTATCTTCGAACCGTGTCGATTTCTTCACGCACAAGAGGCGATTGGCTCGCCTCGGCGTCTTGCACGACTAGCGAAAGATAACAGCTTTTGTTCGCCCTGGATTTCGTTATCTCAAATTGATAGGAGCGCCGAATTAGTTCGTGAATAGGTCCAGTAGATATTTATATTTGTGCAGATATATTGTAAATTGATACATGGATGAATTCAATGTAAGATTAGCACGGTTTCTTGTGGTGACTGAGAGCAGACATACGATCGCAAAGGGTTAATTCCAAAAACGAGATATTCTTTTATTTAGAATAGCTCCGTTCTTCGTGGTTCATTTCCTTTCGTGCACATATTGTAGAGGGAAATCAACAAGTGAACGCGAGACGTCGCGAAATGGCAAGTGAAATCGAAAGATTCAATTTTCTCTGTTTGTAGAGACCCGGTTAAACGATTTTACAAAACGCGATTCTACAGTACAATGCGCAACTGACAGTTCGTTGCATTCCTCGGTGAAGAGTAGACTAGCTGTAACCAGTCGATCTAGCTGTCCCTAAATCATCGTCGACGTAGCAGAACCTTTTCGTTACGACCAATTGCTTCTAAACGCAATTATTAGAGCAGAACAATGCGCGCCGTCGGCGATGTACAAACGCAACTTCATTACTCTGTGTTCACACCGAACACAAAACAACGAGGCAGTTAATATTCGCTAGGAAGTGTTATTCGGCGAAAGACAGTCGCCTAATTTCCCGCGACAAATGCGAGACACGCGAGGAATGTGCCCCTGGTATGCAGAGTGTATTTTTCGTATTTTATGATTAGTAAGAATTTCTATTTACTCTCATCGAACGAATAAGAAAACAGGTGAAAATTATTGTTCATCGTAGCGTTCGAGTCTTTCTCACGATGGATGTTTACATACCTTGATGATTACGAGATTCTCACGAATTTCTAATTAGGGACTTCCCAGCTTCGCGCTGACGTTTGCGGTTAAAGCACGGTTGAAAATGTGTTTTCGGCTTACGAGACCCAAATAAGCAACTTCGCATCTTACGTAGTGCATCTAGTTAGTGCAGGAAACACTCGAAAGTTCTAATTAACGTTTTTGCTTAACGTCCGATTCTCTACCTCGCGATAAGAAAGATAAAAGAATTTAAGCTGCAAGAAAACGATGACAAATTTACGGCAACCTGTTCAACTCTTGTTACGCAATCCTACCAAATTAGATCATAGTTGTTATAATTGTTTTTATAATGTATACACTAGCCTCTAAATAAATAATACTCTTTATTCCATACATATTGGACTTTTGAATAAGTCTTGATGTATTTTTTTCAAGATATGGTAATTCGTTTTCGCAAGTACTGGAGTAATTCTCATTTATATCATTGCTACCGTCACTTAATAGTACAAAAAAACCACAGTAACGTTTAACCTGCAAACATTTAAAAAAGTTAATTCATTAACTTATTTACCTATTATAAAAGTGAATTAAATTGATAAGTGGATTAACATATAAAATAAAGTGAATTAACCTCTTGGGCACGGCTGAATTTTGCGCGGGCTGTTTCTCTGTGTGGCAGAGTTCAACGCGAATTACGTGTAAATGATACAGCACTGCAATGTGTGACGGATAATGCTGTTCTCAACACGAGTACATTGGAACGAAGTGTTTGATCATGAAATTATAATTTTTCTTAAAGATATGATACACGTATGTTGACTTTAACAATTTACTTTAATTATTAGTAATACAATTGAGTGACGCGTCGTTCAGAGAGATGGCATCCGCGAAAGCCACTATAGTGGCGCATACTGCCTAAGAGGTTAAAGTTGAATAATCAGTAGATAATGTGTGAGCACATTTGCGACATTTATTCTATTACAAAGGTGAAGTAAATTATGTATGAGAATTACTGTTTTTATTGTAAATGAGAAGTATGTATTCAATCAAAACAAGGGGGACTGGTGCATATATGCATATGCGCGATGAGAATGAGAAAGAGACAATGATTGAAACGAAAATGCATGAAGCGAATTTGGTTGTGTTGAATTAACTCTCCCTCCCCTATCGCTATGCCAGAATCGAATTTGACTCAGAGTGTAAACATCTTCATTTAATTACACAGTTTCTGGCAATTAAATTGAACGAATAGTTGTTAAAGGAGGTTGCCCAAAATGGTTAATAGACTTTAACAATTTACTTTAATAATTAATAATACGATTGAGATGGCATCCGCGGAAGCCACTATAGTGGCGCATAGTGCAATAAGAGGTTAAACATAACAGTTGTTATATTAGAATCAACAAAAAGCATAAAAGAAGAAACGCCAGAAATATGTTTAAAAATTGATAAACAATGCAACGAATAGCCGAAAAACCACATAAATCATAAAATTGTAGAAATGGTCCCGGCTCTCCGAGAATTAAGCGAACGCTTTAATCTCCCAATTGGCTCGGATAGATGCGGCCCTAATAAATCTCTCTTTATTTTGCCGCACACCTTCGAAAACTATGGACACCAGAATTCGGTGTAAACATTGTACTTTACGTTTACGACGTAGGAAACTAAAAGGAATAGAAATAGAGTTCAAAAGAGCCGCAGATAAACGTGAACTTGGTTCAGCAGCGTATTTTACGCTTCATATTCCCTAACTGACAATCCCTTTCACCAAGTATAATTTAGAAACGGCGAAACGAGCGAGTCGCATTTGAGGAATCTATAAATTTCGCGGATCGCGTTGTCAGTGTATAATCCTCCCGAACACGCTTTCCCCTCAAAACACGTGCGTGTGCGTGCTCTGTTTAACCAGTCGTAAGTTCGTCCCGCATCATCCATGATAGGTCGGTCTCGAATAAGAAGCTCTGCCTGGCAGGGAGTCCTTTGGACGTGGTTAATTGAATCTGCTCGCGGAATTATTAGACCAGAACACTGCTCGCGACGGGACGCTCAAACTCAATTTCCCATTCCGCTTGATCCGCGACACGCGGGCCAGACTCTTCTATCACCTTTGTCTTTTGGTGAAATTCAACGCGTAACTCGTCAAACAACCTTCTTCTTCGCCGGCTGTCGCATGTTGGCGGCGATTCTGATGGTAAATTTATTTCGTACCATTGCGGGATTGAACACGTAGCAATCAATTCAACCGATGTAATCTTTGGGTCATATGCAGTGCTGTGAATAACTGTAAACTCGAAATAACTTTGATTTTAAATCTTACATTCGCATATCTCTATATTATAAGCCAAAACAAAACTAAGGAGAAACAAGCCATATAGGTCGTCCTCGGAAGTGTGAAAAGAAAGTTCTTTTAAAAATACTTTTTAATTAACCCTTTGTAGTAGTTATATATTTTTTAAATATTTTTTATTATCGTTTATACTGCTCTGTTATTTATTCTAATCAGGTTATCAATCCCTCGGCCAAGTTCGCCAAATTATTATACTAACCCTTTGCAGTCGAAGCAATTTTAATTCCCAAAATTAAGACATTGCTTTCAACTTTGAATATTTTTATTCTGTCGAAACCTTTTTACATTTTGCATCTGGCGTTAAATCTGTTTTCTTGTCTAACATTCCATGTTGAATGTCGAGTGAATTTTCTGTACTTCAGATAAGTTTCGTTTATTTCATTCGTAAAAGTGATCAATGTTATTAAGAAGTAATTGTTAGTTGTTATATAATGAAGCTTTCATCTCGTACTACAATCTGGTTAACTTCCACAATAATAAATCGATGTTTAATGCCATTAATTTAATGATGATCAGTTTTGAACGATGCAATGGTGCCAATCACCGGTGACCATCTATTAAAATAGTGCGAATATTTCTTAATATTATATGAATTATCTATAACATATTAATTTGTAAATTTGATGCCGTCAGTCCCCAGGGACTGAAATAGCATTCAACGTGTTAACGGATATTAGGAAGTGAACGATATACATGTAAATACTTAAAGCTAAACCTATCAAGCTTTAAAATTGGCTAATGTCTATTGTTTTACAAAAATGACATTTCATTTTCTTAACATTTGAGGCCCTGCTACTGGCACATAGCACTTATGCCATAGTCGTATAAAAAATGTAATTTATCTGCTTTCTTTTGTAACATTTTTGCAAAGAAAAGGCAGCGAGCGAAGATAGAAACGCACAATAAACCCTTCGAGGACGAATGTCGTCAAATTGGCAAGGTCCGCGCATTCAATCTTAAACCTCTTAAGTACAGCTGAATTTTGCGCAGGACTGTTTCTCTGTACGGCAGAACACTTTGAAATGAAGTTTCTGATAACTAAACTATAATTTTTCTTAAAGATATGATGCGTATGCTTCTACTTTAATAATTAACTTTAATAATTAGTGATACAATTGGATGTGCTCAAATTACTATAATGGCGCGTCGTAATATAAGATGACATCCTCAAAATCCACTACAGTGGCGCATCGTATCTAAGAGGTTATGTTGCAAAAAATATAATTTAATTATTGCACATTAACATAAGATTAGTATATCTTAGTTTCACTTGGAACTTAAAGCTTAACTTCCTGGAGGAAATATTAGGTCTACCGGAAAGTTCTGTCCGTTTCTATCAAAAGTCTCGACACGTAAGCACATGTTTATTTGGCGCATGTGTGCCTCTCTATTTTTATCACTGAATGTATACATACTGACGTGGCAAATTCACTAAAATAAAGTTTTTTTTAAATTAATTAATTAATTAATATTAATAAATTAACTAAAATAAAAGCAAAGAACATCATAACGTCGAAAAATTGCAGATCTAGGCTGGGAAATTCTGCGGCATCCACCATATTCCCCGGACTTACCACCCTCCGACTATCACTTGTTTTTATCCTTGCAAAATTATTTGAGATGCAAAAAATTCAAAAATGAAGAAGATATCGAACAAGCACTGGTTCAATTTTTCGCATCAAAAGATAAAACATTTTTCAAAAATAGGATATACAAATTGCCCTCACGCTGGCAAGAAATCATTACTAATAAT
>CM052094.1:18941858-19006790 GCA_028453745.1 Agapostemon virescens
GCTTCTACTTTAATAATTAACTTTAATAATTAGTGATACAATTGGATATGCTCAAATTACTATAATGGCGCGTCGTAATAAAGGTGACATCCTCAAAAGCCACTACAGTGGCGCATCGTATCTAAGAGGTTATGTTGCAAAAAATATAATTTAATAATTAATTATAATTAATTAAGTGTAATAATTATATTACACATTAACATAAGATTAGTATATCTTAGTTTCACTTGGAACTGAAAGCTTAGCTTCCTGGAGAAAATATTAGGTCTACCGGAAAGTTCTGTCCGTTTCTATCACAAGTCTCGACACGTAAGCACATGTTTATTTGGCGCATGTGTGCCTCTCTATTTTTATCACTGAATGTATACGTACTGACGTGGCAAATTAACTAAAATAAAGTTTTCTTTTAATTAATTAATTAATTAATTTTAATAAATTAACTAAAATAAAAGCAAAGGTACATCATAACGTCGAAAAATTGCAGATCTAGGCTGGGACATTCTGTCGCATCCACCATATTCCCCGGACTTACCACCCTCCGACTATCACTTGTTTGTATCCTTGCAAAATTATTTGAGAGGCAAAAAATTAAAAAATGAAGAAGATATCGAACAAGCACTGGTTCAATTTTTCGCATCAAAAGATAAAACATTTTTCGAAAATGTAATATACAAATTGCCCTCACGCTGGCAAGAAATCATTAATAATAATGGCAATTAATGGTAATAAAAATTTGTATTTTGTTTTATACCAAAAACGGACAGAACTCTCCGGTAGACCTAATATTTCCAATATTTTCAAAACTCCTCGTCCGCAAACGGTTAGTCACCAAGAGTTAACATTCATGGGATATGTCAACCGATTGCAGTGAAGCTCAGAGCTTAGAATACGGCCAGTTTCGAGCAAACACGTTCATGAACTTCATCCTCCGATACGATTTTCAAGTATCCACTCGGCCGACGAAGTATCGATCTTTTTATAACGGGCACATCGTCGCAGGTGACACGAGTTACTTTGAGAGGTGTTCCAGCTAGGAGGAGAGCACGTGTGCGTTACGTTGCAAGGATACCGAGAGGTAAAGATATTTCGGTCGGTGTGACACACGAAGATCTGAACCGACAGCGTCGCTAACTTTGAGAGACAGCTCTGACTTCGCGTTGGCAAAGTTCAAACGGATTTTCATTCCGACGAACTGTGCACGGCCGATTCCAACTGCATCTTGTCTCGAAAAGTAACGAATATTACGAGTCTAATTAGTCACGTGTAATACTACGATTAGGAAGAGGATTAGTCTTAGAGGAGATACGGTCATAAATGTGTTTACTATAGAAACATTTGAGAATCATAAAATTCGATTAAGGTCACCGTTAACTAGACAGCATGCCCAAAATCAAATGTAATATGGTAATCGAGGCATTGTACGAGAAACGGGCGCAAACGCATGCGATACCTTTTCTGCTGTAAAACATTCAGAAACAAAATTCAGACGCTTAAAAATGATATTAACACTTTATCGACCGGAAGCCTATTATTAGGCTTTTCAATATTCGCGCTGTATCAAAATGAAGCTTAAAATTCTATTTTTACATTCCAATTTGTAACAACATTATTAGACAATATTATTGGGGATGCATTGCTGATCCGCAATAAAAATTGCTGTCAGCCTTGAAGGACCCATTAAAAAGTTTTCAGTCATGGATCATAGGCCTTACAAAAATTCTGAAATAGTCGCCAGTCGATAAAGTGTTAAAGACATCCTTAATTTTGCGATTCGGACTACGCGAAAGGACGACGAAACAAACATAGAAAGAAACTGGTAGAATACTTTCGGCTGCCGAAGTACCAAATTTTCCGTAAAATCGACGTCCCAAGAGAAAGGCATCTCCCACCAACGTAGAGGGATTTAAAAAAGAAGATTCTCTTCCTTCGAGTCAAATTAACGAATCATAAATTATGTGTAACGTATCCACCACTCCTTTAATTTCGCGACTCGGATTACGCGAAGGAAGGAAGAAACGGACATAGAAAAACTCACAAGGGAACATATTCAGATGCGAAAATCCGATTTTGATGAAACTTATGGGAGCTTATAGCTTTATTGTTTAAACAAAAAGCTTTTGTTCAAATTTTCTTGCGCGACTACGTTTTCCATTGAAAACACACACAATTTAAAAAAAGAAATGAAATTTTTTCGATCTCTGGTTTCCGAGATATCTCAAAAATACTCCAACATTGAGGGCTGTTTTCACCCCTTCAAAGTGGATGGTTGCCGATAAAACAAAAACACGTGTGAAATATTTTTCAAAGAACTACAAACTCCCACAAGTTTATGAATATGTTCCCGTGTTAGATATACGAGGTTATCCAATAGTATCTTTAGGATGTTGAATGAGAATTCAAACGCCATGTTGAAAGAAGAAGACCATTTGCAACGCAGGAATTTCGCTGATTTCGCTAAAACATCGTTCAATTGATGCATTGTGTTCACGCAACATCATCGTCAGCGATGGAGCTCGTTTCACATTGGATGGACACGTCGATAAACAAACTTGTCGCGTATGGGGAGATGGTAGATAGACAGATGCTCTAGATAGATACTGCTAGAGAGGGTAGTCGGATGGTCTTTCCGAAAAAATGTGGCGAAGATAAAGACGATGTGTGTTGATGACTAAGTGAGGTCAGAACATACAAAAAAGACAACGATGATGCTATGGCGGACATTCGACAACGAATGCCGTTACTGGAAAGTCTCCTATGAGATCAAGAATTCGGAAACTAAATACGTATGAGGATTAGGAAAAATGTTACGAAAAGTCTTCAGAGAGGTAGTCGATCGGCTACGACAAAGAAGGACGCGGTTCGAGTCCCTAAAACCCTACATTTGGGAACTTATCAGCAATAGGGGGACATTGATCGCTGCACGATGGCGCTGATAACGATGACAGACGACGGCGAAGTGAGCAAGCGTTGCCAACATGGTTGCGAGCGAGCGAGAGAGAAGCAACAGAACAAAAATGAAGGGCAAATCCCCAAGAGAAACTGTTAATGGGGTCAGTAGGATGGTGTTGCCGAAGAAAATGTGATGAAGCTACGGACGATGTGCCTTGATGGCTATTGAGTGAAGCCAAAACATACAAAACGCCAAAGATGACGCTGTGACGGACATTCGAGGACGAATATCGTTACAGGATCTTAATCCCTTAACTCTCCTTAACTCCTTAACACTCCTTAACCCCTTGCCGTAAAATATCGTGTCAGGCACGAGTTTCAGAATTTTAACAGAGTCTAAAGAATAAGTTTACCATTAATTTCCCTTAAATCGAAACAATATTGTTCTTGGTTGTCGTTAACGTACATCCATTGGAGAACATATGGCCATACGACAGTTATAAATTTTTTATTTTTCATTTCGCGAATTTTGAACTACAAAGAAATTCTAAACACTGCAACTGTGAAATAAATCGTAAGGTAAGGGGTTAAAACTAAATACATATGTGTAAGAGTATTGTATTTTATGTGACGACAGTATTGTATTTTATGCAACGAGCACATACTTCGTAACATTTAGGCGATCGGAATGTATCGTATTCTCCTAAGAAAGATCCTTAAAGGTTTGCACATTTTCTCCCGAATAGACTAATCGGAGCAAATTAAGAAGACTGTACATTCCACGTCGAAAGGACCGTAAGAGAGGCAATTTTGTATCAGCCGTCGAACAGGAAATATAAAGATCTTACAAAGTCACCAGAGTCACTTGTTACGCACGACCATACCTAACCCTTTACATATGGAGATTAGAAAATGTGGGGATACTGTGTGAGTCTTCAGAGAGGTAGTCGATGATCGGCTACGACCAGGAGGGCATGAGAAAACGCATAGAAGAACAATTAATATGCTGTCTGGCATGCTATACCTTTTTCTTTCGATGTATTATTCAATAATTAACAGTGTACTGTTCTTTTTTTATTGATTAAAATGTGCATAAAACAAAGAACTTTAATAAATTCGTCACTCTAAGAACAGATAACAACACAGCAAACGGAAGTTAGAAGGCGATGACTGAATACAAATGGCAGAGATCAAGTGCAAAATGTGAAAGACAAGATACAACTGGAAAGGACTGAAGTAAAAAAATGAAAATGACTAACCGCAAACGTCCATCGATGAGGCGTAAATATTATCCACCAACGAACGCATATAAAAACATTTATAAATCGTCATTCGTTGTTAGGGTAACGACCATTTCACCTGGCGATTCACATCTGGAGGTTCATGATTACAAAGGGCGACCCCTAATAAACCGGCATCCCAAGCTCTGACTAAAATATTAATTAAAACATCTGGCATTTCAAATGCACGGTTCACAAATTTCTTTAATGGATACACTTTACTATTAGTCCCAATATATTTTATTGATACTGCATTACGTCCGGTGTAAGTTTATGCTGATTCTACCGGCCCGTCTATGCCGGAAATTGTGAATTACTCGGAAATTCATTGATAGCCTTTCGTTTCGTGCAAATACATAATTTTGGATGGAAGTAACAATCGGTAAATATTGTTGACTCTCATAAGAGTAACATATCTCTTATACACTGAAGGGCTAATTCTTAGACTGCGATTAGACTGTAGATCTTTATGTGAAGTTAAAGCTTTCTACCTCAATTACAGAAACAAGTTTCAAATAGGAATATGAATTCGTTGGAATTGTCTTTATCCCATTATACTTCAGTTGTGCGATATAGATGCTGCTCAATATAGTTATACAGTATTTCCTGCATATCTCGTCTGGGCCCTTTTGTACTTAGGAGAAACTCACCCCTTCAACCTAAAACGCCATGTAACAACCGTCTTAACTGGACTTAGTATTGTTAACTATTTTATATTTTACCTATTCATTTTTGTCATAAATGCATAAAATCCGCAGCTTATTAATAACATTAGTACAAGTGGTTACTGCTAAAAGCTTCTTGCAGTAAATTCAGAAGAAGCGTAAAGGGTATGTATCCTATGCGTATAAAGACAAAGTAACTAGCTATCGTACATATGTATGTACATCAAGATATTACCACGTACTACATATGTAAGATATCATTGAATTTCGAAACACTGTGGACTTTTGACCAGGCGCGGCCGCCGCTTAACCTGCGTTGCGATGCATGCCGAACCCAGAAAAGTTTTTCCCGTCTGTACGGAAACCGCTAATTAACCGCAAAACGAAAAGTATAGGTCATTGAAGTAATATGGCAGCAGAAACATCAATAATACAATTCTGCTCCCTCGAATATTGCGGACTTTAATTTCAGAAAATTCAATTTCTTTTCGCACATTTATTTCGAATCTGTTTCGCATGTATATGCAATTTCCTTACCGTGGAAAGTACCCAAATAGCTCAAAGACATCTTATATACGCCCTATATACGTCCGTGACGGAAATTCTGTACGTTCTAAGGATATCCAGACAACGTCTATATGTTCTGTAAATTTCCTGGTTCCATTTACAAAGTGGAACGTCCTGCCCCGACGTCTTCAAAATAACGTCTTCCATGTGCGGTGCTTAGAATTTGATTGTTTTATATACTTTTTGCGAGAAATACCTTTATTACAACGGTCCAAAATAAGATAAAATAGAACGAAGAGAGCGAAAAACATTGGGAGTCGAACCCGCTATGAATTGTTTGTTGGACCTACCCCTTTCCTAGGTTCTGACGTTTCAGGTTTTAGAGTGACCAACTTTTTCTTGATTAACACTTTACCGACCGGCGATTATTTCTGAATCTTTTAAATTCATAATTCATCACTGAAAACTTCCTAATGGATCCCTCAACGGCGACAGCAATTTTTATTGCGAATCAACAAGACCTCCTAAGTAACGTTATCTAATAATTCCCTTACGAATTACAATGTGAAAGCAGTTATTAAGAAGCCTCATTTTGTTACAGGGCAATTATTGAAAAACCTATTAATAGGCTTCCGGTACTGATAAAGTGTTAATATTTCGAAAACGCTTGCGTATTGAACTCAGCATTGGAGCATATGTGCTGAACTACAGCTATATTACAATATATTTGAAACACATCAAAATTTATGTTCTAGATATCCCGCTTTGCTCTTGTTAGTTTTGAAGCAAGCGAGTGGTTTATATCAGTGTTAAGACGCTGCATATACATACTGACGCGCACTGATATTATCTCCTACCACACTAGATACCTTCCTGTAATTATTACGTTTGAAATTATTATTGGAATTACTATTATTATCGTTATTACCATTATTCGTATTATTAATACTGCTTCTAAGACACTCGAAAGACCGTAAAATATTCGAAATTATGTGTTGAGAAGATTCATAAGACATAAGAAATAGTTATTCCTAGAAAGCCCGAAATTTAAGACCCACGATTGCATCCGTAAGACTTGAGAAATGCACGTTACCGAAAAGTCTGAAATGTAAGTCTTGAGAAATGGACGTAGGACGTTCAGGCGTAAACTGAACGTGAAACGGACGTTCTATGGTCGTACGGTGCTATCTGGCTAAGAGAATCGAGGAAGAACAAAAGCGAATTCGTTCGCGTGAACTAGTTCCTCAACAATTGCTCGTGCATGCAAGAAACAGTGGCTGCGAAGTCAAATGCATAATGAACCGTAAAGCTGTGGTCAGATATTGCGGGGCTGCCTCGCGAGGTAAACAGAAAATTTGCGATTTTTGACAATCAGATGAGCTCGCAGTTTTTCACAAGCCTTATCAACCCTTTGCACTCAAAATTGTTTCAATTGTTTAAAACCAAAACGCTTTTGAATTAGCATATTTTCATTCTACATTCATTATTTCACCATATGTATATGGATTTTTTTACCGTTACTCGTCCTTACAACCGGTTAATTTTTGTCTATCTCTTTGATATAAAGATAGCAATGTTAAAATTGTTTAAAATAATAGTGTGCCAATTTTTTGTGGCGCCTCAGAGTCGCCACTCGAGTACTAAGGGTCAAATAACCTTTTCAATTTCTTATCTTACAATTTTAAGATGTAGAATTACCTTCAAAAGAATCGATTCAATAGATTTTTTTATTCGACCATATATTCTAATAAAAATCGTACAAAATTCAAACGAACTAAATTTAGTCACTTTTACAAGACAATATACGCTAACCAATTTTAATGTGCGGTAGGTTTAGTGTTAACACTTTATCGACCGGAAGCCTATTAATAGGTTTTTCAACTATAGGTTTTTTTTCGCGCTGTATCAAAATGAAGCCTAAAATTCTATGTTTACATTCCAATTTGTAACAACATTGTTAAACAATATTATTGGAGATGCATTGCTGATCCGCAATAAAAATTGCTGTCAGCCTTGAAGGACCCATTAAAAAGTTTTCAGTCATGGATCATAGGCCTTACAAAAATTCTGAAATAATCGCCGGTCTATAAAGTGTTAATATGATTAAACCACTATAAACTAGATCTAACCAATAACTAGGTGAATTCAATCAACAACTTGGTTCTACTATAATATAATCAAACCGTAATCACAATTGTGATAAAAAAAACTCACAGACCCTTGCATTTCTAGCGAAGTGCACGATCACAACAATAATAATGCACTATCCTGCACAATTATGGAATGAGCAGTATAGAACTATCTTGCAGAATGTATTCTTAAATCAACAAGTAGCATACTTTGCCATTCGTGAAAACATTTTTAAAAACAATTTATGAATACTCCGAAGATATTAACTACTTATTTGATTGACTTATAGAAAATTAATGTGGAAAAGCATAGCAATATCCCGTTCGAATACAAACAAGTTCTGAAGAAAGTGTGTGAAAAATTCACAGACCGTTTCGATGGCACTATCCATCAGATGAGCTTGACGCGAACCTGGCGTAAAACGTAGACCCTTCAAAAGTTGACAAAAAGTTTTGAAACGCTAATTTTCGTTATGTCTAGAAACTTTCCAATAAATCTTAAAAATTGCACGAATTATAACGAATAACTTGAAAATTTGTTGGATGTCAGAACCTCCTAAACTTTAATCCAAGATTTTAAAGTATTAAACGCAAAGATATATCGTTTGATAATTTGTTGATAAAATGTAATACGATACAATGGTGAAACCTTGAAAGTTCGAATTCGCTAAATTTGAAAATGATTCTTCGAATACGCCGTTAAGGAAACGCGCGAATAAAATTGCAACACAGCTGGCAATTTTTATTTTTAAAGAGGGTTTCCAACCCCTTTTAAACCGCATTGTGAATTACAAACGCAACAATTGGATCGAGATCCCATACACACATTGTGCGAACAGGCAATGAGTGGAACAACCGGTCCGAGCACCCAGTGTCAGATACTTTTGAAAGAAACTGCTTTCGAAAAAATTCGAAGAATCAAAACAGGACGAGACAGTCGAGAAAAAGCGCATTGAATTTCTTTCTGCATACGATGCATTGCGCATGTCCGAAGACATTTTATCGTTGCCGCCAGAGAAATCAGCTTAATAATTTTCAAGTTATGAGCACGAGTCTCGAAATCTAATAGTTCAATCAAAATAAATTCTATTGAATTTGTAAATGAATTCTAGGAGAACCTAAAACTGTTTTCACTTGCATTGTCGCGTTGTCGCGTTTTAAGGACAATAATCAAAACCTTATAAACTTGAAAAATAATTTTATTTTATATTTGTTTCTTATTTCTTATTTTAATTGCTAATTATAATTATTTTGTTCACATTCTAACAAATCATTTTTTGGATCTTAAAACGAGAGTTCTCCTAAAAATTTTATATTTATTAATACCTAGTAATACGATAGTAAATATAACGTGAACGTTGCGGCTGGTGGTTCTTACCGCGATTTTTTATGAACCTATGAATTTTTTATGGAAGTAATAGCAACAATATTAAAATTTCTAGTCAGATTTCACTTGAACACGGAATTATTACAAGTAATTGAACAGACCAATATAGTTGGAATACCGTTACGTTAGAAGAGATATTAAAAAACGTGCTATTAACTAACAGCTAGCTAATTTACATTTAAAAGTCTCATGTTTATTCAGTAAAACGCTGATAATTACTGTTTCACTTTCAGTTCTTCACATACATTTTCTAGATTGTTTAGGTAATGAATATACTATGTATCTAAACACATATTCATATATGCGTATGTATGCAATGAACATATATTTACACTATCTCTGCCTTCTAGTGGAAATGATCATTACTCTAAACAATTGTTTACGATTTTGCTAGAGAATCAATTTATATTTTGTAAATTGACATGGCCCATAACAATTAAATTAACCTATTTCACATTATCTTTATACATGTTTTTAGATTTCTAGTCATACTTTTCTGGTTTAAAATATTATATGCTGTATAAATATTATTCATTAAGTATAAGTATTACTTATGTAATTTATTTTATTAGTAGCCAAAATTAATATTGCTAAAAACAATCACCACTTTGCCTTATCTTGAACTATAACTTATTTGACTTAAATTAACAAGAACTTTTCATTCAACCGTAATAATATCGCCATAATCGTTTTCAAGCTAATATCTAATATTGCAACGTGTATTAAAACAAATAGATGCATCATTGTAATTATTACTTATGTAATTTATTTTATTACTAGCCAAAATTAATATTGCTAAAAACAATCACCACATTGCCTTATCTTGAACTATAACTTATTTGATTTAAATTAACAAGGAATTTTCATTCAACCGTAATGATATCGCCACAATCGTTTTCAAGCTAATATCTAATATTGCAACGTGTATTAAAATAAATAGATGCATCATTGTAATTATTACTTATGTAATTTATTTTATTACCAGCCAAAATTAATATCAATCCTGAAAACCTTTATGGACCAGTTGGCGAAGAGTAAAATTCTACGAAAGATTATTGTGAATTTCAATTAACATCTAAGGAGAAAAATGAAATAAAAGCAATATAATGCTTTTATTGAATAGGGTTCATCCGTAGTCTAGCTTTCACGAGTATAGTTACCGCATCAATTATGCTACACAACTTCTACGTAATCGCAATGATAAATAAAACAATCTGTTGAATCAGCGTGTTGTAGAATCACAACGATGATGTCATTAGTGATTCGCGAGGTAGTATTTGTTTGCAACAATAAAATCTGTTGATACTTCGCGAACGGTGTACATAAAAGAACTAGCACGAGGCTTAATTACAGAGAATAAAAAAGTTACAGAGGGTCAATACCCGATCAAGGTGCGTCGGCGCACATCGTGTGAAAATATGATTGGCATACATGCATATGTAACACATTGCGCCTACTGTTACATCATCTGTGGCATGTGTTTCTCAGCAGCATGCAGTGCTAGCAACCGTGGAACGAAGGTCACCATGTAGTCGCGACAATGACCTTACCCGTCCCCGTCACCGTCGGGCAGGGACTTTTACTCCGTGACAATTTCGCGGATTGTTTACAACGACGACGAACGATCGACCACGGAACATGAGTCATAAAAACTAGAAAGCAACCTTAACGACTTACGGTCAATGCATTCGATACTTTGGATTCATAAATGCGCCTCTCGATCAATTGCAATTGCTACTCTGTTGTAATTCGCTAACTGTATTTTCCACTTATCGACGTGATATAACCGACTGGATCACAGTTAATCGTCATCGATGACTGTTTCCTACTACACTGTTTCAATACACCGTATATCAAACATGGCAATACACTACGATATCTATTGCACAAAAAAGAAACAAAAATCGTAATTTGCATAGATTTTTCTCACAAGAAGCACTATTTAAAAAAGAAAACCTGCTGGTAAAACAAGGGGAAATGCTGTAAGTGCGAATCGTACAAGCTTGTCGTACCAAGGAGTACTGTAATTGTGCTTTAAGAAATCAAACGAAAGAGAAATAAACAACAACAAAAAAGAAAGAAAGAGGACAAAAGAAAAAATAATCAATTACATGTTACATATACAAGCACCATTATACGGTGTCTCGTACCTTCGTAACCCTCGACGAATACATTCGGTTCAGATAAGTTTAACGACATGCCCATGGATCAATTTCAGCACGAAAACGTCGCTCCAAACAAACTGTTCGATAAGAGAGCATTAGTACCGGGCGGCCGTCGACTGGTGTTTGCATCTAGAGACACGCGTACGCGGTGAACCGAAACCGAAACCGAACCGTACCGAACGCAAGAGAACAGAACTGAACGAAAGCCATATGAGCCGTACAGAGCCACACCGGTAGCTCTACTATTGTCCGATTTCGTTCGCCTGTCCTCTGTAATTCTTAGGTCACGGTATAAAGACGAAACTCTGGTCGACGAGATAATCGCGTAGACTGTCGTGAGGCATCGCGACAACGCCTCGTCTCGTGCAGGCGTCGCGACGCGTTGATAACGCGATGGAAATTATCGACCCCGGCTCACGTCAACAGGGGGGTTTTTGTTTTGGAACGTGCATCTTCGCGCACAGCCGTCGCCAATAACGACGATGGAACCACCGGTGGTCTTTTCAAAGAACGACGACAACAACGACGACGACGACGACGACGACGACGACGGTGGCGACGGCGGCGTCGTCGACGATCCCGGATCGTTGATGAAACAACGACGGACGTAGTACGCTCTCACAGGGCTGCCCCCAACCCCCTCCCCGCCGCAGAACGCACATACACACACATACACACAAAAACATGCACGCACACAAACGGTATATCGAGAAGGAGAGAGAGATAACAGGTTGCTGCCGAAACACAAGAGAGTCTAGCGTGCGTTTCGTGCACGTATTATACGAGAGAGAGACACGGCACCGCGACACGAGACAATCCTCCTCGGAGAGCGCGCGCATCGCCCATTGTTTCGACGCGGTGGCGGTGATACGGGTAAAAGCGACCGGATAAATGGCGACTTTCCCCCCTCCGGTGTCGCGACCGCCTCGTCGGGTTGTAAATCTCTCGCGCGACACGCCGAAACGCACGCGTTCCTTCGCCTCTGACCCGCGTCCCCTAACACTTGCGAGAACGAGACTGAGAGAGGGAGAGAGAAAGAGAGAGAGAGACAGAGGTAGGTATACACGGTAAAAATCATACCGACCAAACAGTGTACCTGTACGCGACGACGACTGTTCTCGTCGTGGGTTCCGATCGTTCAATTTTCTCGAAAGCAACACACACGCACGCACACACTCGCAACACACTCGCACGCACACACGCACCGGAATTCTATGAACGCGTAACGCTGCCTCCGCTATGCTACTCACCCTGTGACCAGATTCTTCGAGTCGCTGCCTTTTGGAGTGTGGTCCGTCTCCGTTGAACGCCATCCTGGGGCTCGGCACCGGGCAATTAGTTTTAAAGCGGGGACACTCGGTGCTACAACGACACGTCCGTGTGTATACCGCGCGGCTCTCTACCGTGTCGACGATCTCGTGCGCGGGCGGGGGAGGGGGGGAGGAAGGAGAAAATAATCGGTAGGACACGACGCGAACGCGACGAGAACAGACAAACACGCGAGAGCGGCTTAAGGGAAACTGGATCTCGATGTTGCTGGAGAGGAACGTCTCTGCCTCTAGCGAAGTAGCCGGCTACTACAGCGCTATCTAACGACGCCACGACTCGAATACCGACAAATCCTTAGGGCGGTATCGCGCGCACGCGCCTCCATTCGACGATCCGCGCTCCGATTGGCTCGCGACCCACTCTTTACGGGATCCGCACCGAGTCGAGAAACCGACGGTTGTATTTCTGGTTACCATGAGTCGTAATGATTTCGATATCGTTCGTATCGTGTCGTTTCGATCAGATTTTCGGCAGTCGCAGCGAGCGTGTGTAAGGGAAGGAAATTGAAATGCAATGTTCATCGAGAATTGTAATTAAATGGTATTGTCCAATCAAAGGCACATTGTGAGTTGGGCCAACTTTGATTCGTGGACGCGGGAACTCTGCGATCGTGTAAATGTTTTGCGTTGTTGCTAATCGATTAAACTCGATACAGCCGATCAACCGTTGATGGTTGATTTCGAACTGATTAATCGATTAATTAGTTTTCTTAGATATCAACACGAAATTCCGTGGTGATAATCTACCGTCGAATATGGGTTTTAATGTCGGGGATAAATTCTTTTCGGATAGAAATAAGAATCTGTCGAGCAGTACAACTGTCTCTACTAATGGCGCCAACATCATTCGTAATGATCCAAATGCTAGAACTTCCTGCCAACGATTCAAATGACTGGCAATCTCTGAATTATTAGTATCGCAATCTTCTAGTTGCGAGTAAGTCTCAAAATGCGACGTTGCTGCTGCACAGTACCTAAATAATTTATATACGTTTATTTGTATTTTTTTTATTTTATAACTGCAACTGTCGAATTCGAATGTTATCTTATAATGTAAAGTACTCAACTGTTGAAATGTCATGCCTTCTGTTACTTTAACATTTCTCAATTGACTATGTCGCAATTTTTCATTTTTCTTGATTAAGATAGTTTCTAAGGCTGCTCTGTAAGTGTGCACCTAGAACGTAACAAGTTTAGTAATACATTAAAATTTAAATTTATTATTTTACTTAACTATTAAATCTTCATAATTCCCACTCTTTAATTTATCACAGTATTTTTCAATAGCATGACATGCTACTTCTAACGCCGTATAACTCAACTCATGATTTTTACGTGATATCAGGTATTGACTAAGCGGGTAACCCTTTAATTCGCCTACATCTGACCTAAAATTAAATCACAGAATATAGGGCAATGGAAGTTGTACAGAATAATTTATATATTAATAATACACACTTTAGAGTCAATTTCATGTAACAACATCCTACGATACAAATAAATTTGGCTTCATTTCTGGAAGAATAAAACTTTAGCAATAAAGGGGCTAAGTCGCCGCAAGGGTGAAGTCCTACAAGACCAAACATGGTATCCGGTTTGCTTAAGTTAAACCCATTTGCAAATAAATTTTGTAAACGATTGATCAGTTCTGAATCAACTAAACTTGATAATTCTAATTTGGCTGGGTAATGCTGTGGACTTCTGTCACAGAAATTAGGTAAATGCTTTTTTTGCAGACATAAGCAATTCTTGATCCCATTTTCTACAATCAACATGATATTAAATTTTAATTACAATGTTAATTTTGCACTCTAAAAGTGTTACCTAGCTCGTTGTAATAGCATAGAATCTTGTTCGATGCAGGTAACGTGTAATCCATGCTGAAATGCTAAGATACGAGCCAAGTGACCCATTCCAGCTCCGATATCGACGATACATTTACAATTAGAAACGTAAGCACAGTTTGCGCATACCTATAAATATCCATAAAGCAATTAAATATAATTTCCGATATGTGTACGATACATTACTTATAAGAAGACATTACTCGAGCTATTTCTTGTATCTCATATTTCTTTTTCTTTTTTATGTGCTTTGAGAATAGTTTGTTTAATTTATTGTCTAGAAAACTAGATCTATTCGATATATTCTCTTCATCTCCATCAAATTTCAATTTACCAATATCCTCTTTTGCATTATCCAATTTGCAAGATACAATACTCTCTAGATCTTCGTGATTTCTATTAATTTGTAAATTATTAGTTATTTGACGAAGCGCCAATAATGACAAAGGCCACACACGTGTGCTGTAACATAATTAAATAATTTATAATATAATATAAAAAAATTAGATTAAAAATATACGATGATACGAGTACCGTCACTCACCACGAGATGTCTCCCGACAACCACTTTCCGAACTCTTGAGGAGATGTTTCTTGCAAAGCAAATCTCCAACTTTCGGGCAATTTGTGCCATAGTCCCTCTTGAAAAAAGTCCTAAATTAAATAAAATCAATTTCTTTAATTTTCCGAAATCAATAATCGTGAAACCAACCGACATTGATTGTAGGTAAAATATGTATGTATCTAAGGACGCTTCGAAATATGAACAAGTCCAGTAATTATGAAACACATATATATATATATATTTAATATTACATACCACAACATATGAATTTAATAACCAACCGTATACGTCTAAAACGCAAAATATCTGATCGATAGTTAGACGAATTTTCGTGCAAGCTTTACACGAACACCGTATGCCTGCAAGTGCGGCCATCGTTGTCTACGAAATGGCCGCGGAAATTTAACTTACCTTTCCACGAGGTTACCAGTTACCACTCTGTTATTATATTATAGAAATCGTAATGCGGAATTTTTCTCGTCTGCTCGTGTAATTTTAATATTGTTAGAAGTAAAATATGTATGGTATAATATCATTCGGATACCCAGTCAAACGAGATTTCAAAATGCACTCTCTACGACAGAAATAGAAAGTGCTGCAGACATAACACCGATTAAAGATACTTTTTGTTTAACACTGTGCATACTATCCAATTATATAACGCGGTTATGTGCATATGTCAATATAATAAAGTTTGCCACGAAGGAAAGTTAACATCGGTATAAAGAACATTGATTTTTCAGTTGCAACATCCTACTGCTATCGTTATGGATACGATTCCTTAACATGGAATGCTTTAAGGTCTACCGAATAAAGAGAACAATCGAGGCGATCAGATAATATTTTCTCACGAAGAGTCTCGAATCTCTAATACATTAGCCAAGGTCGTATGAAATGGACATCTTCCGGTGTTTCAACACAAAAGACAAGGGAAATTCAGGAGCGTTCGCTTACTTTATTTATTAATTAAAAGATCGAGTGCTATCCTCGGCGTGTCCCACTTTACAGCACTTTCACTCTTCAACAGTTACGTTATTGCTCATGAGCGCACTGCTCTCGGAGAACTATATACCTACCTACTAACTGTGAGCCCGTAGAAGGAGAACCGTATCATCTGCCACTCTACGTCTTGGACTTTCATGAGAACTGGGCGATTGAAATTCGTGCAATCCGCTCTGAAGCGTTTGTTTCGCAGTCTACTTTCGCAATTATTGCTAAACGCTGCGATAAAACTAACTTTGAACATTTACCATAGATGTATGTTTATCTAGCCGTGATCGTAATGCGGATTAATCATTAACTCGGAATTTCCAAGAAGTTTCCAATTTTCAAGTATTTCGAAATATCGTACCGCCATATACAAAATTAGCAACATTAGATCGCGATGTTTCTGTGTTGAAAATTTGATAAAATCAAATATATATATATAAAAGCTTTGTCTTTTATTGTTTCTTTTTATAAACATGGTCAGCAATTTGAAACCACTGACCGTTCGACCAGATACTTCACTCATCCCATTCGAATCTCTCGGCGGTTATTTGGACCTCTTACGCCAACGTAAGTGAAAGTTTCCAAGTAGGACGAGCAACGTCGAATCTCCACGTAGCGAGAATATTCGCCAAGTGCTCATCACCATTGGTCACTATGGTCCATCGAATTTCATAAATGTCAATGCACTTCACTTCTAATTTCAAAACCGACGAAACGGGACTTTCGCGACGCAAAGAGAAAACGCTGATCACGATTTCTTTTGTATCCGGTGGCTGGACTCTAAAGTTCAAAAGTGACTCTCGGCAAGGATCAGGAAGACTGTAAGACATCGTTAGAACTGATCCGTCTAGCTGCGCGATAGATCGGCCCAGAATGCGTGTTACGCAAATATGAGAACTTTACATCACGAGGAGCTTTTGCAATCAAGGGTTTTACCAGGTCATCCTCATTTAACAGGTATTCTAAATACTTGCCTTTCACAATGACCAAGCACTTAAGGAAAATAGTTCACACGCTTTTTTGTACGATGCATGAACTTGCTAGAAAAGTCCATTTTCGTTACGCGGGCACAGAATTTGCGACATCGTTATTCCTCAACGAATGATAGCTAACCGAACCATTTAAAGAAACGATTTGATTACGTATACA
Organism: Agapostemon virescens; assembly: GCA_028453745.1. Taxonomy (NCBI): domain Eukaryota; kingdom Metazoa; phylum Arthropoda; class Insecta; order Hymenoptera; family Halictidae; genus Agapostemon; species Agapostemon virescens. The sequence goes on from CM052094.1 coordinate 18,958,757, forward strand.
CTATATCACCACTATGGTTTCGGCTTTTACTAAAGATTTCCGTGAAGGGGAACAATCGACGAGTCTAATGTGACTACTTTTGAGATGATCTATAATCTATGCGGATCCGTGGTAAAATCGAAAACTTTAAGTAAAGAAATTAATAGAAATGCGTGTAACAAGATAACGATATTGGTTATTGCTAGGATTTGCTTATCGCTGCAAGAAGAAAGGTCATTATAAACGCAGGAAATGATTCGTTCGTAAAAACTCATTCGCTCGGAACCGCGCCGGGAGGCTTTAGCGAAAGTAATGATAAGTGCATTGGCGCGCTTGCACGTCTGTTCGCCCGTGTGCAATCGTGGTCTCGATCACCTGCCTACGTTGTTAAGTGTAAGGCGGTAGTCTTTCACCGAATAATTCGGTGGGCGCATTCGTTAGTAGGGGGACACGGCCTTCTCCTAGATGAAAGGTAGGTTTCGGTTTCGATAGGCCTTGGAGGTCAATGGAAAAGTAACGCTACGTTAATATAATCATCTTCCTTTCCTTTCGATCGGGAGTCCGATTTAAAGAAAGTCGCCGACGACTTCGCTCGTTTCCCCTTCCCGTTTGTATCTCTTCATGCTCGAACCTTGTCGTTTTTTTTGTTTGGAACAACCGCGTCTCTGTATGCCCTGTACGTTGCAGGTTTAAACGTTGGTTTACGCTAGCCACGAAGTGTACGTAGCCACTAGTCAGAGAAAGGTGCCCCACCGTATTCGATATTAGAGAGGAGCTTCTTGAAGAGTCCGGTGGTGGTGGCATCAGGTAGGGAGAAACGGGCCTCTGGGCCCAATCTGTCCTCAGTTCCCATGCGAAACTCCATTCAATATCGTTCAGTACATGCCCGGTTCTGTGGATATCATGTTGCTTACCGCGAGTTAACCACCCCTTTCGGTAGAGCCAACACGTGAAGTCGGTGTAGTGTGACTATAAAGATCGCGAAGAAAGGAGGCTGTTCGAGCGACGAAACAAGATACACCATGCGTTTCCTTAAACTGGTAACTATAACGAGAAAAAGAAATGAAAAAAAAAGAACGCTAGTCCGGTGTCGTTCCCGGCGATGGGTGAAACTCACGGCAGTGTCACATTAATATAAAATTAGTAGTTCATTTATGAAAACGCGTTCGCTTATACTTTCATCGTAATAACCGCGTCTCGTCTTGTCTCGTCTCGTCTCGTCTCGTCTCGTCTCGTCACGTCTCGTCTCGTAGTTACGGAAAACATTCGGCGCGGTTCTATGATTTGTAATCAGTCAGCGTATCGCCCTCGGCTACTTGGCGAGGGAAAGTATATCAAATTAACGATGCGTTTATGTACATTTAACAGAACGGTCGAATTGTTCGAATTTTAGAAATGTATCTTACACGAGATCGCGATGACGCAAACCGTATACTTTTTCCGTATGTAATATTAAGATCACGTAAATAAACTTGACTACGATCGAGTTCGCCGGAGACGAGTTTTCTTTTTGTTCAAGGAATATTAAGGAGTCCCCGCTTTAGGAGAGTCACCGAATTCTCGAGGTGAAACGCACACGTCGTGAATCTAAAACCTAAATTTTCTCTCGTTCTCTTCCCCCGTCATTATGCGAAACAGGCAACTAAGAAATTTCTGTTCTGTTCTCTTCAATTTACACGCGAAAAACATCCGATATCCGATGCGTGTCGTCCGTAAACTCGGTCTCGCCATATCGGGAACACGATCGCTGCTGGGAATCGCTTATCAGGGTAGCTGTAACTGTCCATTCGGCGACGCTAGAATACCAATCGATTTGGCCGCTTAAGGCCTTGCAGGATGTTTCTTCTCGTTATTAATCGGGTCACTCGGTTACCCACGCGCAACAGATCTTTCTACGAATGCGTTTTACGCCTGTACGCGGAACCCTCTCCCCTTACAATTAGTTAATTTAGTCTTCGTGCGAGACTTCGATACAGTTCGATACATTTCAGATTATCGTAGCAACCTTGGTTGTCGCAACCATTGCCAAAGATGATTCTTCAAAAAGCCGAGATAAGAGACAACAAGTTGCATTTTATCCAAGACGAGGAGCTAGGCCACCACCTTATGCGGTACAAATGGAACCGATCGTTCAATATTCTCAAAGAGATCCGCTCTACAATCCCTTGGCGAGCTCGAAGAGCGACGATTTTTACGAAGAGGGCCCGTTAAACTATTACCCTACAGAACCAGAGCCGATAATTGAAATAATCATCAAAGAATCGAACGAATCCTTGCCTACGCCGGTACCACCCCCTCCGCCTCCGACCCCGAGACCTACTAAAGAACCTATACAGGTATTTTACGTGAAATACGAGAAAAAGAAAGGTTACGGGGACAAGACTCGCGTCGTTTATGACCCGCCCGTACCCGCGCTGACACCTGTTGAAGAACACGAGGAGATCAAACCCGATAACCCGGCGCCTTACCCAGAAGAACCTGTTCACACAGCAACACCGGCACCGTCAGAACCGTCTACGACTTTAAGAGCAATTATTCGGCCGGATAGTGAAGTGTACCATTCCGGTTCTAGCGGGATCCGCGTCACCTTCGGCACGGATCAGGTGCCGCCAAACAATCACAATAAACGCAGCGATTTAGAAATACCTCCAACACAATATTCAAAACCAGCTGCGAGTCCTCCCGGTTCTCCGAAAAGGCAACATGGTCCCTACCAACCTATCCAACCAGTGCATCAAAGAGTGTCTTCTGCGTTTCCACAACAAAGGATCGCTAATTCGTTCCCACCGCAAACACTGCACCAACCACCTCAGCAACCACCTCTAAACTTTTTGCAACAACAGTCTGCATTCCCACCTCCACCGCCACAGACGAGAAACCCGTTGCCAAGACCCCAACGGCTACCTATTACGATACAAGGCTTGCCGGAAGTACAGCAACGTGCACCGTTCAGTGGCTTCAATGGGCCGCCTCACCGTGTGAGTATTAATCATCCGCAGCAACCAGGATTTCCTCCTACTCTCTCGGTTTCCCATCAGAGTGTACAGATACAAAATCAACCGATACCGATAAACCAGGGTAGTCATTTCAACGTGGATCAGCCACAACCGGTACAGCAGCAGCAACAGCAACCGCAACCGCAACCGCAACCGCAACCGCAGCCGCAACAGCAACAGCCTTTGTCTATTTACAAACAACAAGAATTGGAGAAGCAAAGATATCACGAGCAACGTCGTCAGCAAGAGCTACTGAAGCATCGCGAGCATCAAAGGCAACACGAGCAGCAAAGGCTTCAAGAGCATCAGAGATTTTTGGAACAACAGAGGCAATCGGAACAACAAAGACACGTTGATCAACATAGACAAATAGAACAACAAAGATTGGTGGAGCAGCAGAGGCATCAAGAACAATTAAGGCAACAAGATCATCAGAGGTTGCAGGAACAACAGAGAATACAGGAGCAACAAAGGGCACAGGAGCAGCAGAGAATACAAGAACAACAAAGATTACAGGATCAACAAAGATTGCAAGAACAACGTAGAAGGAAGCAAGAACAAGAACAGAAGCTATTGCAGGAGCAACAGTACCGCACACAGTTTAAGTACAATCAACCGCAACCGGTACCGGGTATATCGCAAGTTCAATCTCAGACACCGAAACCTGGTGGAGAAATATTCAAAGCTGTTCCAAAGTTAGAGCAACATTATGCGATTCGAGAGAATCCTTTACATCCCGGTCCTTTCCCTCCTAATCCAATAATCCAGCCAACGGGATTTCCGGAACCATCTCAGAACCAGTATAGCTCGCTCCAATCGCCAAGTCCATCGCCAGAAAGTCAACCTCTGATAAGAAATTCGCAACATCAATTTATAAACGACCAGCAACAACATTTGAATACGAAACAACAAATCTTCCAGACTCAGCAGCAAGGATTTTTCTCACAAAATTTACCAAATTCGCAACAACAACAACAACAGCAGCAGCAACAGCCGCAACCACAGCAACAACGATTTCCATCGTCGTCTCAAAGATCGTCAATCTGGGCACGACCATCCTTTTCATTAAATCCTTCTCAAAAGATTTACGCAACACCGGTAACGAACACGGAAGATTTTAACGCGATATCTACAATTAGACCATTCATCTCGAGCACGACGCCTACTACTACCATTACCACAACCACTCCCACAACGACTACAACGACCGAACCACCAACGACAACTACCGTTTCTCCAAAGAATGAAGCTAAAATTAGGGAGAACATCGCAAATCTACCGGACGAGGTACCAGATGATATAAGAGAGCAGTTATTGAGTTCTGGTATTTTAGGTAACGCCGACATACAAATACTTGATTATGACAAGGTCGGCGACATACCGATCGAGAAACTACCGCCAGAAGCCCTGGCGAATTTCTACGGCGCCGGAGGGGCTTCCGCGGTAGCTGCCAGTGAACCGGTACCGGCGATCATCAAGAAACCCAAAACGGCAGAGTCGTCCGACTCTTCCGCGACCTCCTCCTCGTCCGTTTCTTCAGCCGTTTTGGCGAAGAAGACGGCTACCAGCAGCTCGACTAAGTTCGAGCAGGCCACTTTGCGCCCGGGAGGCGTGGAGATGAAAGTAGTACGCTTCGATCCGAATACGGAGCAAGGCCAGGCGCTCGCGAATCAGCACATACGCGATGATGCTACAAAGTTGAATCCCGTAACCGTAGGAGCTAGAGACGAGGCTCAATATAATCGTTATCTACCGCTCAAAGTGAGTGGCGCGTCTTTCCCTATTCCTGATGTGCCTCAACTAAACGGTCGGAAAATTTCCAGCGTGGTTGTATTAGCGCCCGTTGATTATAACTTTCAAGAAGAGAAGGAGATCGAGTCGAGGCAGGGTAGACGGGCCAGCGACGTACAAGCAGTCAAGTTTCTCGCTGGCGAGACTTTGAAGCAATTGGTGAAAAAGCCAACCGCGGAGAACTACAAGAAGTGGTTGGAACAAGAGAGTCGTACGGAGCCGCAGAAACAGTCGGTGGTTCTCCTGGTAACCATGTAAGTGGTGGTCGCTATGCCATAACTAATTACCCTTACCCGCTCGTTTACCTCCGTTCGCTTTAAATGGTACGTGCAATCATTCTTTAATGAGCCATATTTTCTTCTATCGCGATACTCCTCGATGCTTTAATCAGCTTCCGCATGTGCCTGTTTATGGTAATCAACGGGATCGATAAACTTCGCTTTCTTCAGCTAGTCTTAAGCGACAATGTCCTGTCGATGTTGCAGGCCGGTAGACGTTGATCAAGGTGAGAAAGAGATCTTCATGTACGATGTCGTCTCGCAATCCGTCAGCAAACTGTCCGGCGATTTGTCTACAGCCTTCGTGGACGCTGCTGAAAGCAATTCGGACAGTAACTTCGACGACTCGAATTTCACATCGCACTAAGTTGCACCGTACGAACGAGCCTTGTCACTATGGTCCACCATAGTAGACAATTACACACAGTTAACAAACGAAGAATACATCTTTAGCGTGCCAAGTCTGGATATAGAATATTAAATGTTTTGTCATCCTACAGGATACCCTAAGATTACAACGAACGCGAAAAAAGGTTAAAGAGAGGTAAAGGACATAAAAACACAACTCTACCCTTTGTAGATATTTTAATTATGTATTATTATGTATATATTAATTTTCTACGTTTTTTTTTATACAAAATAAATGCAATCCTTTTGTACGATTAAATACATTTCTTTTTATACCCAGGATGAATCGTTCTAAAACCATGTTATGTATTGTATAAAGTATATAGCGAGAATCGTGGTACAAATTGAAATTTTATGTGAAGAAATAAACAACGAATGTAGAGGAAATCCTTCATTTGAAATCTCGTGTCCGAACAATTAAGTTTATTTATTTGTAGAAAACACGTGCGTTTAGCTAACTCTTGACTTAACTATAGGTGTACATAGAACTAACAAGAGATTACTCTTTATCCAAAAAATATTCAAACGCGTAAAGTAAAACCAATGTGACCACAGTTTCGAAAAAGAAAATGTAATTATATTTTGTCAAGACTTAGCCATGTATAAAAGTATTTGTTGAATTTTCAAAATAAATTTTACTACAAACAAAGTTCAATCCAAAAGTAATTTTTATAGTATTTCTTCACTTTCGTATGTATATTAACTTCTTGCTACTTGTACCTTCTGCAATTTATAATCGGAAACTTTCAAATTTAATCTTTCATAAACAAGATTTTCAATAAAAAAAAAATTATACTTTGTGCTAGCATACAATTTCTTTTTCCTAAAATCTTTTATTCAAGAAATTATTTTAACAGTTTTAAAATTGTAGTAACTCGATGTAATGTACATTAAATGTTTGGTAGCAAATTTAATTTATTAAGTAAACTCAATTTATACGAATAGATTGTTCATTTTATATGTACGTAAAATTAAAGGTATTTAGAAAGAAGACTTTAATTTTATTTTTGTGTATAGACGAATTATTATAATGACTAAACTGCAGATTTTACCCATTTATAAGTAAGTGGAATTTAAATCAATGAAAAGAATAAGAATTAGACTTATTAGAATTATTTAAATCACTAATGATAGACAAAAAAAATATATATATATATACTTGCACTGATCTCTTGTAATTAATACGAAAAATTATAGTTTTACATAAAGATCCATAATCTAATAATGATTCTACCCATAATTATCCATGTAAGCACATAGATACATAGTTCCATATTTAATTAAAGAATTTGCATACCTATGAGCATGTCTTCCGTTGCCTTCTATTTAGTACTCATGTTTGTATGACGCGCACAAGTGAAGTGGTTAGTGTTTTGAAGAAAGTTTGACGCATAAATAGGCGCTGAAATAACTGTTAATTGACGTAAGCATGAAATACATACTTTCTTACTATCGTCGCATTAATAAATTTTAGGTATTTTGTAGTTACGTTTGTAAAAACGTATTTTATTGTTAGTATAGGTTATGGTGCGTTGGCATCACATCGCATAAAAATGTTGAAAATATAATATTGCTGGCGTTTCTACAGAATTTATCAATGAAAGGATAAACAATGTCCAGCAGCAGTTCGAAAGTAAGAAGAGACAATAATGATATGCATCGTGATAGATCGCAACGTGAACGGGATAGGGAATATAGAGATAGTCGACACGATCATCCAAGGAGAGACGATGACAGGCAAAATGGTAAAAGACGGTATGAAAGATCGCCTATAAGAAGAAAAGAACCTCGCACGAGGCATAGAGATTTCGACGAAAAGGTTAAAAAGTATAGAGATACAAATGAGTATAATAGAAGACACGACGAGGCAAACAGAGAAAGAAAAAGTCATTTCGAGGAGGTAAAAGTTAAGAAAGAACCTTCGCCAGAATGGGGTAAACCTACAGTAAAAACAGAATCTAAACCAAAGCCACAGGAAAAGGATAAACCAAACTTTGAACTATCGGGTAAACTTACCGAAGATACAAATACCGTGAATGGAATAGTGATTAAGTATTCTGAACCAGCGGATGCAAGGAAACCTAAGCGTCGATGGAGACTGTATCCCTTTAAGGGAGAGAAAGCATTACCAACGTTGTATGTTCACAGACAATCAGCATACCTTATGGGTAGAGATCGTAAAATTGCAGATATTCCTTTAGATCATCCTTCGTGTTCGAAGCAGCATGCAGTGCTACAATATCGTTTAGTATCTTTTCAAAAAGAAGGAGGTGGTGAAGGAAGAAGAATTCGCCCATATCTCATAGATTTAGAATCTGCCAATGGTACATTTGTAAATAATGTAAAGTTAGAACCAAGACGCTACCATGAACTGTTAGAGAGAGATGTATTGCGTTTTGGATTTAGTTCAAGAGAATATGTCTTATTACATGAACATAGCAAAGATGATTCTTTAGATGATGACGTTCCCCTTAATACAGCTGTTACATCTGCTAATATTACTACTACAATTACTACTACATAGGTAATGTACTTTATAACTTACAAATTTTTAGTTAGCCTATTAACTGTTTAAAGTATTACATAAGCGTATTTTTTGTTTTAGGATCTGTTTCTTGTAAAATAACAATCTTAAAAATTCGGATTAATAACTAAGAAATTTAGTCTTTTAAGGAATCTATAAGTAATATTTTAAATACATTAAGTATTAATGTTACCATTTAGGATAGAATATAAAACGTCCCCCATAGTTTTATTTAAATTATATAACATGAGAAATTATAGCAATCCTTGAATATACACAGCATCGATCATAATAGGCTTTTTAGCACAGTAAAGGTACATATTAGTGCAGAACAAATTTCCACAGTTTAAGTTTTACTTTTGTGAATATTAGTGAGAAAATTGATTATAATAAACAACCTTCAATGAAACACGCTGCAGTTTATTTATTTACATTTGAAATTTTATTTACTCCATACTTGAATAGAAAATGTCATATGTAGATTTATGTGAGCTGATATTTGCATATCTATATTAATTTATGCATATCAAATATACAAAATCCTTACAGTGGTTGTCATCGCAGTAATAAATTCTTAATATAAGAAAATATATTTACAAGGTTTAGCGTATGGTTTAAAAATTACAAAATTTTAAAGGAACTAACAATACGCAGATTGTGTAGCAAACGTACCTTTAAATAGGAAGACTTATAAAATATTTGTCAAATTATCTTATCACTTTATAACTTAATATCAGACATCGTTCAAAATCGTATATTTTTCATATAAACATTTTTACGAGATATATACGTATATATGTATATAAACAATTTAATTCTGTCATGATATAATATTATTAAAGTATTTTCAAAAAGTATGTATTCAGGTGTACTGTCGCTCATACTACTACTTTGATCTATTAATTCTGTGGATTTAGATATTTATAATATCATTTTAATACTTTTGTGGAAAACATTACGAATGCAGTTAAAAAAATATCAATTTTATATTAATAAAATATGTACAATACCTTCCAAACATTTTCGTTTGTAATATACTAATGTTTGAATTTGACTGTGTCAATTTCAAGCATTATCAGTCCATTCATACAAAGTTCAATATAATTGAAGACTTTTACTCTTAATTGTACTATCTTGATAAGTATTATTTGATTTACATATAAAACTTAACAAACCCTTATATAACATGAATATCAATTTCAGTGTTATATTTTATAATATATTATATCACCAAATATGAAATTTGTACAATGAACAGTGTGGGACTTTAATAATATTTTTCAATCATTAAATAAATACATTATTTTCAATAACAAATTTAAAGTTATGTTGGATTATTCCAGTCCTCATATAATACTCTATAACTATTCTTATTTCTTAAATGGTAAACAACAAGTTTGTGGTTATTAATTAATGATGTACATATAGTAAAACATTTTCTGCCATTACTTACATAAAATGGGTTTCAAGTATTAAAATTTAAATATGTACACACGTTATTATGGCAGTTTAAAGCTATGGAACTTCACACACGTTTTCAGTTTTTATGTGTCCAGTTAAAGACATAATTGTCGAAGTAATCTATATCTTTTATTTTTTAACAACAAGAGCTTCACGACCCAGTTACCCTAACAGCATCTGTGTTGATGTTAGTGTATGTAACAATATTATTACTGTCTTCTACCGGAGTTTGTCTTAATAAATTCAATAATGCACTATTTATCACCAACGGAATATTAGCTTTACCGTTCTGTAAATTGGAATGAGTCCTTTGAATTTTTGGTAATGTATTTTTTGTAATACTACTATCATTTAACGCAGATTCTCCATTGTTACCCAGAACACTGTTTTTTAGTGGAGGAACATTTTGTGAACTAATTAACAACGAGCTGGGTCGTGTAGGGGGGGCTAAACTGATATTTGAACTTAGTGAACTGGAACTTCTACCCTCTAAACTTATTTCTGAACCACGTCGTTCAGTTGTATTCCTCGCATTTCTTCTGTGATCGGTTAAAGAGGTAAAAGAGTCCCTTTTCAATATTGCTTTAATGGTGGGATTAGTTAATTTTGAACTATCTAAAGTATTACATTTTTCAGTGATACTTGTAATCGATGCTCTTTTACGTTCTGGTAAATTTAAACTTGATACCGAAGACCTCTTATCACATTTTTTTGCCATTTGCTCTTTATCTTCAGCCACAGATTCTTTCTGCTCTTGTACAGTGTCGGAATGTAAATTATCCTTTAAATCTGTATTTGCGTTAGCTTTATTTGTAATACCCAAATTTTGATCAGAAATATGAATTGATCTAGGCATTTCATAACCACTGGTTGCATTTTCTCGCAAGACAATCTCTTCATTGTCTGCTAGTAGTTCTAAGTATTTTGGTATTTCTCCTGATTGTGTTCCATTATGAGAATTCTGAAGGAATGGCTGCATATCTCTACTACCTTCTGAACTACTGGACTTCCATGAGTTTCCTAAGGAAATTGATGATTACATTATTTATATATCCGTATAAAAAAATGTTTTTATTTGTGAGATGTAATGAAATTGATAAAGAAAAAGCAGCATAGGTGGAAGACCTTCTCACAAAGAACCTACCTGAATTATTATGATTTTGATTCTCGTCAGCAAAGTAAGCCATGTTAGACACGCCTGCAAGCATGAGCCATGCAATGATAAATATGTATTCAAGCAAATTGTTAAATTTGTATATTCAACACATTTTGATGATGATGCATCACTACAGATAGGAAAACTGTGAATGTATTTGGTATGAGTTCTCTCCGATCGACTTCACAATCACTATGCTATACTACATATTAAATTTTATGAAAATTATAATTACAATCATCCAAATTCAATAAGGTTTTAATTTATCTAATAAGATTAATAATAATGATGGAATATATTGAAAACTGAGCCTTTTTAGTTATTTTTTTAGAACATTTTTACCTTATTCTAAAATCGGAAAGAATTCATTTCTATATCTAGTATACATATATTTGGTAAAACACATGCTTATTTCATGATATATGAAAACAAGTAGCATTTAATAAATAAGTTGAAACTTGAATCGAAATGTCTATGTGACTGTGATTGCAGTATTACATGATGAAGCAGCTCATGTTCTCTTGCAAGTTTGGAAATTGAAATTTTACTAAAGATACGATTCACAAACATAAAAATGTATACATATATATATATATGTATTATTTTGACAGCGAAATGTAATTGTATTTTAAAAGATTTACAGTTCATGCCAACAAATTCATGTAATGCTCGTGTATTATACATACTAATAATTTACACTTACCTCTTCTTGCTAAATAATGGCCAGCATGTACAGGAATCAATAGCGCATCCTCTATAGTACTTCGATGTCGAACTATGTTTTCAAGGCAAACTTTAAAACTTGGTCTAGCATCGGCAGCACTCCAACAATGCAACATTAACTGATGCAAAGCAGGTGGACAATTCAAAGGTTTAGGCAATCTACCACCTGCACGCACATGATGCAACACTTCAAGGTTTGTTCTGGCAGGATACGGTTGTTGCCCTAAGGATGTGATTTCCCACATTAATACACCAAATGCCCATACATCACTTTGAGATGTGAATACTCCATCCACTAAAGATTCAGGAGCCATCCAACGAACGGGTAACAAACCCTCTCCTTCCTACAAAACCATTAAGTGTAAATTAAAAGTCACAATAAAACTCTAATTAGATATTTCAAAAGGACATGTCGAACATCTACATGCAGATTTTAATGAAATTTAATCGGAAGGTGTACCTTTTGTAAAGAATTGTGATTTAAAATTATATCTCTTTAATATGTTGATAACTAGAGGATGGTTCAGTACAGTTTTTTTTTTAACACTGTAAGTAATGATCAAAATTTTATCTACGATGCTTCTTTCGGTTATTAAAGACACATATAATACGAATTACAATATTTCTTTTTTTTTTTTGAAGTAATAAAAAAAACTAAATTCTCAAAATTGATATTCTCTATTGTAATTTACAAATCGTGTATACGAATTTGCGTAAAAGTAACGGAACATTTTAATGAGAACATTTACCAAACCGATGGAACTTTTATGCAATATTACACAAACAAACGATTTTATTTTTTAATTCTACACGTGACTCGAAATTTGATTCAAATCACGTAAATTTAAAAAGAGAAAGAGATTGTTTCTATACCCTTTAGTTTTCAGGACATTTAAGACACATAGATATTAAAACAATTTAATTTGAACCGAAAACTTTGTGAGCTTCTGTCATCCGTTCAATGTTATATAAATTTCGTTATAATTTGCATGTTCAGGTTCGATCGGTACCTTTATAGCATGTTTTGTAATTGCTTACGATCATATACATACTTTTCTATAATAATCGTTTTTATAAATATCTCTTGCAAGTCCGAAATCACCGATTTTGACTACTCGGTTTTCCCTATCCCTGGCGGAAACCAAACAGTTTCTGCATGCAAGATCCCTATGTACAAAATGAAGTTCCTCGAGATAACGGCATCCTCTTGCAACGTCTTCACACATGGCTAATAAATCTTGCAGACGCAAAGCGTGTGGGACTGTGGGTTGTAACGATCGACTTGCTCTTAAATAACTTAATAAATCTCCGGCTTCCATGAGCTCCAATACTAATAGCGGTGGATCTGTGTCCAAACATACTCCAAGAAGTCGGAGTACATGTTTGTGACGAAAATGGCTCATCAGTCTTGCTTCTTGAAGAAACTCTGTTTTCTCCTGCGCCGATGCTCCCTTTCGGAGTGTCTTGATCGCGACCGGAGTAATTCCTGGCCTCTCCAAGTCTTTCGCGTTACCTTGAAACACCTGGAAGATTGTTCGTGATATTAATAAAACGACAACGGTAGGATCTGATTTAATATTCATTTTACATACCTCGCCGAAGGCTCCACTTCCCAAGAATTTAGCCAACGTAATTTGTTCCCTTCTAATTTTAGGAAGGGTAGAGTCATCGGGATCATTTGGCAAGGTGGATGCGTAAAGAGCGTTGGATTGAAGGAAGTTTCCACGAGGTATTTCTCGAAGGGTAGCCAACTCCACGTCGCTCACTAAAGGGGGTAAAACTGCTTTCTTGTCTTCTTTGCGTTGCCGATACACTGCTGAATTGCAAAATTTGTTTTCTACCTTTGCATTTCTAACTTTAACCACAGCCTCAAAACTAATTTTTTCGATGTTTAACCAAATGTTTTAATTTTTTAATCGTATACTTACGGCAAAGGAAATAACAGAAGCAAATTAGCATTATAGTAATAACGGGAACGCTGAGTCCTAATACTAATCCCAAATGTTGTTGTGCGGCCAATATACCACCGGTAGTTTCTGTTAAATCAATGATCGGGCTGGATCTACTCCATGCACCATATCCGTACGCATTTCTGGCTTGAACCCGAAACCGATATTTATCATCCATATCGCCCGTGATTATCCAGTAATTATCCGTTCCATTATAATACAACTTCCAGCTGCCGTTTTCGTTCGAATCGATTTGTTCGTTGATTTCGTTTACTTTCATACCCTCGACGCGGTACACAGTGATTTGGGAACCATGAGCTTGTGCGGGCTCCCAGTTCAATTGGTAGACGGAATTACGAAGTTTCGTCACCGTCGGCATACCAGGAGCACTCGGTACATCACCTGTTTAACAAACAACATAAATATCATACTAATGAAATAGCAATAATTACACTGATCGATAATTTTTAAGAGTATCAAAAGCACAGCATCATTCATAATTTCTACTAATAGAGCTTGTACGTAGGACAAAAATATACTTCATTACGCAGACTAATTTATTAATTTTTTAATAAATTTAGAATTATGTAGAAAAATTGGCGCGTTTTACGTGTCACTTTCACCTTAAGCAATGTTCAAACATATTTTTGTTAAGAAGCAAACTTTGAAGCGTCTTTAAATTTTAAAATGATATATTCTTTTACGTTACGCACATGTTAAGAAAAGAGTTTTCAAATTCGTTCAAGAAGTATTGCAGAAAGTTCGAAGACAAGCCAAATGGAATAGGCGTTGCGAAAGAGAAAGTAAAATCAATAATAACCTGATGTCTGAAACGTAAATCTTCCATCCGTTGGCCACATGAAGTCTTTCTTATAACTTGGATACCTCAATAACAAGCGGAACTTGTAGAAAGTACGAGGTTGCAATTTATCAATGAAATATATCACTTTATCTTTCTCGACTTTAGAATTGTTTGCAACCTGCCAATTATCTACGGCAACGTCTTTATATTCTACAGTGTATTTGATCGTCAAATTGACGGTAGGTGACCATGATACGTTCATACTGTTTACGCTGGCATAGATCAACGTCAAGTTATTAGGTTCTGGGAACATCTTAACTTCTTTATCTGGACTCTGACTATAAACGTCGGGACTTAAACCCAAATGGACAGGATATGCGCGAACAAATACCAAATATTCCTGGCCCGGCAACCATGGTTCCAACATTGTGAAAAATCTACCATCGACTGTACTCTCGGGATTTTTAATCAATTGTTCTCCCTTTTGCCTTGCTCCGTTTATCAGTCGAACTAGTCGCCAGTGCACTTCGTATCGAACCGCCTCGGCGTTCAATATTTTTGGTGGCATCCAATAAACGATAGCTAAGGTCGGCGTTAGAGCTTGAATCGTTACATTCTCAGGAGCTGAGGGAGTGCCGGCTCCGGTTCTTAAGACTACACCAGAACCAAACTTCGAGCCCGTCGCTTCTACATCAGCATAGTAGTTACTTAATGCTAGACTCAATCTATATTTCGTGAACGGCTTTAGATTCTTTATCGTATACTCTTTCTCGTAAGTTTGCAGCTTCGTTCGTTCGCTATCTTCGCATTTCGTAGGGTCGTTTTCCAGACATTGAGACACGTATATCGTGTACAAAGTTGTCGGTAGATTGTATTTCTCGCAACCAACATAGGGAACTGGCTGAGGAAGTCTGACGGTAATGGTTTTTCCAGTTTTATTGATTTCTTTCACGTTGTAGGACACCTGACGGGGTACTAGACAGTTCGTGATTGGATACGGTTGCAAAGATTTCCCCAATGCCTTGATACTCCTTACGGCTGGCAGGTAATTGTGTAAAATATTCCCATCGTCAGGATACTCCTTGTTCATAAAATAAATTTGTCCCTCTTCCAAATTCGACCAGTATATGTTCTTTTTGTCGACGGTCAGAGACGTTGGTGGTAGTCCCTTGTTGAAGTCAGCGCTTACGATCATGCTACACGTACAGCCGTTGATATCAGCGATGTTTAAGTGTCCTTCCAACGAGATCCAATACATTACCGGTTTTTCGAACGTGGTACTATCGATTGTCATCACAGGGATGACCGACGGCCTGTATGGACAAGAGCAGTCTTCCATGTGATTGAAAAACGGTTGATCCGCTTCCCCGTTTAAGTCTGACTGCATTATCACACCTCTGTCGTTTTTCGTCAACTCAATCCAGTATAAGGATCTGTAATTAATAAATGTGAAATTAATAATGTTCAAAAAAATTCGTCTCTGCTGAAAGTTTGCCTTCTCGAATAACATAATCTGACAAGTGAAAATGTAATAATTAGGAATGTATTATTACCCTGTGGATGGGAGAATGTCGAGATTCAGGATACGTCTATTCGATACATAAATTATGTCGAACTTAAGAATCCCTGCTTGCCACATGGTTAAGTCCATCTTAACAATTTGACCACCGTTTTCGTTGTAGCCTGACTCTGACCAGTACAAATTCCTTGCTACCCAATCGATGGTCAAGCTTAGCACATCGTTGTTCAATGTCAAGATCTTGGTAGAATTCGCACCGTTCAGATCGGCCATCACTAGCTCTGGCATGTCGTTTATCCAATACATCTTGCTGTCCGCTGCTAAATATGCTAGCTCGACTGCGACACTTTGCGTGAGAGTGTCATTCTTTTCTTGATCCAAATCGGAAATCCTCACCGCGTCCATGGTAGCAACTAGCAGCTGCGGCACTGGATTTTCGTAGACCGTCGACACGTTGATCACGTTGGAGTATGGTCCTGGGCCAATTTTCGTGTGAGCTCGGACTTGAAAATAGTACGTTGTGTTCGGTAGTAGATCGTGTATCGTGTGCTCCAATTTATCAAAGATAAGCGATTGGTCACAGAGTTGGATATCCTGATGATTCCAACATTGAACGGTGTACCCGACGATCAAGCCGTTTGCGAACCGTGGTTTGTTCCACCTTTAACGATAAAAACAGATTGAACGGTTCTACAATGGAAATAGATTCTAAATGCATGCATACAGAGCTAGATAGAAAAAGGCTAGTCAACATATGTTATTTAAACAACATCTTATTTATAATTTATTACTGTTCCATATTGTAATCAAGTCAGAAGCGAAATATTAGGTTGGGGAAAAAGAAATCCATTACTTTTACGCGAACTTTAAGACTTCATTTAACATGTTTCGGATTGTCCGATTTCAGCGATTTCAAAGGTAGCTTCATAATGCCTCTCTCATAGAAGTCTTGGTCTCTATTGGCGAAAAACTCTAGTAATCGATTTTCACAATCTTCTCTTTGTGCCAATTTCTTATCACTAAGGAAGTTTTGCAATGCAAGAAAAACATGGTAATCGCTTGGTGCCAGGTCTGGACTATATGGTGGATGTATCAAAACTTCCCAACCAAGCTCTCGGAGTTTTTGGCAAGTCACTATAGACGTGTGTGGCCTGGCGTTGTCCCGATGGAACACAATACCTCTCCTGTTGGCCAATTCTGGCCGTTTCTGTTCAATCGCTAGCTTCAAACGGTCCAGTTGTTGACAGTAGAGATCCGAATTTAGTGTTTCACCATATGGAAGCAACTCATAATAAATGATTCGTTCCCAGTCTCACCAAATGCACAGCAAAACCTTCCTGGCCGCTAGTCCTGGTTTGATCACCGTTTGAGCTGCTTCACCGTGCTTTGACCACGATCGTTTTCTCACAATGTTGTCGTATGTGACCCATTTCTCATCCCCAGTCACCATCCGTTTAAGAAATGGGTCGATTTCATTCCGTTTGGCCAAGGCTTCACAGATGGAAATTCGATCCATCATGTTTCTTTGTGTTAATTAGTGTGGCACCCAACATCGAGCTTCTTTTTGAATCCAGCTTTGTGCAAATGGTTTAAAACTGTTTTATGGTGGATCTTCAGCTCCTGGACGATGCTACGACTGCTAACATGTCGGTCAACTTCGATTATTTCTGTGATATTATCGACATTTTCGTCAACGGGCCTACCTGTGCGAGGTGCATCTTTAACATCAAAAATACCTGAACGGAATCGAGAAAACCAAAATTGCACGCAATTGGCTGTTACAATATCGGCACCGTAAACACCATTCACAATTTCAGCCGCTTGGCTTGCATTTTCGCCTTTATCAAAGAAAAACTGTAAAATGTGCCGAATTTTCTTTTTGTTGACTTCCAATTTTAACACTCTGTAACTTACAACTGGCTGGACCAAACAAAAAAAAAAGCAAAAGAATTTTTTTAATGCGAAATGTCACCTTTCCAACGAACACAAACTTGAAATTGTTTGATCGATACTTTACCAGATATCGATCACTACAGCTATCCATCGAAAAAATAATGGATTACTTTTTTCCAACCTAATAATATGATCACGACAGCGAACGCTAAGAGATAATAAAACGTTAACTCTCTCGACGAGTATTTATTAAAAGGTATTCGTCCTTTTTTTATCACCTTATATTATAAGTCTCACCTGAATATCGCAAATATGTCGACGCTTTTACTCAGAGGCTCTTTGTGGAATTCTATAAACACTCTTGGATTGGTTGGTTCGCTCGGTACGCTCTGCGGCGATCGCAATGTCCTCCTCGTATGATGCGCTGTCTCCCAATACGTAAACGCTTTCACGGTCACCTCCAGAATAGAATAAGGCAGTATTTTCTCCGAATTGTTATACGGCATCGAGGTTTCCGTAGTGATTTCCGGATTTGAATTGGTGTTCACGTAATCCGCGAACTTCACTTCGTAAAACACAGTCCCGTAGTTAATATTATCCACGGGGTCCCAAGATATATTGAAGTTCCTCCAGGTTCCTTCTACTCTAATACTGTTAAAGTTGACTGCTTTCGGTAGAACCACCACTGTCTCCGATACGAGATTATTCGGATAACGATGAAGCGCCGGATCCATGACCGCTACCATATGAAGTCCTGACAAAGTGATGCCGTTTATTACGGCAGTGTTTTGACCAGACAAATCGCCTATCACCGCGTTTCGATCGTCTTGAAGCCACAGGAGATGCTCCGAGAAATAACACAGCGGCCCTTGCATGTTTGGATGTTGTAGAGCCGAGATCTGCCAGCAGAAGAGTTAACGATCCCAGTGTTAAAAATCGAGCGTGTATTTGTCAATATAAATTATTTGAAAGAAAGTTTGAATGTCGATAAAAACCTTCTCTGGCACTATTTTATGGCTCATAGGAATCCTCTCTGACGTAGGTGCACGATATACGATCGATCCGCTCTCGTAACTTCGAACGATCCAATAAACGTATCTGTTCTCGGTATCCAGCGTTAAACCCATTACTTGTTTACCATTAAATATCTCATCCGAATGGTAATATCGTCTGTCCTGGCCGTTCAGACGAGCAACCTCTACGGCATGTCCCGTAGACCAGTACAAATACGCCTCCAACGAGTCGATCATTAGTTCTTTAACTATAGCTAGAATCGACATTGGTTCTTGGTGCGATCCGTTTAGGTTTGCTCGTGTTATCTGGAAATGCGTGAGAAGCAACGAATTACAAGTAAACCAATAAATTCAACGGGTCTTTGATCGAACACTGAAATTATCATTTTATTTACAATTTGTTGTTTAGGATTGGCCCAATACAATTTCTTCGATATCCAGTCGACTGCGACGCTTCCGACCGAGTGAATGTTCATTTTCGTTTTCTGATGACTGGTGATGTTGTATCGGTACAGCGCGGAGTTATTCCCGACAATGTAAAGAATATCGTTGTACCAACTGACGTCAACTATATGGTAGTCGGTTTCCGCTTCTTTCAGACTCGCCTTGTAGATCAAGGTGTCGATGTTCTCGCCCGTTACGTCGCTTCTTAATAAACCTTCGTTCGCGGACCAGAGAATGGACGCGTGCGAACCATCCCTGTGTAAGTTCAAAGTTAATCACGAACAATAATAAAATACTTAGGAGGAACGATGATTACCCTGCCGAAATTACAATGCAAATATACCTCAATGTTCGGCCTCTGAACTCAGTGGACCACGGTCCTCTGCCAGCGCTCGTGTAAGCAGCCGCTTTGATCGAATATTCCGATTTCTCTCGGAGATTGTGCACGGTATGAGACGATCCAGCTATATTATCCTTCTGATGAATCGTTTCCCCGGTAGATTCATCTTTGATTTCGAGTTCGTACGACCAATTCTGCCAAGCACCCTTACCTTGCCCGCCCAACAGATGGGGCGCCTGCCAGGAAACTTTCGCTCTTTCCACCCCCAAAACTGCTTGCACTCCCGTAGGAGGGTTCACTGGGACAGGAACAGGTTGGCTCGCGTCCATAAGTACACTGACACTGACGAACGAACCGTTCGATCTGAAATCAACATAGTTATTGAGCCATCGAAAGCCAACCGCTACCAGTCGAAGGTGTGCATGGTGTCTCAATCAAGATATAGTTACCTGTCCGGATAAGCATTATGGAAGTATCTGTTCTGTCCTGAGTGATACCCCTCTATCAACACTTGTTCTCCGTTTGTCCAATAAAATAAGCCATTTGCCATGGCTAAGGAAACAACATTCTTAAATTTCGGCTGTTGCGTGTTCTTCCGTAGATTTATTACTTCTCGTCCATCCAAAGAAACTGATAGAATTGTGTTCTGAATGTGGTGAGGAACTAGCAAGCGAAAGTTCGTGTGATCGACAGTGAACGCGCCTAAATTCGTATCGTCCACGATTAAATACGGTTGAACCTATAGTCGATAAAGGAGATATCAGTATTATAGTTAGCTCTAATCGTTGGCTTGCAATGTGTTGCAATCACAGGTGTAGGTAAGCTCGTGATAGGGTCATTCCACGCCAAGCGGATCACATGTTACAGTCTATGCGAAAATAGGGGGGTTTAAGTCATCATTCTTCTATTTTCGAAATTCTTTAAAAGATACAGAACCTCAAACTGTACGGTTTTTGCAAAACGACCTTCGGAAAAAATTTTTTATCTCCGTTATTATTAACCGCAGACACTTTTTCTTTTTTTAGTTTTGATCGTAAAAAACGACTCTTTTTAACTAATATTTTAGTTTGTTCGTATTGTCATTTTTATAACGAAAAAATATTAAAAATAATTTTATTTTAACTAAATGCTCACATTTTAAAAAAAATCGAAAAAAAATATGTCGATATTCTGTATTTCTTTGCCTTTCGATTCCAATTGTAAAAAAGGTGGACACTTTAAAATTCAAGTCTGGACAGCCAATTGAAGGTCGCGGCGCGCAGCGATTCTTAGCCCGTGCGATTGTTCTCATCTGGCGATCTTAGTAAATCCGATATTTTTTGTATTATGAACTATACTAAATATATTGTGTATGTCTCAAAGATAAACATGTATATGGCTTATCTGTGGTCTAATTCACTTTCCTGGTGTTATTTATATTTTTATAATATTATTTGCCCACTCTCTGTCAATGATATTTTCTATGCAATAATTCAATTTAAATTTGTTGATTTGTTCCTTTTCAAATTATGTTCAAAAAGAAAGTGTCATCGTTCGATAGAAACTACGAGAAGGTGGTGTGTCTCATCCATCAGGAAAGGTAAAGGAGAGAAAGGATATGGAAGTATAGATGTGGTTATTACGAACATGAGTACATAGATATTACAACCCGTTCAGATAAAACGATTTTCGGTAATTTTGTTGAATTGATGTCGAACTCAATTCGATAAAATTATCGAAAAACGTATCGTCTGAACGAGCTGTTGTTAGACCACGTTGCAGTGCGTTTCATCTACATCACTGGAAAATATTTTCGCGGAAATTTGAGACTCAGAAATTGGCACAAAGCTATGGTAGCTTCTAGTGCCTTTAATAGTTTTGGACTTTTGAAAACGATTTTCTAAAAACAACGAATGATGTTTCTGTTCCTCACTGGTAACAAAACTGAATGTAATATTATGAATATTGCTTACGGCACAATCAAATAATTGTAAACAAAATAATAATAATAAACATAATAATAAACAAAACATACTGAAAATTCAAAGAACACTATTAAAACGTTTCCAATCTCCCCTCTTATCCTTCACGTATTTAAAAATGGGCCTTTAGAGTAACAAAACATGAATAACTATCATAAAGACATCAAACAATTAGCACACAACTGAATCATGTAAATGTTTATATTTCAGACATCAGTAATCTCTTTCCTTCAATTACAACAATGTGTAACATAATTAGTATAGTTCTAAGTACAAAAAATATCGGATTTACTCAGATTGCCAGATGAGAACAATCGCACGGGCTAAGAATCGGTGCGTGCCGCGGCTTACTTGACTGAATTGCTGGACGCCGCGACCTTCAAATGGCTGTCCTGACTTTAATTTTAAAGTGTCCACCTTTTTTACAATTGGAATCGAAAGGCAACGAAATACAGAATATCGACATATTTTTTTCGATTTTTTAAAAATGTGAGCATTTAGTTAAATTTGCAAAATAAAATTACTTTTAATATTTTTTCGTTATAAAAATGAAAATACGAATAAACTAAAATATTAGTTAAAAAGAGCCGTCTTTTACGATCAAAACTAAAAAAAAAAATAAAAGTGTCTGCGGTTAATAATAACGGAGATAAAAAATTTTCCGAAGGTCGTTTTGTAAAAACCGCAAAGTTTGAGGTTCTGTATCTTTTAAAGAATTTCTAAAATAGAAGAATGATGACTTAAACTCCCCCCCCCCCCTATTTTCGCATAGACTATAACATATTTCAATTTAAACAAAATCCCTGACTTGATGTACAAAAGTGATCCGCTTGGCGTGGAATGACCCAATAACATGTTCTAACGGTGCAAACGTACCTCGTGCTTCACTCCATTGCTTATGTCGGCCAGATCCAGTCTGTACAAACCACCCCTAGTAACCCAAAATAAGTATCCATTGTAAGGATCGACTTCGATGTGTGTGGGTCTTGTCAAGAAGCCAGCCACTGCGACCGTCAATCCTCTTCCATCTAAATTGCATCTGGCTATTTGCCAAACCGTTGTCGCATGTTTCACTTCGCCCAAAATGTACAGGTGAAGATTCAGCCAATCCACGGACAGGCTCAAGGGCTTAAAGTTCGCCTGTCTGGGGCTGAGTATCACCGTCGGTTTCGTACGTCTCACAATGGACTTTCTGTAGACGTATCCCAAGGAATCGGAGACAAACAGTTGCGCAGAAGCCACGTGAATCGCTACCCCGCGAATGATGCTTTTGTTCTCGTAAATAACACTAGGATCATCCAGCATGTCGGCGTCTTGTTTCATGACTACGTGTTGCCCTCCGAGAATCAGTATGGGTTGTTGCGTGTCTTTCACTGTTCGATCATGACAATTCATCAATTTACAGTAACTTTCAAGAGCTTGTACACTTTTAAGCTAATAAGAGAACATTCCAAAGTAACAAAACTCAGGTTTAATTGTAATTATCTTCTTTATAATGCAAAAGTAACAATTACAATTTGTTAATAGTTTGTGCTCAGGCACATTTGCTTAATACTTTTCCATATGTGAACGTGCAAGGAAATAGATTAACATTTAACAGGAAAGATTAACGAAAAAAGGTCTACTCGAATAAATAACGTATTTCAGTGTATTATTTAATGTATTAACCGAATAACATTTTCAAGGAACTACTTGCATAGTCATTCGTTAGAACGATGAATTTGCATCTTTGGATCAGCGGACATTTATAAACGCGATACGCAGGAAAATTGTTAATAAATGTTTCTTATATCAAACTATTCTCGGAGACGAGAAAAGAAAAAGTTTGAAGTTGAAAAGAGATGAGAATAATTATCGTGCTATAAACTATAAAAGTTTTTGCACAATTTAACTGTATTTTACGGTAACTACGCATTCAATAAACATTTAATTGAAAAATAATCAAATTATTATAGCACAAGTACGCAATTTACATGAACTTATCACGCGTCCGCATACTTACGGACAGAAGTGCGTATGAATAATGGCCGATAAAAGAAACGTATGAACTACTCCCTACTATCTTTTTATTGATATTGGCCAATGTCAATTCCGTATATTCTCTTGTGAGTGTAAAAATACAAAACACGTAAGACGTAGAAATATCGAAACGTACCGGCCAGTTCTGGAGTAGTTGTGATGTAAATGATCGCAGGAGGACCTTCGCCAACTCCGTTTCTCATAGTTACGCTTATAGAATAGTTGTTGTTGGGCTCGAGATTTTGGAACATGTAATGATCCGTATTTTCCGATGCTGGTATATCCTATCGAATCAATTGTAAAGCAGATTAAAGAGAATGTTCACGAATCGATCCCTTTTGAAACCCTTGCTAGGATATCAGTTAGTGAGAAAGAAAAAAAAACGCCATGCCAGAAACGTATGTTGTACAAGATCTGGTTCTTGCAAGTGAAAAAATCTAGTAACAGCATCATGGTATTATCGACTGCAACGTGGATAACAATTAACTGCAGTCGAGTACAAATTAGGTAAGTAACGAAGTGGTTAGGGTTAGTATTAAATTGATTATTAAACATTCGGTATTAAACGTTAACCCATTTTGTATCGTTAGCGTACACGTATACACTTCGGGAGGCACCATCTTCATTCAGTAATGGAAGCATGCAGACTGTGGATGTTTATGCATTTGCGTTAAATAAAACTGAGAATAATGAATAAGTAATAATAAAAATTAAATTAAATAATATAAGACTAAGAATAATTTCATTCCCTGAATATGGGTAATATCTCGAATAAAAATTTCGATTCAAGTATTTATAATTAATCTATAAATCTGCAAAGTCTTATTTAATATATTAATATATTATTTATTATAATAAAATATTTAATATATCTAATTCCGTTGTACTCCCAAATGTTGTAATGAAAGTGGCCGTTTGACCTTTAAAAATATATTTCCGAGTATCATTGTTAATTAAAGGATTATTTCTTTATAAAATATTTAGATATACTTGAAGTTTTGTAAGAAGTTTATCATATCATATGCATACTTCATTACGTTTCACGGATTGAAATAATATGCAATAAGGCGCATTAACATCCACAGTCTAACCATTATTTCAACGCCGGCGCGGCGTATTGAAATCACGGATACATTTATCTCTAGTCTTTGCGCAATGAAAAACAGATGCGCTAACAAACAACAATAATATTACACATGAAAATTTGCAATCCAATGATGAATAACCAATAGAAGTATTAACTTTTCCTCATGCTTGGACTTTTCCCGTTTAATCCATCAAATTGTTCTTTTTTAGAAAGGAGAACAATCTTGCAGAACCAGTTGGTGTTTTACATTGCTACTTGCTACGAAAGTTAAAGAACAGAAAAAGACGAACGTCTGTCGGTCGACGCCCGTGTTGAGAGGCGTTGCGAGTGACGAGTAGCTTATAATACAATTAGACAGAATAGAATCGAGAATTTGAAAGACTACGACTAAAGAATTATATAACTTAGAACACGAAGATAGTACATGTAGTATGTCACTTGGTATATTCAAGTTCTGGCGTGGCGTGTACCTTAAGCTGGGAGTGGTCAGCCCCTTGCAGACGTAGGACATAAGACAAAAGCGGCCCATTTGGAAAAGGGCCTGGTTCCCAAGACACAGAGACGCGGCAGCTGTCTACCACCGCCGCTCTTACAATTACCGGTGCTGAAGTTGGTAAACCGGCTGCCAGCGTTCGTATCACGACGCTCGCAGCGGAGACGATCGGCTCCGGATTGTGCTGCGATGACTTCAATAGCAATGCTACGCGAAACTGCAAAATAACCCCAAAGATACAGTTATCGAACACATTCAACGCCAAACGCTTTCAATTTTCTGTACAACTAATTCACTGATTCGAATCGTATAATAAAGTCAAATGAATAGGAAATGGGACCAACGAGTAGGTAGTTAACGCTAAACCACAGCGGATCAAATAACCCTTTTTACATTTTTTATTTTATAATTATTCAAGTTATAAAATTGCCTTCATAGAAATTGATTCAATAGATTTGTCTATTCGATTATATATTGCAATAAAAATCGCGCAAAATTGGAATGAATTAAATCTTGTCATTTTTAAAAGTCATTTTTTCAAAGTCGTGCCACGGCCGCAATTCGCTTCCAATGGACCCGGGAATTGAAATACTAGCCTCCTATGCGTCCAGTTACTTGTAGCCAGACTTAGAAAAGCATCTAGGAAACTAAGTTTTTCGACCGACATCTATTCCTCTCAGAAAATATCAGTTTGCACATTTTTCGTAATTCCATTCCGATCGACCTGGAAATTGCCATACACTCTGTCCACGCGTCTAGTAGCTTGTAGGAAAATTTACAAACGAATCGGGGACCTAAAAAATTTTCCTCAATTTTTCGGCATTTTTAAAAGGGGGGGGGGGCGTATCCCCTCAATATTTGGCAATATTTGGCAATCTTTGAAGGCGTCCCCCGACCAAACTATTAGAGTTATCGACATGGTTCAAACGCTAAAATCTTTGGCAAACCTTCCACTTTAAGCACAGCTCTCAATATCTAGGCTAGCATTTCAGGGGACCGCAGCAAGCTACATTTTATCAATCCCATTTTGACCAATCAATTATCAATCCCAAAAATTTCAAAGTCGCGCCACGGCCGTAATTTCATTCCTATCGAGCTGAAATTTGATATACGCACTGCCCACGCGTCCAGTTACTTGTAGCCAAAGTTAGAAAAGAATCGGTGATCCAAAATTTTTTTCCAATTCTTTCACTTTTTTCCGCTTTTTCGACAGGGGGGAGGGGGTACGTCCCTCCATAATTAGCCGATCTTTGCAGACGTGTCCCTGCCGTTCTTTCGGCGCTATCGACATGGTTCAAACGCTAAAATCTTCCCCAAATCTTTCTCTTTAACCCTTTCGCTTCGAGCGCCGCTTATAAGCGGCGTGTAGAAAACGTCCTGCGGGTACGAGCACCGCCTATAGGCGGCGGCCATGCGATAACTTCTGGGTCGTCATCCCATATATTCGGCATCCAAACGATGCATCAGTCGATAATATCAAAGACGTAAATTATAGTCATTATATTGTAGCAAAGATTGTTTTATTTAGCAAAATTGTTATTTAAGACCTAGGAAAACGTATATACAGCAACAACGCGTATTGCACGTATTCACGGCCCACGCTTTCGTTCAGTGACAGTACTTCGGCGAACTGGACAGCCGAAGCGAAAGGGTTAACAGTCCAATGGCTCTTCTGCAGGCGACACTGAAAATTGCCGTACAGCTTTTAACAGCTGTTACGTTCCCGGAACGTTTTCACGTTCTTTAAAAAAATGTCACTTTTACTACGGCTGGTGTTTTCTACAAGAAGTCTTCAGATACCGATTGAATGGGAATCATTGATCAACTCACTCTGTATTTCGTGTACGGCTGCAAGTTTTCCACCAGAATCTGATCGTCTTCGCCCCATGATTGATTCCTGCAGTATTGCCACGTCTCAGCCAGCTCTTCGTACCTCCATTGCACCAAATACGAGATGCCACCGCCGCGTCTTTCAACGTCTATTCCTTTCCATTCGAGGCGCAGGGAAGTCGCAGTCAAGGAGTCCGCAACCAGTGCTGGCGCTGATGGGATACCTATTTCCGCTAACAATTCACATCGTCGTTAGCTTCATTTTCACAAAGATCGACCTATCGTATTTAACACGGCACTACCCAAGATACTTTGTCAAAAATTGATTTCTTCATTGAGAATACTTAGTTCACTTAATAATCTCTTTGTTGCGATAAAAACATTTCTAACCATTGGCAGAAAGTATGTTACATAAATTATAGCTACTTCTTACAATATGTTTATGAGATCGAGGTTTTCCACGTTCACGAGAAAAATGGATAGCTGCAATTTTAAACAGTGAAAACATTGAATGAACCGAAGAGTATCAACACGGTAAAGAAAGGAACACATTTCTGTTAGGTTCCGTTACCTTGCTATCCACGAAGAAGAGTTTTCTGTTACGTCAAGATCCGCAGTTTAATGTTCGCAAATTTAAAATCGTCCGACTGTTCCGAACGTGAAGCATTACGTAACACCGTTAAAAAAGGCAGCAATAACGATTTGGGTTATGTTTACTTGCATCGAAAAACCGTGTGATAAAACTGACAAGAGAGAATCGGCGAATGACATGGAACGTTTAATTGAATCGTACGTATCGATACGCGTAAACGCATCGTTTCTCGCTGATGAAGACGTTAATTCGGCAGGCTGGTTAAATGAAGCAAATAACCACAAAGAATCAGCAGACGAAACTCAAAGCCTCGAAGAAAGGAAAAGACGAGACCAAGAAGAAGAGATCAAGCTCTCGATTCCACGACAAACGCGCGATTATGAATCCGGAGCGTTTGCGAGGGTTTAAAGAGTATCAGAACATATTGGACGAATTGAAGTCCGCGTTCTCCGAGAGGTGGAGGGTTAACAAAAGTGACAGTGTCACCCTGAAGGACTTCGAACGATTTCGAACGATCGGTACCGGCGCGTTCGGGCGAGTTCTGCTGGTCAAATATAAACCGACTTCCGTTTATTACGCGATGAAGGTGCTGGACAAAGCTAAGGTCGTTAAGATGAAGCAGGTCAGCCACACTTACAACGAGAAGAAGATACTGCAGTGCGTTCGATTCCCTTTTGTCGTCTACATGGAATACTGCTTCAAAGATAACTCGTACGTCTACCTGGTGTTGCCGTATATAAATGGCGGCGAGATGTTCACACACCTAAGACGAATGGGAAAATTCGACGAGTCTTTGGCCCGGTTCTACGCGGCACAGGTATTGCTCGCGCTGGAATACCTGCACCATTGCAGTCTTGTCTATCGAGACTTGAAGCCGGAGAACATCTTGATTCACAGTTCCGGTTACATTCGAATGACCGATTTCGGATTCTGCAAGATGATCGATGGAAGAACATGGACGCTGTGCGGCACGCCAGAGTACCTAGCACCGGAAGTGATCCTTTCGAAGGGTTACGGTAAGTCCGTCGATTGGTGGAGCTTCGGCGTTCTCATCTACGAAATGAACGCGGGCTATCCCCCGTTTTTCTCCGGCGAACCAATGAAAATCTACGAGAAAATTATTGCTGGAAAGTACAAGTTCGCGCATCACTTCGGCGAGGAGTTGCGAGACATTTTGAAGAATATACTGCAGGTGGACTTGACCAGACGATACGGGAATCTGAAGAACGGTACTCTGGACATCAAAGGCCACAGATGGTTTCAGACAACCGACTGGAATATGATTTATCATCAGAAAATCCAACCGAGCTTCATACCGAAATGCGCTGCGCCCGAAGATTCGAGCAATTTTGACGAATACGTGGAGGAACCCCTGACCGTTGATAATGTCGATCGTTTTGCCAAAGACTTCGCAAACTTTTAATCGAGTCGTTGATGAACTAGAACGCGATGATCTCATCTTCGCGAGTTTCACGATAACCGGATGTTGCAAGAGACGCCTGTTACACTGTATAATACTTAGGAGATAATGTTGTATTACCTTTTAACTGTTGAAAGTAACGATTCAACGCATCGTGACAACCCAGAACACAATACAGTTCCTTGGGCGGCAGTAACTCTTGCGTTCCGTTCTGTAAACAGTTGGCGTTATATTAATAGTAGAACTATAAAATAGAATAAACCATTCAGAGCTGGTAAACGGAGTAATTATTTAGTAAACTCTACTAACGCAAACAGCTTGGCAGCTCGTGTCGAGGGCTCGTTGCCATGCCCCGCAACCTTTTGTACACTGAAACAAGCAAAAGAACAACTGTTTTTATCGATCCATTTTTTACCTGCACAACAATGTCGTTTTGAAAATATGATTTTGCAAACGTAAAGCAGAAATACCGATTTGTCATTGAAACTGGTTATATAGTGTGTTTAAAAAAATTTTGGGAAAATTTATTTCTAAGTAACAACATTGTTTCGTAATATACAATTTTCGAGAAAACGTTAATGCAAAATCATGAGAAATAATAGGCGTATAAATTCGTTCGTGACCGTCGGGGTTAGTGAAATATAACGGGGCGGTGTTTTAGATTCAATTTTGTTACTGGTTTCGTTAATTACCTATAAGATGAAGGAAATGTATAGAAAATTATGGGAATTATTGTAAAGAATCATATGCACGTTGGTTCCTTGTAAATAAACTATAAAATGAAGAAAGATGTTTGTTAATAATGGAGATAGAAAAATTTCGAAAAATATACCAATAGAAAACAACACTATTTTTAATAATTAAAAGGGAATTCTTGTAGTGTAACTACAAAAGCATCGTTTCACGCAAAATCTGACACTTTACGGAGTATTGTTTCGAATTGTGTTTAAATTTGGCTATTTTATAACCTTTAACGCAATATTAACGTATCTCAAGGGATTTTTCGATATTTTAAAAATTCTTGGTTTTACAGACTCGTTCAATAAAGTGTCGTTCATTAAGACTGAACTATGCTACGACATTTCACTTTTATATTTATACTTATACTTTACGACACTTTAATAGAT
This sequence comes from Agapostemon virescens, assembly GCA_028453745.1. Lineage (NCBI taxonomy): Eukaryota > Metazoa > Arthropoda > Insecta > Hymenoptera > Halictidae > Agapostemon > Agapostemon virescens. The sequence continues at coordinate 18,988,562 of CM052094.1, forward strand.
CATCAGGGGATGGGTCTTTGTTGGTCGTTAACCCTTTGCAGTCGAAACAATTCTAATTCCAACAATAAGACATTTCATTCAACATTGAACATTTTTATTCTGCAGAATCCTTTTTACATCATGCATTTGACGTAAAACTTGTTTTCTTGTTCAACACTGTTCTGACAAATGGTATTGCAATTTTTACTGGCGCGTAAGAGTCGCCATTCGACTGTAAACAGTTAATAGATCCTATATACATTTAACGTACAGTAGCGCACGAAAGTATTCGGACACTCTTCAAACCTAAATAACTTTTTTAAGAGTGGACCAAACGTCTTGACTTTTCTTGAACAATTAGTTGCATTGATTTAATAAATGATATACAAAATAAATTTAAAAGGAACTTTACAATAAACAACAATAAAAAAGGAACTTTTTAAATACTTTTTATTTGAGCCACGCACAAAAAATTTTAAAGACGCATCTGGTAGATCTATGATAGTTATACGGATGCAGAAATATTCATTAACACTTTATCGACCGGAAGCCTATTAATAGGCTTTTCAATATTAGCGCTGTATCAAAATGAAGCTTAAAATTCTATTTTTACATTCCAATTTGTAACAACATTATCAAACAATATTATTGGGAATGCATTGTTGATCCGCAATAAAAATTGCTGTCAGCGTTGAAATACCCATTAAAAAGTTTTCAGTCATGGATCATGGGCCTTATAAAAATTCTGAAATAATCGCCGGTCGATAAAGTGTTAAAATCGATTGACGTACACACGAGCTACGTGCCATCGAAAATGGTGAAAATCGCAATTTTTCACGATTCGTGATCAGTTTCTGCTTAAACTACAGAAATTCTTACATCTTTCTACGCGTGCCATTTTTTCCCGCGTCAATCGATTTCGGTGAGATTTTCAGCATGTGTATAACTAACACAGTTCTGAAAAACGCATATCTTAAATTTTCATTACGAGTTGAAATAAAAATGTTTTAAAAAATGTCTTTTCTACTTTCCCACGTAATTTCTACCAATTAGAATTATTTCAAAATTATTTTTGAATATCATTTAGTAAATCAATGTTGCTAATTGCTGCAGAAAAGTCAAGTCGTTTGGTTCAATTTTGACAAAGTTATTTAGGTTTGAAGAGTGTCCGAATACTTTCGTGCGCTACTGTACATAAGTATTTAATGCAAACCTTCGAACCCAACCCCTATTCACGAATGCTACTTCACGCTCTGAATAATTATAAATGGAAGAATTTGGAATCCGCCATTTTGACGGGTTGCGTAAATCTAGTGCTAATACCGAGTGGTCGCCGAGTAACACCGAAACGCCGATTTGCAAATGCATTTTTCTGCTCTGAATAATCATAAATGAAAAGATCTAGAATCCGTCATTTTAACGGGTCGAGTAAATCGAATAGCAATACCGTTCAGCAATGTTGAAATACTTTTATGACAGCGAAGAGCTAAGAGAATTCTGTTCATAGAAACAGGATACTTCTGCGGACAAAGTGATTCACAAATATTCGAATATCCTTCTAGTTTTTTGAGCCGTTGCGTGTTCGTTCGCGATTGGCGGTCCATCAAGCTTTAACAATAAGTTGTGCGCAATGGCGGATCGGGTGAATCAATTGCGGCATCAGTGACGAGTGGCGATACGAAAGGACGTACGCCGCATCGTTTTGGCATTGAAGTAACTGGAACGTCTGTGAGACGAAGCTGTGCTCGGAAGACGGAGAAGAACATATGGCACGTGCCTCAAGTAACGCCCACGTTCATAAGACGGCCGCGGTCGGATCGTGCCGAGCATGGATTTGCGAACTAAAGTTTAACGCATTAACTTTCTGCACGAGAGGATGTGGGCATTTGTCAGCGACAACAAGCCAGAACGGCATACGAAGGAAATGATTCGGTCGGGAACGCGGACACGCTCTCGAGTTTTGTGTTTTCGATGGCATCACACTTTTCACAACGTGTCGAACGCTTTCTTTTATATAATGCAACATTTCTTTTCTGCCCAACGTACCGTCTCTCTGCTTGCGAAAGAACTTTGTTGAAATAGTTTTTATTAGCTTATTAAAAACTTATTGGAAACTTCGTAATGTTCTGGTTTGTCTTTGGTACAACGTTAAACGGAATGATGAGCCTGTTGTGTTCGGACAGTTTTAAATTAAGCGTTAGAGGCTTTAAAAAATTTGATAAGTTGTAGGTGTACTGATTATATGTGTAAAATTTGAAGACGATACGTTAACGTTAACAACGGTTATAAAATATTGGCAAAAGTTGTGAGAAAATACGAATTAAGCCTTGAAAGATTTTTACATCTTTCAATAACTTACTTATATTTACAAATAGCATGTCTTAAATTGTCGTTATAATCACAGATTTAAAAAAAAAATGTATAAAACATGACTTTCACAATTTAAAAAGAAAAAAGTATTTATACACGTTATTTAATAAATTAATCCTATATATATATATATATATAAGTTTTGTTTCATCGTTTTACATTGTTGTAGAATGTTTATTAATTTAAAAAAATGTTTTCTACGCATTTACAAACGCGAAAGAAACTGAACAAGACATTCCTAATGTAATTCATATTTGCCGCATTTACATGGTAAATTTACAGGTACTACGAATCCAAAGTACACCAAATGATACAGATCTATTTTTATGCTGTATCAAAAGAAGAACCAGTATTTTTTCTACAACGTTTTAGAAACGTCTGTATTGGTATCTAGCGAGAAACCCTGGAACACAGACAAAACACAACTCCTAATTAAGAGGGGTAATTTAACTCCTCAAATATATGGGTACAATGCACCGGAGGGTTCATTTAACTCCTCGAATATATCAAATTCTATATTAACACTAGAACTACCGAACGGGTCAAAATGATTTATTACCGAATTTTTCCTTCATAGGAAACTTTCTTCGTCAAAGCGTATACCAACATAAAACTAGCTTGAAATTTTCTTCATTGGAACCTTGTCATTATTATAAAGCAGCATACAGTCGGTGTGGAAAGTATTCGTACAGCGACCAATTTCAAATAAAACTGTGTGCGTAAAGTTCAGTTATAAATTTTAAGCGAAAAAAATGATTAATAAATATTCTTGGGTATTTGTAGAAAAAACTTCGTGAAAACTAAATTTTATTTTCTTCAAGATTAACAAAAATATACATACAGCATAGATAAACGTAAGAAATAGACGCACAGAATATAAATATAATATGACCTTCTGAATGTGACGAATAACAACAAAGATGATTAGTTTGTACAGAGTACTAATAGAAGCAAGTTTGAAATTTGTAATATTCTACAATATGAAGAAGAGCGAAAAATTATTATTCGATTACACAATCAATGTAAATCACTTAGTGAAATTTCTTCCATATTGAATAGAGCAAGGTCTACTATTCAAAGTATAATTGACAAATTCGGAGAACGAAAAACTGTTTCAAATAAGAGAAGAAGTGGCCGTCCGCGCAAGATAAACGAGTATGATCGACGACTAATTATTCGTAAAGTGAAACAGAATCCACGTATAACTGCCGAACAAATTGCAACAGAACTTAAAAACAATATATATATATATATGAATATCATGGTCGAGTAGCACGGAAAAAGCATTTTGTAAACGAAACTAACCGTAAGAAAAGATTAGAATCCGCTAAGCAGCATATTAATACACCAATCGAACATTGGAATGAAGTAATTTTTACGGACGAAAGCAAATTCGACATATTTGGCTCTAAAAATAAATTTACAGTGTGGAGGAAGAAAAATACACAATTCAGAAAAGAAAATTTGTAACCGACGGTAAAACATGGCGGTGGATCTGAATTAGTTTGGGGTTGTATGAACCATACAGTTTATATTGATATTTTGAAAAAACATCTCCATACTAGTGCAAATAAAATGGGTCTTAAAGACAATTTTATATTCACCAACGACAATGATCCAAAGCACTCTGCACATAATACAAGGCAATGGGTATTATACAACACATCAAAATATTAGGTAAATCGGAAAGTTCCGTCCGTTTTTTTACAAAAAGTATAGCTTTATTCATGAAAGAAAATGAAAAAGTACGTTAATCAAAATATTGTCCATCGTTAGCGATGACTTTTTCCCATCTTTCGGGCAGCAAGCGAATTCCGCGTCGAAAGAATGATTCATCTTTGGAGGTTATCCAGGCGGAGATTCATTTTTCGAGATCTTCGTACGAATTAAATCGTTCTTCAGCAAATGCGTGTGCCATCGACCGAAACAAGTGGTAGTCAGATGGGGCACAGTCTAATGAATAAGCCGCATGTGATAGCACTTCCAAGCGAAGTGCTTCTATCGTTTCCTTGACAATTTTTGAGACGTGAGGCCGAGCATTGTCATGCAGCAAAATCACCTTACGCTGTCTCGTTTCATATTGTGGTCGTTTTTCGTGCAATGCTCGACTCAAACGGATAATTTGTTGTCGGTAGAGATCTCCTGTGACTGTTTGACCAGTTTTTAGCAGTTCATAGTATACCACACCTTCCTGATCCCACCAAATGCAGAGTAAAGCCTTTTTTCCGTGGATATTCCGCTTTGGCGTCGATGTTGAGGGTTAGCCAGGATCACAAATGGTTTTTCGACGTTTAGGATTGTCAAAATAAATCCATTTTTCATCCCCAGTGATGAGACGATGGAGAAACCCCTTTCTTTGTTGCCTAGCAAGCAAAATTTCGCAGATGGTTTTCCGCCTTTCAATGTCTCTTGGCTTGAATTCATATGGGACCCACTTTCCTTCCTTGTAGACCTTCCCTAAGGCTTTTAAAAGGTCGGAAATGACAGATTGAGCACAATTTAACGCTTCTGCAATTTGTTTTTGCATTTGACATGGATCTTCATCCACCAACGTCTGCAATTCTTCGTCTTCGAATACTCGTGGCCGTCCAGAACGCTCTTTGTCCTCCAAAGAAAAATCACCATTTTTAAAACGTCGAAACCACTCTCTACATGTTTTATCGGAAACAGCATTATCGCCATAAACGTCTACAATCATTCGATGAGCTTCAGCTGCCGTTTTCTTCCAATTGAAACAAAAGACTAACACTTCGAGCAAATGACGCTTATTCGGCTCAAATTCCGACATCTTCAATGTAGAAAAAAACGAAGTTATTGATGCAAGCGTAAATTGTTGTGTACTGAGTTTTATTAACAGATGTTCAAACTAAAAAGTTAGCCTTACTTTAGAGGTTATAGTTACCTACAGTTCGAGCTACGGCTACTCGACGCTAGATGGACAGAACTTTCCGATTGACCTAATACTTGCAAACGCCGCCTCAATCACCAGATATCAATCCCATTGAATGTCTATGGGATTATCTTGAACAAAAAGTACGTAATCATAATATTTCACCGAAAGAAAGTTTAAAAATTGCTTTATTAGAGGAGTGGAACAAAATAGCACCGGCTGTAACATCTAACTTGGTAAATTCCATGCCAAGAAGGCTCGAAGCTATTATGAAATCCAAAGGCAATCCTACAAATAATTAATTAAGATATGAAAAATGTATTGTATTATTATAGTTTATTTTTCATTATTCATAACTGTACGAATACTATCTGTGCGTCTATTTCTTACGTTTATCTATGCTGGGTGTATATTTTTGTTGATCTTGAAGAAAATAAAATTTAGTTTTCACGAAATCTTTTCTACGAATACCCAAGAATATTTATTAATCATTTTTTTCGCTTAGAATATATAACTGAAGTTTACGCACACAGTTTTATTTGAAATTGGTCGCTGTACGAATACTTTACACACCGACTGTATATTAGTTGAATTTAGAGCTCGGTAATTCTAGTGTTAACACATTAACGACCGGCAATTATTTCAGAATTTTTGTAAGGCCCATGATCCATGACTGAAAACTTTTTAATGGGTCTTTCAACGTTGACAGCAATTTTTATTGCGGATCAACAATGCATCCCCAATAATATTGTCTAATAATGTCGTCACAAATTGGAATGTAAAAATAGAATTTTATGCTTCATTTTGATACAGCGCGAATATTGAAAAGTCTACTAATACGCTTCCGGTCGGTAAAGTGTTAAATGTAAGCCACCAAATTACAAATCAGTCACTTGAATGATGTTCCTTGCAAGCTAAGCTTCGTACAAGCATTTTTAAAAACTAGATCCGGTGGTAACGAGAATGTTCATCTCTCGAGATAAACAAGAAATCCGGTAGCCGAGCTTCTTGAGAACATCTTGAAAGAACGTCATGTTCGCTGGTAATGCGAACAGTAAACACACGGAAGTGATTTGGCGTACTTCAAGATTTCGAGGAGTCTGCAACGGGGTTCTGGAGTCCAGCATTTTGTTTATCGCGAGCAGCAGCTTCTTCCTTTTCAAGTATCTTCCTCGACATCGCGTTTGTATATAGTTTGTAACTGAAATTAATTTCCCTGTGAGCCTACCAATGTACAATGTACTAATCGACGTGTTGCAGTTTTCAGCGGAGAAGTGGAAGGCCTTGTGGCGGCCATTGCGCTACCGTTGTGCATAGTAAAATCTCTATTTCAACGACGTATTGCAAGAGGCAAGAGAGCCATTTACCAATTGTCGGGATGGTCGACACTCCGTTGCATTCGAGAGGCGCCGCATATAAATGATACTCCTCTCGACATTTTAGAGTAATAAGCACGGAAATCTTGATTCAAGAGGTTAGTAGTGCACCTGCAGCTGTAATTTTTCAACGTCGAGGAAGGTCTCTATTTATCGACGTCCGAAACTTGCAAAGAACAGACTACAAAAATTCAGATACATGTGTTTCACTGATATTCTCAAAATCTTCATTATCTCTTATAGACAACTCTTCTTTTGTAATTAAATAGGAGATTCTAAAATTGTAATTAAATTTTAGAAAGTAAGAAGTCCACCTGATGTAATATTGTTGCTTTATTTTCAGTTCGATTTCCAAAGAATAAGGCAATTGAATATTTCTGTTATTATTGATGAAGCATTGGTCGAACCGAAAACAAATTAATGGTTAGTTTCTTTAAATTGGTCAATTAAGGTCCATAACATAGAGATCTTACAACCTTTTTTTGTATCTGCCCCTTTTATTTCTCACAAGTTTTTGGCAAAGACTATTCAATAGTTTTAAAAATGCTATCAAAACAGGAGACAATGAAAGTGCAAATTACCATGTGCCATTTGTCATTTCATTTGCAAGAACGAGATAAACAATATTTGTATTCTAAAATATTTTATAAAATAGGATTCTCATTCCCAATTTTGGAGATTATTTTCACTTTTTAAATAAGAAATTCGTCAGTATTCTTTACGTGCAAATATATAGAGATAATTTAACATTAACCGTACCGAGCACAAAATATGACTGTGCCTTGAAAAATCACAGAATTGAATTTATTTAAATTTCTCACATTTTTTATCATTTTTTAGGCATTCTTAATGTGAGTAGCTTTATAATTTCAAGAATTAGATAGAAAAGATACGAAACCGGTCATGACACGATTTGCGTTAAGATTATACAAATTGTCAACGTTTAATCGTAAATTTTACATTAACACAGCAAAGACACGTCGATTCGAGAAAGTACAAATAATAAAAATTTCACAGTTCAAAGACTGAAGCGTTGACATCGTAAAAAAAGCTACGTAGAAATATTAGATGAACGTATAAAGTACGTAATTACTCTCGCCTCACAAGAGCAAAACGATTGTAAAACATGTAAGCGAGCATACGATGGTATTCGAGGGTATCAGATAGGTCAGCTAAAAGTCTAAAAGGAAAGGGACCTCCGAGCTAGATAAACGTTATTAATAAACATTTGGTGGCAGTCCAGTTTTACGATTGCTCTTTAAAGTACATGTCCCATACACACATATACGCGCGATGCTGCGATGACAATTATTAGCGCATATATGCCGAAGACATCGTACCGATAAATCGAACACGGAACGAAGCGTGGCTACCCATCTCGACGAAAATGTAATCAAAGAATATTCATTCTAAAAATATCCTTAACATTATTCACTTAACAGAAAAAATATGTGAAAATTCGCGTGGATTATCGTCGAACGAGCAGTTACACGCAGCAATTAAACACAGCTCTAACGCGTGTATGATAATTTTTAATGGCTCAATTAATTACTTTTCTTCCGACATTTTATTAATCCGCCCGTATCAGTTCGAATCTTCGTTTTCAATTAGCTCCTCGACACTATTCTTCTCCCGGGGCTTTGACTGTGTCGTCGATGTTACGATTCCTCGTAATTCACGAACACTCATAAAACAGTTGTTCCTCCCTTTTTTTCGTTTCATTTTAACGATCGAACTTTCTAATAGAGGTTGACAAAACTATCAGACGGTGGAAAATGGCTGAAGCAAAACAGCTCAACGCTGCGCTCGCTAATTTCTCACTTCCTCATTAAAACCTCAACACACATTACGTCCCAGCCAGGCCCTCGCTCAACTCAACTCCCCGTAGATCGTAGATCTTCATCCTACCACAGGATGATGATCTATCCGTTCTCTCCTCGTTTCGCTTTAACCCCGTTCACTGATTACGGTACTCCGAAGGGACAAGCATAAGACGAACGATGGTGCATCTTGAAGGGACGACCATGGCCCTAGACGGTGTCCATTAATTTTCTGGCTTCGAAGGGCGCCTCGAACCACCCGGTATAATAAATTCCGTTTGCTAGTAAACACAAGAGTAGGGCAAGATCTTGAACGTCTCGTTCGCGCAGACAGACAACTGGTAGCCAATGTCAAGTAGCAGCATTTGTCATAGATAAGTTCGGCGTCGGTGGTCCGCCACTTTACAAATACACTCAACGATTCGACGACATACCCCAGACGTAACAGACCTAATCCCAAATCTCCGGCCAGCTACACTGTGCACTTAAAATTTTTGTTCGCAATATTCTTACAGTGGAACGAATTACTCTGATACTCTCGTGCAAATGCCTACACGCCGTTGCATAGTTTTCCTATTAGGCTTACTCAACGGCCGTGAGCACACACGATGTTTCGTATAAAAGAAATTCCAGAGGTATCGGTTCATCGCTATCGAGTCGTGAAATTAGCGGAAGTACGTATGCGAATGAACTCGCGATGATGAAAATTAATGTAAGCGCGAATCGTAATAAAGTACAGTCGAGCATAAAATTCAGTGGTAACCTTTCAAAATTAATATATTTTTTTTTTTAAATACAAACAATTATAATGTTTTTCAAAAGTGCAGACTAAGCAACTTGTAAATCGCATAAAAAACCATTAAAAAATCCATAGACGTTTAACGATATAACAATCTTTGACTTTTGAGCGTACAATTCATCTAAATCGCAGTTTCTTACAAATTTTAGTATTTTTAATTATTAATAGTAATTTGCTTTGATCTAGATAATGTGTTTTTAAGTTTTATATATTCTTTCATACTTTAGATTAATTTTTATCGTGCAATACCTAGTAAACTATTTTTTCTAACATATAAAACTTAAATAGTTTGGTAGAAATTTTAAACAGTTATTGGTTTTTCGATGGCGTTCATATAATTTTGTGCTCAGCGGTAACTTGTAAATTTTTACATTTTTTGGAAGATCACCAATTGCACTTTTTATAGGATCTAGCATAACATCGTGGTGTTCCATAGTCTTTCATTTTCCATACTTCTTTTGTAATCAAATATTTTATTTATTGAGATTTATAATCTTTTTAACTCACGAGTCAGATTATATGTTTTCGGTACTCTCTTTATTTTGCATATTATTTAGGTAAACTTAAAAATGCAATTATAAAGGATTAACTTGTATAACAAGAGGAACAGCATTGTGAAAATATTACTTAACAACAATAATAAAATAGCAAAAATAATTGGCAAACATTGGGTTAAAATGAAAGCTTGTAGCATTTATAAATTAAAATATGAGGATCAAAATTAAAATGTTTATTTATATATCATATTTTGATAATTTTATCATTGAACCCACTGTATATTGCTCATTAAATGACTCGTTTCATATTTTTCATTTTACTAAATATTTTAATCAAATATTTTATTAAGTATATTAAATATTCCACAAAATCTAAATGAACGTCTAAATCTAAATAAATATCTTAATTTTTCCTTTCAATTTCCATTTCACCTCCGACTGCGATATCCGAGTCTATTTTGATCCATACTATAAAATCGTCGTTCCATAGTTTTCAGTGTTTAAATTAATTGAATAAATGTTACACTAGGGTTCAACCCCAGAAACACTAAGAAGATATATTTCAAAAAATTGAAAAACAGAACAGTAAATAATCCTAAAAATCGTCGGTTATAAAATTGTAAGTATAGTCCACCAACTTTCGTTTCAACTCAACGTCAACAAATATTTACTTAGTTAATCACAATTATCACTAAGAAATAATATCAATAAATTCTTATTTCTAACAGGCACTGTACGTAACATGAAAAATTCTCGAAAAAGTAATTCATACTGTTCAGTGGACAGTCGGAAACGATGTTCTGAAGAGGAAGGAAGCTAGTTAAACGAGACGGAGAAAGGATTCCTACAGCGACCGGAAGGATATCCAGCAACGCGTGTCTCCAATGTAGGAAACCAGACCGGCAATTAATGCCCCGAAAAGGACATAATGCCATTCAGTTCACTTAATTGCCTTGTGTTTCCGAAAAAAAGTGATCGTGGCTATTAAGTCGTGAATCCTTTCCCTGGCCGTGGCACGCGAATATCATTGTCATTTATATTTGCGATAGTCGAACGCATATTACAAGGTTCTGTGAAGCAATGTTGCGTGCTCGATGAAAAGCCTCGAATACCGCCAGCCCTGGTGCGTGAATTGCGCTTAAAATGATTTCCTCCCTCGCCTCGTTTCACGGTTCGTACGTTCCAGTAACGCGCACGAGTAACGGTTAAGCTAGCGAGCGACACAATTTGAGAGGAAGACGCTCTACTTTTTGCTAATCGCAGCCTTAATCGCCTTCCTCTGTCGGTTCGACAATTTTAGGAGAATTTGTTGTTAAATGTGTTGCTTCCACTTTTAACCTGTAAAATGGGTTGCTTCCTAATTAAAAGCTCCCCCGAAGTACGTACCGGCAAACGAATAATGAGAAATCGTCGAATCATCTGAATTGTTGCTTTTGAAAATATAAGAAAATGATTAACACTTTAACAGCCATGTCACCCATATGTGGGTGACAGAATTATTTGTCCATGTTTAAAAGTTGATTTTTCGTTAATATATTCGTTGCAAAAAGGTTGAATGTGAACCATTTGTCATACATTTTAAAGTTTCAATTGTTCCTTTAGTAGATAAATTACTTTGATTTTGTGGAATTTTCGAGGTTGTTAGTTGAGCCTAATTTTTTGACTGATGCGTCAGTCGATAGGGCATCATGAAAAATAAAAAATAAAAACGTTTTTTGGCCTATTTTCCTTAGTTAACGATGTTTAAAAATTCTAATAAAAATCTAAGACGTGTAAAAGAATCTAAGCACATACTCTACAATTTGTTTCAGATTTTTAAATTGAAAAATCTGCTTGTAAAAAATCAAAAACCTCAACAAAATCGAAAAAATACAGATTTCACATGGAAGTTCTAGAGTGATAATTTTTACATTTTTACAGTACCTGTATATAGTTACAGTATTTGTCCATGAATTTTTTATAGATCCCTTTCTGCTAACGCGTGCTGTTTATGAACTATTTACTGCATGAAAAATGTTTTAAACAAAAGGTCTGTAGAACTGGCGGCAGCTCGCAATCTAAGATTAGTATTTGGTTATATTATTTTTTTGGAAACACCGAAAAAAGAGGATGACGATAATTTATTGCTCAGAATCTTTTGAATCATTAAAATGGAAAAGTGGAAGAACCGAAAGCGTATTATCACATCTTGTGCTCTCCTTGATATTATAAAATCATTATCCGGAACACTTTTTTCGTGTAAAAAACAATTCACTAGTGCATAATTGACGACAGAGTTGGATATCTCACCGCACGTATAACTTAAAATCGCAATAACTAGCACGCAAGCTTAACTGTCCCGTAACAAGATGTGGAGTTAGGGATCATATTTAATAGCATACATTCAATTGACTGCAGCGGTAAGTGCTAGTGTAAAATGTTCGACAAACTAAAAATTTCGAAACATTTCAGATGACAGAATGCGGACAATTCCGACAACTACCCAATTGGTGACGATTAAGAGCATTTAAACCCTTATTTATCAATCTTCCTTAACAAATTGACTATCAGCCCAGCAGCCCCAGCAATTCTATAGAATCAAAGTAAATTTATATAATAAAATAAAAATTAGGAAATTCAATCTTCTTACAATTTAAAAATTCTAACGAATTATTACACTGAATATACCAAAGTAATAAAAAAAATTCTTCAATACACTTATTTTAATCGTCTTAATCTTCTCAGAACAAATGAACAGCTACCAATTTAAATTATTTGCACAACAAATGAATAAACGAATTAAGCTATTAACATTCTGGCTGCAGGTTTATGAAGTACTCTCGTTTCACACTAAACCTAAAATTTTCAGATATCTTTTACTCTACAACTACTAAAATTATAAAATTACCTTTACAGAAATCAATTCGACAGATTTCACTATTCAATGATAAATTATGCTAAAAATCGCACAAAATCAAACTAAGACGAACCTAGTAACAATTTTATAAGACAATCTATACTTGCCAATTTCAATGCTCGGTAAGAACAGCGTTAACCGACCAATATATGCAATTAAAACATACAATCTTTGCGCAATTTACGTTTACATAAACCTTAAGAACTTTAACTCTACTGCCCTTCTTCCACGCGTTTCAGCGCGTGTTTATACACAGCAATCATGATCGACCGACGAACTAGGGAGTCCTAACACAACATAAAGATCGAGAGCAACGATGCTACCGGCGATCATAGTCGCAGAAACAGTTGGGAGCCTGTGAACTGGTTGATTTCCCCAGTTTTTCAGCCGGACTTCCGGAACGGAGCCAAAGGCGAGACAGAGAGGGCGACGAGAGCGGAAAGAGAGGAGTAAACGGAGAGAGCGAATCCGGAGTCGCACGGCAATTTGGCGACATCCGCCATAGGCCGCACTTGTACGCGATCCAATTTAAAGTCACGAAGCCGTACGAGCCCGACCATTCTTTCATTCGTACGCGTAATACGTATACATGTTCATCCATTCATTGGGTATCTACATACGCTTCAATGGTGAGGGAAAAAGAGTAAGAGAGAAAGAGAGAGAGAGAAAGAGTGTGACAGTAAGGGAGACGATGGACCTGACTTTGTTTTTATTTGCCGTTTACCGTCTCTCTAGCTAGTCAGTGAACAGGGTCCCCGGGGGACGGCAGCGGAAGTACTTTCATTGTGCCAGGGGACCGGCATCCCTTTATTTTCGTCTCCGACGTTCGCGTACGTTAATAAACGTTCGACGATGCTCCCCGACGAACTTGCTTTAAATTTGCACTGTGACCCGCCGCGAGAATTCATTCTCGTTCCTAAGTTACTAACCCGGACAAAGCCATCTGCAATGCCAATCCTTCGCCCGGAAGTCTCTTCTCGTTGATCGTTCAAACGTTCCCGAACCAGATGAAGTGTTCTTCACTTTGATGGTTCTCGATGATCCGTTTTAATTGTGCCTTTTTACGAATTTTTCTTCTCGCCGAGCAAACTGTATCGCGTATCTCTTTAAAAATTCATTAATTTATCCTGTACGTATGTCCACTATGTTTGTGATTTTTTAAATAATTTTATCCTGAAACGCGTGGTAATCGTTCATCAAGAGAGTCGATTATTCTTCTTTGAATTTGCCTAAAATTACGCGTAAATTATTATTTCGGAGGTAACAGTTTTTTAAATTATCTAATCGACACTTTCTCTTGCTGCATTAAAAGATGCTATTCGATCGTCCTTGCCCGCGTTATTTGAAACCCTTGCACTACAATATCGAGTTACACTCGCAACGCAGATTTTCAATAGAACCTACTAAATGTGTATGATATTAATTTCTTATGAAGAGAAATCAAATTTCATTTTATTTTTATCGATAGCCAGTGGAGAATACTTAAGCAGACAATAGACACGAGTTTTCTTCTTGTTTTGGGTAATTATAAACGACAAAGGAATTCTAATCACTATTACCGTAACCTAAATTATAGGACAAGGGATTAACAGGTCCGTCAAATCATACTAATTAAGAATTTGTTATTCGAGATGATTTTAGCATCGATTATTAAACGAAACAAGCAACAAATATAACTTGCTTCCTCGAAGTATGTTTACCGTAATTCACAATTATTATTAGTATAGAAATAAATTTAGGATCATAAAGATACGTAAAAATAATGATTCAACAAAAAGTATTCCGGTAGTGTTACATCCTACAGACTTTCCGATGAATTATTAGCATACAAATAAAAAGGATCGTAAAGATACGTAAAGATAATGATTCAACAAAAAGTATTCCGGTAGTATTGTATCCTAAAAACAGTCCGAGAAATTGAGAGCGTGCGAATAAAACAAAGTATCATAATAATACGTAAAGATAATGATTTATCAAAAAACATTCCGGAAGTATTACGTATTAAAAGCAGTCCGAGGAATTATTAGCGTACAAATAAAACGCGAAGGATCGTAAAAGTACATGGAGATAATGATTCAACGAAAAGCATTCCGGTAATATTCCATCCTAAAAACAGTCCGAGGAATTACTAGGATACAGACAAAACGCAAGATCGTAAAGATAATGATCTAACAAAAAACATTCCGGAAGTATCACATCCTAAACACAGTTCAGGGTACCGGAAGTATTTCTGTAAATTCGATTTAAGCTTATGTCTGTTTGTATGAACTGCAGCGCACGTTAAGATTTGTGTCGGCATATCCGGAAGTGTCCTGCGGTGAGCGGTGGAGAAATGTGGAATCTCTTAACACTCGATCGTTCGACTCTTTCAGAGCAACATTTAAGTGCACGCCGGGTAAAATAATGTGTACGTTAAAAGCTGTACATTCTCTAGGAAAATTAATGTATTTCCCGTAAGAGACATTATTTTTTGATAAAATTTTCAGAGAATGCGATGGAGTCGTAAAACTTATAAAACATGTCGTACTTATTGTCGAAAATTATATTCATGTATCGCCGATCGGTTACCGATAGCAGAGAAAGAACACATTAATCTGCTGCCGGATGGTTAAGTGTTAAGTATAGTTGTTGGGTACCAGACTAACTTAGTTAACTGCATCTTTTAGAGTAGAAATTAAGGGCTATTAATAGTAGTAGCTCACCTGATCGATCTTGCATCGCACACCACATCCCACTTCTGAGATTGAGTCGTCCGTTCGGTTCTGAAAACAATTCGACGAAGAGATTTGTATTAGTCTTAAGTTTCTGATGCATAGTAAATATAACGAAAATATAACGTAATCCACAAGTAACGTATTAGAATATTTATTGTATCCACGCATATATTACAACGAAGTAGAATATTTACTGTACCCACGTTTATGTTAGAACAAAATAAATTATTACTGTATTCACACTTATATTACAACAAAATAATATAATGCATTCCATAAATAGTAGCAATATACAAGAATATTCATAAAAGATCAATACGAAAGAAAGTCGAATCCAGTGGAAAGAGCAAGATGCAGGAATTTCAACGAGGGACAAACTTTTCTGATCATTCTGGGATTTTACAGCACTATATTCAATATTTATAAAGCATTTCTGGGACACTGCATAACTTGAAAAATGGTTAAGATGGCATCAAACACCATTAATAAATTTGCTCTTTTGTGGCAAGTATCAGATAAAATATCCCTGTAATTAAATTTAAAACAAACATTATCGAAATAGCAGAAATTATTCACATGTTAATCGTTCCATGGCCTGGGAACATATTCCTCATACAATTCAATTAGTGAGCGTGTTTGTCACCTGCTCCACTCGCATTGATACATATCCTAGGAAATTAAAGGGGGTACAACAGTGAATAATCCGATGCGATATGTCGTTGAATTCGTCTTCGAAAATTTAATTTTAATTTAATTTATTTAATAAAATAAATTTGATTATGAAATTTTCTCCCCACTCTCGGAGTCCTGAAACAAACTTACGCTATCCTTTTCTAAATATTTCATTCACCTTGTGAAAATACCAAACTACTTATTCTAACTTCTCATAAAAATTCAATTTGTATGGTTCAATATTAAAACACTCTTTCTACTAGTGTACGAATATTCATGCCAGTGAGTACCACAATTTTCGATACATGTGCTAAATCTTGTACGAGGTGCACGTTTAGTGCATCGCGTAGAAACCATGTGAAATATCTTCGTACTTTCTGGTTCTCGATTACATACTATCATAAGCGAATTTCCAGTTTATTTAAATTCACGAAGGGCAGGTGGCACAAGTTGGAGCCCTGAATATACATGATCCTCGTTTTAATTAGATGCGCATAGGAACTAGTTGCCTCCCGAAATTCCCATGCATGTACGCATGGTTTCACACCCTAGTGACCAAACGAATTGTTCGCGTCCCTCGATCTACCTCCAACCGAAGCCTCCACCGTCTCCCTCTTCCATTTCCACGTTTTTAACAATTTCCTTACGGTTCCATTAAAACCCGGACGTACACCTGTGTACCGGAAGCATATAGCGTACAGGTGCAAACGTTATAACGACAATAATGTTTGTAACGGTACCAGAAATCAGCGACTCCGAATAAGTATTTGGCGATTCATTCGCGACAGACTAGGTACACAGGGGGTGTCAATTGAACCGGACGAAACAATTTACCATCTTTTAAAGCTGGCAAGCGATTCAATTTATTTTCTGCGGCCCCTTGTGCGTTACGTTCACTATTATCCCCGTTCCAAGCATATTTTTTTCTAACGGCTCCGTTAGCGAATAAAATCTATGCGAAACCAATAATTTCGCGTACGTTATCCTTTCTTTTAAATGGATTCCGCTTTTGAAAATATTTACCGAAATGTCGGCCATATTGTCGAATACGTTCCATAATGAAACTAAAAGGACGAAATCGGTTAAGTGTCACAGAAACGGTATGGTTTAAGACAAGTACACCTTGGCACTTTTATACTCGCAATATGTTATTCTATCAAAATCGAGAATAAAAAGTTGGACATTCTATTGAAAAAAATAATAGCGTTGACCTTTACATTTCCTCTATGCTTCCACTTGCAGAAATACCATTTATATTGTATTATGTATTAGAGGGACCGGAAAGTAATGTCGTCTTTTCTTTTACATATTTTGTGTACTTTGAAGTATACAACGAGCTGATAAATGATAAAAGAATGTCGACATGCGCAGAAACGACATTACTTTCCGGTCCCCGTAATACTTTGTTACACCTTGTAGTTTTTGTAAGTATACGTAAGTGTACTAGGCATCGTAAAAGTATTCAAAAATCGATGAAAGAATATTTAACAATTTACGGTGACTAATTAATTTCTACATTATAAAATTGCATGGTTATTTCGACGAACGATCGACGCAGTTCGACATAAAAGTGGTAACTGAAATACAGCTGATTATACGTCAACGCTGCTCTCGGTCTCGGTATTCTCGAGAACAACAGAAGCCACGAGCGAATGACGAGAACCCGATAATGGAAGCTGCGGAGACGGTGCAATGTTTTCCTGATTATCGCCTCTAAGTCTGGATGTATCAATTTTACGATGAATTTTTCGCTTCTCTTTTGTTTCTCCACCGTGGCAGCATCTCGTTGCGTGTTTCTTGCTTTTCAACGCGATGCTCGTTTAACTTTGCACCCGATTAATCAAACCGTACAACAGACTTCTTCTGCACCATGTGAAACAAGCATCCCTATGACAATACAACTCGTTTCGCTATAACTTTCCCGAAATAATCGTTACTCCATCGTTATAAAATGAATCTGCACAAAGCACTCCTTCTCTTCCTTCCTCTTTTCACTTATTTTACATGCACGGTTCGCGAATTATCGATCGTGCTTGCGGGCATCTTTGTTACGAGGATATTCTTCGATATATATTACACATAACCAATAGATATTTCAATTTTATTTAAAAAATAGAATTTCTATATTCACTGTGTCGACACTTACATTACAATGAAATAGAATACTTACTATATCCACGCTTACATTACAACGAAATAGAATATTACTGTATACA
>CM052094.1:19011790-19029785 GCA_028453745.1 Agapostemon virescens
TAAGAAGTGAAACTGTAACTGTTGCAAGAACGATTAATGGTATGTTCGTGAATTTGAATGGTTCCCACTCGGTGTCGCGGGACAGATCGTATCGACGACTGGTAAATAGTGGAAAACACTGTAGAATAATTCAAGTCGAAGACCTTTGACACGGTCGCAACGTTAGCGTCCTACGGTGGTTCAAGTTAAAGGCAAAGGATATCAGGTTCGTCCGTGCCGCCTTGAATCAACCACGGTCGCACGGTGTTGAATATACACCGGACGGTGTCCACTGGGTTGGAACATCTACCTTTGAAGTCTGAGGTTTGTCTTTGGCAAACACCTTAACGGTGCCCGACCGGTCTCTGCGGCCGTTTAAATCGTGGCATAACCGACGACGACGCGAGGCGACGTTCCATCGCTCGCAAACATCTCGCGTTCGTCAGCAAGCCGCACCAATTATTCTCGCGTTACGCGACGAATTAAAAAGATACACATCGCCTGTCGCGCGTCTGTTTGCATTCGTTAGCCCGGTGAATCGTTTTTCATCCGAATGTTCACCGTGGAAAAGCGTACCCGCGTCTTGGAAGCGTTGCGCAACCTCCACGTACGACCGCTGCCTGCTCTTCGAGAACGATCATCTTCATAGAACGATCATCTACGAACACGATTATACTAATAAGTGGTTACCAATTCGAACCTTATGATTTGATGGTATCCAATGAAGATGGATTCTCTGACTTTGCATTAATTCTCGGAAGGCTTTTCACGTTCCGCCGATCGTCAAGGCGAACGAAGATCTCGTCGAGTCCGTCTAAACGTTCGGACACGCTGTCGCCAATTAATTTCGTTCATTACCTTGAAGACCGCAGGATAAATTAATAATGACTGCCATCAGCTGCCACTGTCCGTTGTACACCACTGTTCGCGTTCTGTGTGCTTGTGTTGGAAACATGCATGCGTTTTAATTGATCTGACGTCATGTAAAGGCACCGAAACTCTGGTTCCCAGGATTTGTTTGCAGTTTCAGCCGCTGAGAGGAACTGCCATAAATGTTTCTCGACGATTCGCCAACGTTCCAACCGTATCAAAGGTGATTCCTCCTGGCCCCTGACCGATTCCCGACGGTTATAAAAACGTTTTAAATTTTGACAAATCGATCCATCAATTAATCCTACGTTTATATCGTGGATCGTGAGAGTCGGTCGGTTCCCTCGCTTTTCGAAAGCGATATTCACGGAAACCCATGAAATCTTGAAGGATGTGGGTCCTACCCGTATCTATACGCGACTCGACGCGGTCGTACAATTCAATTTTGAAATACGTCAAGGAATTCGCCCATTTCCAAGATGGCTTCACGATAATTTCATCTCGCGTTAGGAAAACAGTATCGAAAGATTCTCCTCTCGTTTATCGTGCGTCAAAGCAATATCGTATTCATGTCGATTTCACTTGTATGAATTACTTTCGGTTCTAATAAAATTCGAGATAACACACATTTTTCTCTTAGACGAAACGGTTTTATCAGCTTTCCTCATAGGTCATTCAATCAACTATCTCGAGGCGCCATCAATCATCACTAGCGATGGGATCGAGTTCAACATGGACTCGGGAATACAAGTTAAATCTAATTTTATATTTGTTTACTGCTCACACCCGCATTTTCTATATTTACAAAGTACTTCGATCGTACCATGTAAAACAAGTACCTTCCTATCTGTTATCCTATAGACTTCAAACGCCAAATGACATAAAAGTAACAACATTTTATTTTTGCAAAGAACAAAATGGCCGTCGCCATACGTTGACGACGGGATGCATACAGTAACCATTTGCGTTTACTTTCATCAGCCTCTATCGTAAAAATATATGTATTTCCTTTTCCTAAATATAATTCTCTATTGCCTGTCATGCAACAATGCACTTATTTTTTGAGATTCTATAAGATTCAACACTACGACTATAGAACAAATCGAAATGACTTGTTACTGATTTGTTCTGCCACGGTTGTTGAAATTATAAGAATATTTTTATATAGAGAAATTTAAAATATAAAGAAACTTTTTAATTAAATTATTACATATTAACATAAAAATTGCACGTAATTCGAATGATTGGAATATCGTCGTTATTTTAAAAGCAGCATTCATTAGTT
This sequence comes from Agapostemon virescens, assembly GCA_028453745.1. Classification (NCBI taxonomy): domain Eukaryota; kingdom Metazoa; phylum Arthropoda; class Insecta; order Hymenoptera; family Halictidae; genus Agapostemon; species Agapostemon virescens. Next base: position 19,013,925 of record CM052094.1, read on the forward strand.
TAATTTAGTGCTCGATAATTCTAGTGTTCATTTAATCGAATCCTAATTAATTGTTATAGCCACTGGAATGTAAAGAACGTTAGTAACAGAGGCTCATAACTATTCTAGTTATCTAATAATTCTAGTACGCTTAAACGCGATTTAACGCTTTTTCCACCGGGGATTTGTAATTGCTTACAATTTTCCTGTTATTACTTCTAATCTTTTTCGTGCAACTCTTTATGCACGGACGTAATTACAGCGTCGTGGATGGAGATTTGAAATGAATCGGATCTCACGGTGTTTCCCCGACGCTATCAAACTTCGCACGATTATCGATGCAGTTCGAGGTGAACCCGTAGCAAGTCACGAGGCGCATGTTGTAGGTGAGAGGATGTGGCCGGCAGGAAGTTCATTGTGTACAGCTACACATATAATATTGCACGTCGAACGATCCTGCGGATTCTACGTAGTTTCGTATTCGGTGAGTATGGAATTTTCGCAGGTTATCTTCGCCAGATTCGAATACCTTCAGGTGTCCGTTACATCCTCTCACAGTGGCCTACAATTTTCAAAACTTAAGTGTTTCGAGATCCAATTGGTTGCTGTTTATTTACTCCAGATGAAATTTATTCACGGTATTTGCGATTCAAGAATTTCTGTTCGACGTTGGTTTAATAATTAGACATGGTTTCTACATTTAACCCTTTGCACGCCAAACAATTTTAATTTTAAAATCGAAACATTATTTTACCTATAATAATTCCATTCAACATGGTGCGTTTCCTTTCATCCACGTAAAGTTTATTACTGTATTATTACTGTACATACAACACTTCAATTTTATCGATTTTTTAAATTTCAAACATTGCGTTGTAAAAATGTGTTTTGCACAATAGTATGGCAATTTTTAGTGTCGCCTCAGAGTCGCCATTAGAGTGCTAACGATTACGTTTAAAATACATACGGATGGACCACGTTTTTCACGTGCTTTATATCATTTACATGTACATTGTGTAAATGTAAAGCCACAAATTCGAAATACAACCGAAATGCATAACCGAAATCCAGAATCGCAAAATAACAGTCACAGAACTGATATTTGAAAGAATCCCTAGTTTTAAACTTTTTTTCAAAAAACATTCCTCCATCGTTCTTAATGATTTTCCATAAACCTTGCACGTCTAAGCGCGGATGTTTCTATTTGTGAGATAAGATGCACATCCTTCGCGAAGCAATCGACCGCTATATTTTCCAGAATTTCGGATTGCTCTGCACCGTTCCTCTGCGAGCGAACGAAATCGTATGTAGGTTAATGCGTAGGAGGAGATCCATTACTTGCAGCGTTTAAGTAATTATTTTTCAATTAAAGTGAAAAACTCAATGGCGTCGACGAAATTGAGGAATTCCAGGCTCTATTAACAGCGGAAGCGTTAGGCGGCCGGTGGAGCTAATCGGTGTGCATGGCTCGAACGCTTCGAGCCTCGCCATTTTTACCCGTACCAATAACAATAGCGATTGTCGAACCAACGTTGAATCGTTTCATGCCAAAGTACGATAAATTATCGTCAGGGACGAATTCGTGAAGCAGCCTCGAAGCTGAGTTTAGGAAGCTCACGATCGCGATTATGCAAGCATAGTAAGGTCATCCTAGGCATCACCTCGAGATACGATAACGCGACTATACTTGTTACTCGTGTTTGGTAAATAACACGGGCGCCGCATGCGTGTCCACGTGTGTCGTAAACACGAATTTTCATTCGGCGACACACATTGTAAATCGACCAGTGATTTCTTTTTTTATCTTTTTTTTTAACTCCCACTCTCCTCGGATTTTGCTGTTATCTGAACTCATTACACGAAAATCTATAACAGACTTCTTGTCAGCTTGAGGAATTTCGAAATTCTAGAGTGTGAAGAGACTCCCAGTACAGATGGAAGAAAGTTCTTAAAGGGAAGATAAGAAGGCGAGACGTTGATTTCTGGACCGTGCTTCCCTTTATCTGACCTCTCCCGAATAATTGAAATGCACAGAAGGAAACCTCTCTCTGTCGAATAAACCGGCCGATAAAGCTTGTTCCCCCCCGGTCGAAAAATGAAAATGATCGATTTCTTTGCTCATTTTCTTTTTTTTTTTCTCTCCCCCGGACCGCGTGAAAGTTTAAATTCTATCGAAGAGACAGTAACACGTTCCCGCGACGCGTGTGAACAAACGCGACGTAAGAAGCTAGGGTAATCAGTGTCTTCGGCAATTGGCACGAACGAAATTGTTACCAATTATCAATTTAACTCTCCACGAAAGGATCGGTTTAATCATTTCTTCAGACCGCCTTTTGTTCCGTTCATCTTTCCTGATGCATCCTTTCAGTCTGTTCATTCACTGTTCGTGAGAGCCGAAGGAACAAGAAGAAGAAAAAAAGAAAATACGCGAGCATTGGCGAACTTCTAAACGGTCCTTTGAAACGGTCCCGAAAGACATTATTGAGAGACTCAACATCAAATGGCTCCACCGCCGACGACACAAAGTACGTTTGCTTTTTCTTCGTGATAGCAGAAACATTCGAAAAGAGAACGAATTATTAGAAGACCCTGTATCTGTTACAACTCTTCGTTCATCCTCGAGACCATGCTTACGGACTGCGATGATGCGCCGTCGTGTAGTTAAGTTAATTAATGAATGGTACAGGCGGGATGGAGAGTGGACTTAAATTGATACGTCCTTCGTGTGGAGCCATTTTTATGCTATGCACGCCTCGCTCCCGAGAACGCTTCTCGCGATTTTAACCAAATCGGTGGACATATTTTTTTTTACCGATCAACAATTACATCATTCGTACGATAAGACGTCGTGAACCAGTGCGAGGGACTGGTGCGTGTTCTGGTTGATCGCGAAATATGGTGTTTCTTCGTTCCGAAATCCGACGACAAAAACTGTAGATGTCGTTACGAGAATGACAAATGGAACGTAGATAGCCGGGCACAAATTGAAACAACAAACGTAAGTAATCGGTATTTCTTGCAGTAGAGGCCAACGTACAACTGGCACGATTATCGTAAACATTCTGATCCATTTCGTTTCGGTTTCACATTAATCCTCTCGCAACAGTATCGACCTCTTCGGAAAAGAAATCACGGCGATAAGCAAATTTTCCGACGATTGCGATTATTTATTGCTGTAAACAAAGTCGGAGTTCGCGCTGTTCTACGATGGAAACACACGATGGTAAAAATGTTACGCATTTCACGGACAATTTAACGACCGGCTCGCGTTCTGCCGTTCTTTTTCCTTTTTTTTCTTTTTTAATTACTGGCCACTCTATAATCTTGCCAACTTTTATTTGTCGAAACTTTCATAATACGTGAGTATAACGACATGGCCGCTAATCGCGAACAATGATAAAGCCCGCGAAAACGATCCTGATTAAGTTGCCTTGAATTTCTGGATTTGTTTCACCCGAATCCAAATTTCGAGCGTTATTGGACCGTTAAAGAATATCTTGCTGTCTCGTCTAATTTGCCACCTTACAAACGCATTCCGACAGTTCGAGTACTATACTCCGAGAAGTATACATTTTTCGCGAGCGACGCGACGCGTACCACCCCTGGCAAAAATGATTCGATCAAACGTTCCAAGTATCCACCGCTGCAAGTATTTATATTTCCGTCATCGACGAAAGTGAAAGACAAAACGCGTCGTGTGTAACGGAAATACTCTTAGCACTCCAATGGCGCCTTCAAGGGGGCACTAAAAATTGCTATACTATTACTCAAACAACGCTTGTATTTAAAAAGTTGATATTTTAAAAGTTTGTTAATATTAACAAACTTTCTATGCAAGAGAGGAAATTGACCGCGTACAATGGAGCTATTTTAACTGAAAGAATGTCTCGATTTTGGAATTAAAATTGCTTGGAGTCCAAAGGGTTAACAGAAAAACGAATATGTTTGTTTATTTATAATGTACAGAAGAAGCAAAGTAAACGGAGTTGTTAGAAAATATTTATCCGTATGCATTCGCACCTGTTTGTTTTGACAATATCTATCGTCATCTTCGTCTGTTTAGACGTCGTTATTATCTTTACATGGAAACAGACAGTGTTGTTATTATATATCGTACGGCATATACATAGTCGCATACAAGATATGGTCAAATAATTCGTTCAACAATTCTATTCACGATTTCTATCGAACATTTTCTACCAAGGGTAGCGGTGAAACCTTAACATATTGCAAAACGAGAAGCTTCTCCCAATCTGTCGACGACGTGTTAAATAAACTGGATATTTTAGAATATTCGCTCGTTTATCCGGTTCAAGAGATATCACCTTTTTCTTTTTCGTAGATAACCTACAGATTTCGTGTGTTACGGACGCGATTGTTTGCTACGGATTTATGAAACGTATTGACAAACAATCTTGGCAGAAAGGAAAGATCTCAACGATTCGACGTCTTTTGAATCAACGAATTCCATTTTTAGCTGGATTCTGACTTTATTCCACAACATTTGAACTTCTTCGAGACCATAGGATTTATTAAAAAAAAAATTAATAATAAATACCTGATTCAAGTCAAGATGAGGGCATTTGGAGGCGCATTCGTCTTGCAAATTGACAGGAGCAAGCAGATCTTCGAAGTCATCTGGCAGAAGCGCCGAAACGCTTCCCGCCAACGCCAGCACCTTCAGAAATACACATAGTCCCGTTGCTAACATAATATCCGCAACCCCCCCTGGAACCAACCCTCGATCGCCGTCCACAGAATTTTTGCGAGAAGTATTCAACTGGCGTTCGTCATTGTTCTTTCATCAGTACCCAATAGCCGCCGCGGCTTCGAAGAAGACTTCAGTACACCGGCCGGATTTCTTTGTTCCACATTCTTGCAGATCGATCTTCGGGCTTCTTGATCTTCGCAAGAAACGGTGTAGTTGAAACCACAGTCACTCGCAAAATCACACACTAAACGGTCACATCAATGGTCAGACGACTAGATTGCCTTCTTCCGTCGAGTATTACAAGACGACACTTCTTAAAGGAGATTCGTAACGATCTGTAAAGACGACCACAAAAATATTTTCCAATCTTTTCGAATCGTTCGGTTATTTTACTTTGTACTACCGGCGAAGCCTCGCACTCTTTTCGACTGATATCAACGATTCGAAATATTTTCAAGATCTCCGGTTTCCGAGAGTTTCAGAACTTTTCACATGCCCGGTGTCACTGTTTTAATCCGGAAAAGAAAACGCACTGACTTTCTCGTTGTTATCGTCACTGAAATAATCCACGAATGCAAGGTGTCGGTCGGTCGGATCAACAAAAGCTCCCGGTTCACCACTTGTTGTGCGTTCGATTGTGTCTACATCGACCACGAAATCGTTCACCGAGCAAGTCCTTTGTCCGCATGGGGTGGCGGTGTAACAGAAGAAAAAATTCGAAAGTCCTTCGAATCACCTGTGACGTTTCAGTCACGAGACTCTCGCACAGCAATAGCCCGGCGTGGTTGTTAATGGCTGGCAAGCATAAGAGCAACTGACTCCAAATAGCCACTACAGAGTCAACTATCCCCCACCAACGACACCCTTATCTGTTGCACTCTGCTTGACCAATTCCCTACGGGGCGGTGATGGCAAGTAGGGGAGACCGGGGCTAAGAGCCCCGATTTTCAAGAAACATATAAAGTTACTTAGAAATGGCATAGATATTCCCGTCTTTATTCGGTAATTTATTGTTGAATCGATTATATTTTCCAGTGTCCGCTTCGAAATATTAGGTCGTTGCATGCGACACTGTCCGGTTCTCGCAATGTAAATATTGGATAGTCAGAAAAGTATTGAGAGATTTTTATCGATAGATGTTGTTTCGTGTCATACACTCCGGGACACAAAAAAATAGCACATCTTATATTTTCCTATATTTTGTGTTAAAATCTGATTAAGATACATATTTTCTTTTACCGACAACTCAGAGCATGTCTGTGTATACAATTTACGAAATGAGCCGTTTATTTTGAAAGTGGCTTAAGTCTATTTATGCTCGAATCAAGATATTGAAGGGTTTGCGTTGGATTAAATTTAAAAAGTATACTAATACTTTTTGTTACTTGTTTTTACTTTTTTACTTTGTGTTACTTTGTGTTACTTTGTGTTACTTTGTGTACTTTGTTTTTACTTGTTACCAAACAGATAACATAATAGAATAATGTTTTTGGATTGCTAAAGGTGTCAAATTTATCATCCCAATTAGCATAAATAACATTATTGAAGAAAGAATGTTTTTGATGTAAATTTTTGTTGTTAAAATTTATAACTGCTGATTTATGATTTTCCGATTGAAGAGCGGTTACATAAGATGAAGCAAATTTTTAATTATTACATTATTTGCACTCGAAACCGCTTTGACTCAAAAACCTAGAAAATTCTTCGACACATTCATCTTATATGCATATGAATGTTTTTACAATTAATCGTGCTTGCAACAGTTACAGTTTCACTTCTTAGACACAAGCATAGCGATGTAAAAATTATTTTAAACAGTGATGTGTCAATTTTTACTGAAGCCTCAGAGTCGCCATTCTAGTGCAAAGGGTTAATAGGGATTAAACTAAACCCATCAGGATTAGTCAAGTAACTTTATCCAAATTGTTCATTTTACAGCTATTGTAATTATAAAGTATTTTCATGAAAAGTAATTGAACCAATACCTTTAGCGGAGCACCAAAGACTAAAAATCGAATATTTATTCATCCTGTGTGTATTGGGTTGTTCGGAAAGTAATTTCGTTTTTTTCTGACAGAGGATTTAATTGTATTTTTTTGCACCCAACTTCACACTTAAGCCGCATGATCATTATATGTTTTGAGAGCTGATATAGCAAGGCTTGTGTGTGAAAAAGTCCAATTGATTCTACGCAGTAGTTTTTGGTTGGTGCTCTTTTAAATACGGAGAGCAATAAGCAGCATTTTCGTCATATTTTACTTTTTTACTATAGAAAAGGTAAAAATGATGTTCAAGCGAGAAAGAAATTAACCGATGTGTATGGAGAAGATGTGTTGACAGTACGCCAGTTCCAGAACTGGTTTGCAAAATTTCGATCCGGCAATTTTGATGTTGAAGATGCACCACGTTTTGGAAGGCCGATTGAAGCTGATAAAGACACGATAAAGGCATTGGTTGATGCAAACCGGCGAATAACAACACGTGAGATCGGTGAGAGGTTAAATTTATCAAATTCAACTGTTTATGACCACTTGAAAGGCCTGGGTTTAACGTCGAAGCTCGATATATGGGTTCCCATGTTCTCACGGAGAAAAATTTGTGTCGTTGCGTTGACGTCTGTGATTCGCTTCTCAAACGTCACGAAAATGATCCATTTTTGAAGCGCACCATTACTGGGGATGAAAAATAGGTTGTATATAACAATGTCAAACGCAAGAGATCATGGAGCAAAATAGATGAATCGGCTCAAAGCATTTCCAAAGCCAATATCCATCAAAATAAGGTGATGCTGTCAGTTTGGTGGGATTTTAAAGGAATCGTTTTTTTTTGAGTTTTTACCGGATAACACAACAATTAATTCGGAAGTCTACTGTCATCAGTTGGACAAACTGAATGACGCATTTCAACAGAAAAGGCCAGAATTAATCAACAGAAAAGGTGTAGTGTTCCACCAAGATAATGCGAGACCTCATACAAGTTTGGTCACTCGCCAAAAGCTTTTACAGCTTCAATGGGATACAATGCCACACCCACCATATTCTCCAGATCTGGCACCTTCGGATTATTATTTATTCCGGTCACTGCAAAATTTTTTAGACAGTAAAACCTTCACTTCAAATGAGGAGGTCAAAAATCACCTGGATCAGTTTTTTGCCAACAAAGACCAAAAATTTTATGAGCGTGGAATCGTGCTACTACCAGAAAGATGGCAAAAGGTAATGGACCAGAATGGCCAATATATAATTTAATAAAATATTTGTTCATTATACGAAAATTGACTTTGATTTTCACAAAATAAAAAACGAAATTACTTTCCGAACAACCCAATACAACTTTCAATGGTTTCTCGTTTACTTCGATTTCGGTTTCCTTATTCCGACGGACGGGACTTGGGAATTCGTGGAACGAAGACTGTTATCGTGACAATCTTTAATCTCGTGATTCTGTTGCATAAGAAACTAGCGAATCTATTCGAATTATCAAGGATTATCAAGTATTTGTTCATTATACGAAAACTTTCATATTCACAAAAAAAAACGAAATTATTTCCGAACAACCCAATAGATATACCTTAGTAACACACGCTACGCTATCGCGGACGCCGCAAAAATGGGCAACAAAGTGTCGATATTTACATTTATAATTGAATAGTAACTGAAAACAAATCGCGCATTCTTCTGTTTCTCTAGAAACAATAGTGGGAACAACTTATCCCGGGAACCTATAGCCTCAGCATTCTCTACTCGGTTGGAAGAGTCCGCGCGAACCTTGCCTCGCTCTGCCTCGTCTTGCCTCGCCACGCCTGTGGTCGACCGAAGACGAACAGAAGGGAGAAACGATCCGAACCTTCTGTTCGTGCAGGGCCGACCGACCATTGGTCAATTGGCAGATTGACCTGTTCTTACTATCCTCGTAAACTTTCATTCATACATTCGCACGTGCTGTTTGAATCGACTGTCAACGTTGCCAGTGTCGTTCAAACAGGTTTAGATCGAGCCACAAATTGAACAGCCATTCGAACGTGAAACGTACTTTAACGTACTTACAAACATTTCAACCTTCTGTATCTAAAAATATAGGCAAGGTAAAGTATTAACCATTTGCACTTCCAGGCACTTCCAAGCAATTCCATTACAAGATTTTATCTATAATAGCTCCATTGTACATAGTTTATTTCCTTTCGTACATACGAAATTAATCACTAGTACTCGTACTTAGAACGTTAAAATTTTTGTCGATGTCTTAACTATAAACGTAGCGATGTGAAAGTTAATTTAATAATAATATGGCAATTTTTCGTGGCGCCTTGGAGGTGTCATTCGAGTACTAACGATTAACCCTTGGCACTTCAATTGCGTCTCTAAGGCGACACCAAAGATTGCAATAATATTATTCTAAACAACTTTTACATGACCAAAGGAATCGGAGAGAAACATTTGTGCAGAAGCCTCGTGAATTGCTCTTCGAGAATCAGTATGGCTTGTTGCGTGTTTCTCACTATTCGATCATGATAATTCGTTAATTAATAATGACTTCCGAGAGTTTGTTCAGTTTTAAACTAACCAGAGATCATTGCACAATAACGAAATTCCGATATTCTTTATTTACAATTATTCAGATTGTAAAAGAGCATCCATGAAGAAAGAGTCGGTAGATTGATTCTTTTTGGATACATATTATTTAAAAAAAATGGCTAAAAACTTTAATAAACACATTCTCGCTATGTTTATAATGTACTGTATAATATTCGCTTTTAGTTCTTCATAAACCTAATGTTAATATAAATATTTACTGTTTCATAAGAATAACGACATTGTACCTACTTAGTCTTCATACAATTTCTATTGTAATATGTGTTTCATTAAACAAGTACATCCGAAAAGTTCGGATGAAAACATTTTGATAACGTCAGTAATTGTGAAAGAAAAAATTAGGGATCAGTTAAACATGCCTCGTTCCAATCCCAATTCAATAATAAATCTTCGTAAAAATGAATTCCTTCGAAATAAGTAATGCTGAAAGTAAATAAATAAATAAATTCCTGAAAAATTAAAACATCTCTTGGAGGACTGTACCTGTGCAAATAATGTTTAAACGAAGATTGTTTGATACGAAAGGGGACATAATACGGTGTAAGTTAATTTTTTTGTAGGACAGGTGGAAGAGAAAATTTGGAAATTGATATAATTTATCTTTAATGGAACCATACATTTTTCCCCGAATTCAACAGTCTATATAAAAGGTCATTTCCTTCTTTCCTAGTTCGCTCATGTATATATACATATACACCCGTAATTAATTGAGGCCAATGTACCTGTAGCTCGCTTCTACTGTATAACTATGTATACGTATATCCCTTTGAGGCCCGGAATTTCAGAAAATAAAATTTGCACGTTGCAATTGCAAAATTTCGTGTGTCAAAGAATATCCTACTGTGCATATTCACGCATTAAAAAGGTAGGACACTTTTAATACCAGCGTGCCTCAAAGAGATATACGTGTACATAAATAATGTTGGTATATGAGAAAAATTATTTTTTACCTTTTATTACATTTTTAACCGTCACCGTTTCAACGTATATTAACACTTTACCCCTTCTTAACCCCTTGGGTACGGATTTATTTGAGAAAATATTTGCATGTGGAACGGAAATAATTTTTGGTTGCTTGGAGTAGTATGTAAAGGCAGTACATTTTACATAAGAATGTATTTATTTCTAAAATATTGGTGACATATGTAGTATTAAGATGTCTTCAACTAATTAGAATTGCAAAACAAAAATAAATTAATAACAACAAAATAAAACTAAATGAAATAAATTCAATTTATAAAAAAAAACAATTACTAATAATTATGCAGAGTGTGATATTTTTCAAAGCAAGTAGGTAAATGCAGTGCTACTTTGCATTATTTGCACTGCCACGTAGTCTCTTTCCTAATATTATACTTATAACAAACACGGCACCTTTTTCCAGAGTGTTGCTTGGACTTAGTTGACGGAATGTTCTCGGGGAAGTGTGCCCAATTTTTTTTTTTTTTTTTTTTTTTACGTTTTAGACACGTCATCCGTTGCTAGGGAAACCAAGTGAATGACGTATCTCAGATGTCAAATGTACCTAAAAGTTTAATTTTTTGTTTGACGTCTTAAACACGTCATCCGCTCTTAGGGGAAAAAAGTGAATGACGTGTCTCAGACGTCAAATGTACCCAAGGGGTTAATGGATCCCTCAACGCCGACAGAAATTTTTATCGTGAATCTACAAGGCCTTCTAAATAACGTTACGTACTAATTTCGTTATAAATTACAATGTAAAAGCAGTTTTTTAAGCCTGATTTTGTTACAGAGGAATTATCGAAAGACTATTAACCCTTTGCATTCGAATAGCGCTTCTAAGGCGACACTAAAATCTGCCATACTATTATTTAAACAACTCTTACATCGCTAAGTTTGCAGTTGAGAAAACAACAAAAATGTTAAAGTTCTGAGTACGAGTCATAGTAATTAATTTCGTATAAACGAAAGGAAATGAACTATCTACAGTGGAGCTATTATAAATAAAAATATTGTTTCGATTTTGGAGTAGAATTGCTTCGAGTGCAAAGGGTTAATAGGCTTCCGATCGGTAGAGTGTTAAATCATTTGTCAAGCGACACAAACGTAAAAAAAGTGTTCGGCAATTAATCTCGAAATTAAATGAAAATTTTTAACGTTAACACGGAGATACGCAAAGCACAAAACTGAATTGAGATGACACCACGGCTGAAGAATGCTTCATTAAGTCAACCACCCTCTTCTCTCGCGTTAGGCTTAAGCGGTGCTATACGGTCGGTACAAAGCAAATTCGAAGCAGAGCTTCAAACAAATACTTCCAACATCGACGTTTCGAGAGAAAAAACGTATCGTCTCTAAAAATTTCTGTACACACGCATCTTTTGACACCACCAGAAAAAACGGACGTAGTTTTGTTTAAGGTACGTCCGAAAAAGAAAACGAAAGGATGGCAATGTCAACTTGAAACAGGTTCTTGTTGCCCGAAGGAAGAAATTAAGAGAAAGGAAGATAGAGAAATAAAAATGTTTGCTCCTTGTGTTAATTACTTTCGCTGGATTCTTCGGCAAATAAAACCAGAATGTTTATTTGTCAGAAAGGGTTGTTTAATTCTTTTTAACCATGACCAACTGAACAAGAATGATTCGTTTCAACAGATTAAATCTGCGGAGCACAAGAGGCAGTCGCTATTATTCGTGGTGCCATTGTCAGTCGCGGAGCCACGCTTCGACTCATTCTTTGGGATGACCCGAACGAAATCTATTCTTCTTCGAATGCATATCTATTGGATCGAAAGGGGCCATGGCGTTTACCTTTGCGTTACCGTCCCCTCTTCGAGACATCTCTATATGCACCATCCATCATACTTGAGCGCAGAGCTTTCCGATCAATACAGATAGTTGATTTAAACATCGAAATAATTTGAAAATAAAATTTTTACCCATCCCTAAATTCGGTTGCGTTCTGTGAAATACTAGAACTGTAACAGTAGTTTTCTTCGTCTATTCTGTTGAGGAAATCTTTCGAATTCTTCACATTTTACCGACCGGAAGCCTATTAGTAGGCTTTTCAATATTCGCGCTGTATCAAAATGAAGTTTAAAATTCTATTTTTACATTCTAATTTGTAACAACATTATTAGACAATATTATTGGGGATGCATTGTTGATCTGCAATAAAAATTGTTGTCAGCGTTGAAGGACCCATTAAAAAGTTTTTAGTCATGGATCATGGGCCTTACAAAAATTCTGAAATAATCGCCGGTCGGTCAAGTGTTATGTAACACTTCCTAAGTTGTTGCAACTGTGCCTCTTTGCACTTTACCGATTTGTCGCAAGAACGGTAACACTAGAACTACCGAACAATAAAAACTCCAACGATATACATCTATTCAAACTTCTTTCAATTTTTATTGTAACATGTGGTCCATTAAAGAAGTACATTTGAAAATTACATTTTGACCGGTTTGGTAGTTCTAGTGTTAATCTCAAACTACCAAGATAAGTTTCGACGTGTTCCAGTTATTTTTCTGTATGTAATACATTTTCATATGTTCTTTAGAACAAACATTCAAGCTAGCTTAACTCGTAGGCGAGAGCAGCATTGTTAAAATTTTATTTATAATAACTATAGCTAAAAAATGATTAGTATAAGAAATTTTGTAGGATAGAGACGCCATCTTGTCGATTACAACGCCACTCAATACGACCCAAAGATTAGAGTAATCTTCATAATGATTTACGTCAGAATAGCAAATCTATTCATGAAATTTTTGGAATTCTGAACACTTCGTAAGTTGTTACACCCGTGCCTCTTTGCATTTTCCGATTTGTCGCAAGAACGTTAACACTAGAACTACCGAACAATAAATCTGCATCTATTCAAACTTTATTCAAATTTCTGTGTAACATGTGAAAACAGCCCTCAAAGTTGGGGTATTTTTCAGATATCTCGGAAACCAGAGGTCGAAAAAAATTTGAATTTGTTTTTTAAATTGTGTGTGTTTTCAATGGGAAATATAGTAGCGCAAGAAAATTTTAACAAAAGTTTTTTGTTTAAACAATAAAGCTATAGGCCCCCATAAGTTTCATCAAAATCGGATTTTCGTATCTGAATATGAGCCGTTTATTTTGAAAGTGGCGTAAGTTCGTTTAAAAAAAAGATCGAGTTAACTACAATAATAGTTACATTTTTACAAGATCTTTTCACTCTGAGACAACTTGTTACAAATATATTTAAAATCATTAAGATTTTGTAACACGAAAATTTGCTGGTTAATAAAGCGATGAAAAAGTGTATTTTGAAAGTGGTGTAAGTCCCATTGTGAGAGTTTCAAATGGATATGGAAAATAATTATGCAATAGAATTTTATGAGATCCCAGCTTTATGTTTAATTATCAAAGTAACTGTTGAATTATCAATGTGCGATGACTTTGTCTTAAACAACGGAACAGTGCTTGTCCACAGAAAATGCGATTTTTAAAAGGCTAAAAAATACTGACGGTGAAAGAGTAAATTGGTTTAAAGTATGTTGGATGAGATTTTTGAGAAGCGATTCATACAAGTTATTCTATGAAACGACAGTGAACGAGGATGCACCGTTCAAAATATTGGATTTACTAGCGTAACGGGGAAGACCGAAAAACTTCAATAATATCCAGTTGGCATCACTATACAAAAAACCGAGACCACTCACAAACCTAAAATATAAGGACTTGGATTTATTACATGATATACCACCTGCACATCACAGTTATTGTAAATCTCTCCCGCGTACACAAACTGGAGAAGACTGAATAATAATGAATAAAACAATATTAATTTTAATGTAAAAATTATTTAACAAAGAATGAAAGTTGAGTATGTTTTTGATTTTATAACATAAAAGTGTATACATTTATTTTAATTTCAAGGGAAATTTACTTTTCCTATGGACTTGTGCTTTCCTAAGAATTGAAAACGTCGTTTCATTGATTTTGAAAATGGCGTAAGTCCATTCACAGCCATCAAAAACATATTATTTCTTCCATAATGTTAATTATGCTAATTGGGATGATAAATTTGACACCTTTAGAAACCCAAAAACATTATTCTATTATGTTACGTGTTACCCATATTTTTAAATTTAATCCAACGCAAACCCTTCAATATCTCGATTCGAGCATAAATGGACTTAAGCCACTTTCAAAATAAACGGCTCATATGTCAGCTTAGCGATCGTAATGTCTAGTTCGAGCGGCGATGCTACCGACTCTACGCAGAAAAGCAAAGATCAATCGATTAACGGACCGGGACTATGGGTAGGCGAATTCAGAACTGGTTGTTATGAAACGACAGCGATCTGTGGCACGTTAGTTCCAACCTCAATGGCGGTTACAGGTTACCTAGGGCTTCCTGCGGAAATGGCCAATATACTCCTCCGACCTCCAACTCACTCAGTCACTCGCTCACTTGGATCACTCCTGTTTGGTGTACCCCGTACCCATATGATCCCCCTGTCGCTCGACACGTACTCGTTACGGGTCATCATCGTGATCTATGCGCCTACAACAAACGTTACATCCTTAATCTGTCCTAGCCGGCTAATTCTACGCTCGTGCTGAACGAGAAAGTTGACAGTATTCTCCATCTGAATGCGGACCGGACTTATTTCGCGCCGCGATTGCAGCCGATTCATCTCGACAAGACGAAGAGACACCGTGATTTTGGTACAATGATCGAATCACCGGACTACCGATTCAAGCAATTACCCGCTATGCAACGCGGACGTTCTCCTAGCAAATCATTGCAACGACGAAATTTTACCAGATGTTTGCCGATTATAAATTTAGAAACTCCACGAAATTTCAACGAACGTTTATTAAACGTATCTTCGATATTTTAAGACTGCAGGCGGTTAACCTTCAATAGCTAAGCTATTTCCGAGTAACATCAGTGCACTCAATCTTCCCATTACACAGTTAACTCGTTCCGCGATGTATAGATACCGGGTTAAGCGAAACTTGGGAGTAATAGAAATTAGGGGAATGCCGAGGGTTGTACGAGTGTTATCAACGCCTATTAAGTCACACTTTATGGAAACCGTGTAAAGCGTTTGTCGCTTTCCAAGAAGGTCATCGCGACTTTTACACTATATTATCAGAGCACAGTGTTGGAAGAGGTGTTGCAACCGATTTCGTATTTTCTATTTTGTAATTCTTAAAGTTACAAACATACTTTCATTAAGAACGCTTAAACGAATTTGTTCGTTCGAACACATACCGTTATAAAACATGCGAGAAATCTAATGTTAGGCGTGACATTTCGAGGCGCCATTTTCGCAATTCGATTGCGAATTTCATTTTTGAGACAGA
The DNA here is from genome assembly GCA_028453745.1 of Agapostemon virescens. Classification (NCBI taxonomy): domain Eukaryota; kingdom Metazoa; phylum Arthropoda; class Insecta; order Hymenoptera; family Halictidae; genus Agapostemon; species Agapostemon virescens. Next base: position 19,029,518 of record CM052094.1, read on the forward strand.
AATCTGTTCTCTAGGTATTCTGCAAGGTATTCAGCCCTTCGTGGTCCCCGGAAAATGCCATTTCGGAAAGGGGCATGTCTCAACGTCCAAATCGACGAAAATCCCCGAGATCTCTGGGTCCAACATTAGGAAAAACTAAATGCGCACCCGGAATGATAGCATTTTGAGAAAATTCTCATGTCAACTATGAATATCAGGCTTGATGATGCCGTTGCCGGAACTTTAAAAATCTCAAAGGGAGCATCACAAAAAAATCGAAGGTTGAACC